>CAJQUW010011843.1:600000-1148919 GCA_907163375.1 Prostheceraeus crozeri | reverse complement strand
GTCCGGCGGCCAGAGCGAGTTTCTGCAGGGAACGAGACCGAAAATGAAACTTTTACAGAATGATGAACACCCTATGCCCACTAAGAATCTGCGCTTCTGCCAAGTTCTAACTGGTTCCTCTAACTGGTCCCTCTTCTTGTCAGACAGGATCAAAGAAAAACACTATTAATCCAGTGGGACACAGGTGGCAGTTTTTGGATAAAATGAAATTTTCTATGTTTTCTCTTATCTCTTATCAACTGAAAAGTACTACTGTCTAGAGCTAATCTGTAGAGCCATAATTTTTGGCATGATATGTCTTCAGGTCACTTCCTGTCAAGTGTATGTGATATTATCATGCTGCTGATCGGCGATGTATGTCAGAATTTTGTTCAATGTGGCTGAAATTGGCCAAAATGCTGCGCTTGCCACTATGGGATACTTATTAAGTCTGAATGGGTTTGAATTTATGGATAAATGTTCATGAATAAGATAAGAAGTGACCTGAAGACATTCCATGTCAAAAATTGTGACTCTGAACTTAGCAACTTTTGCTTAATCAGAAAGAGCATAGATAAAATCATTTTTACCAAAAACCAATCAGCGTCCCATTGTATTAACACGTGCCAGTAGTAAGCAAAACTCCACTTCTGGACCGCGCAAGATGGCCGCCATCGCTGCGTCCCCCACCCCCCTGGCACGGCAGAGTGTCGTGGTCGGCCGCCGTGGTGCTTCGTGTCTGAGTCCCCCCCCCCCTCTGGAACGACAGAGGTTGTGGTCTGTCGTGGTGTGCCGGCCAGGTGGGTCCACGTTCACAACATGTTCGCTGACGTCCCCCCCCCTCTGGAACGACAGAGGTTGTGGTCTGTCGTGGTGTGCCGGCCAGGTGGGTCCACGTTCACAACATGTTCGCTGACGTCCCCCCCCCTCTGCAACGACAGAGTGTGAGACTCGGGTGAGTTGGTCCGACCGCCTGGTTGACGTGGGCGACCGCCAGGATTAGTCTTGAGGCTATAGTGTGTGATGTTTTTGGTGCAATCTGCTGAATGTTGGGTTGTAAAATGGGTTGTTTCGAGTGGAAGGAGTGGTCGGATGAGAAAACGGAGGTCAGATTCGGATTCAGCGTGAAATTCTGCATCGGTAGGGTGAGTTTCAACTCAATCGGAGAGAAAAAATTTTCGGCTGACGTCCCCCCCCCTGGACAGCTTGCTTCGATTTTGGCTTCCAGTGGACGGATTTTGTCGTGCGATAGCTCGTTTGAAAGCTAAGAGTGAGACAAATTCAGTGAAAGAATCGGCTTGTTCGTATCTGCCTTCGTTTAGATGTGAGACGCCATTTAAGATTTTGGGACATTGGCGAAAAACGACAGAGTTAGAATTTGGGACGTTTTGGGCTGTAGCTTCAAAACGAAGTATCGGATTGGTAAACGGATGCCAGATTTGGAATCAACTTGATGTTATTGTCCAATGAGGATCATCATCCAATGAGAATCAAGCATTTCTTTATAAATAGCGAGCCTTCCACAGCGAGAATCATTCCATCGTTGAATCACACGAGTGACGGACGCACATTTTCTCTCTCCCTAGTTCCTTGTTCTATTATCCAACTAAAATGGTAAGTCGCTACTTCCCTCCCTCTCCTCCCTTGAACGTAAACTTAATACAATCTTTTTTCATTTTCAGGCATCTACTCCATCTACTGCACTAGTAGGACAAAATGGCGGTCAAACGTTACAAGGTTCGCTACGGTCAGATCATCTACAACTGAGGCCAGTGGAAGAAACAACCAAGGTACATAATCCTACACCGCTACAGCGTAAATTTAAACAAGCCTTGCGTTATGATGATCATAGCGTAGTACTCCAAACGGGAATGCTCCCTTCCACGGATGTCAAGATAATGCACAATCAGTATGGGGACTACATACTGATCCCCGTGAGTCCGTACATTCGCCACCAACTTGATACTATTGAGGAGTACGTGACATTAAATATGGACATTCCTACTCCTCTTGCTCAAGAGTGGAAGGCTAGAGATGACAAGGATACTCCCTATAGAAAGATTTGGGATGGTAATCACATTTGCCTACCGGTATCACATTGGTGTACTTACTATAAGAAGGATGGAGATCATTCAATACCCATCAGATGTGATGAGCTCGGAGAAGGTACTTGGGATATCCTTTTCAAAGTGAATGGGCTATATTATGGTCGACACAAGGATAATAAAATAGCCTCTCTCTCCACGCATATGGAATCCATCCTATATATTCCGAAACCACCCAACGTGGACGACATAATTGATCAAATTCTTAACAGCAGTGGTACGAAGCGCAAGTCGGAGAAGAATGCTACATCAAAACGCAAATCAAAGAAGGAGAATTGCTAGTCCTTTCCTAACTCTACCCTATGACAATTCGCTTATGTGCTTTGAGTGTCGTAGACGTGGTCTTATTAGATACATTTTACTTCTTCGTTGCCATCATATCATTTGTGTATTTTGTCGTGAAAAGCATCGATGTAATTCTTCATTTTGTAATATGTTATAGAACGTTTCCTTAGATGTGTAAATTTCCGTTTTAGGCTTCTATCATCATTTTTATGGATTGTGAGGGTGAACCTGTACAGGAGCTCAGTGCTATTGCTATGAACAATTGGACATATCAGATTGTTAGTGTCTATCATCAACATGCCAACTGCGATCCCAATGTTGATCAATGGGCGAGAAAACACATTCATGGACTTAATCTGAAATATTTGCAAGACTATGGCTTTTCTTGTGAAAGTGCTCTTCTTATTGACTTTAAACGATGGTTAGCTGCTTTCAATGTTATACGCATCTTTTGTAATAATCCTGGTAAGGAGAGGAAAGTATTTCCCAATCTAATCATTGATGATATTTTGCTCCCGCCTTGGGATAGTAGAGTGAATCAACATTATCATGAAGTCACGAAACGTTTTAAGGATTTGTGTGTTCCTATTTTGTCTGTTCGTTGTAGTAGCTACGTTCATAACCAATGCTTCTTTCCTCCTTACCTCAACACTGCCAAAGTCCTGTATGGTTATCATTGCTCGCTGTATGATAGTTATCAGCTGTATCTATTTTATCTCTTTCAAACCATTGATTTATAATGCATGCTTGTTACCGTTATTCAATAAATGTTACTATGAGAAGAGTTGTTGTTTTCATGCAATGGATGGGATAGATAAAGGGCGATCATGTCTTTCTCAAACGACTGCGGAACATTACGTTTTCATAGGCAAAGTTTAAAAGGAGCTGTTCAAGATTATGTGATAAAATTTCATAAAGATGAGACCGACATCGAAGCAGTGGTTGATGATGCTAGCACTCTATTTCTAGAGTTAATGAATACATTCTCTGATAGCATTATCATGGCGCGATTAGTTGCGAAAATTAAGTTTAGTCATTTTGGAAAGGAAGAGGTGGAAAGTCGCTCTTTCCATTTTGCTTCTTATTCAATGGAAGTGGTAGATCACCCCGAAGAATTTTTTAAAAGACATATGATAAAAATTGCTGAACGTCTTAACGCATTTAACCATCATGGTAGCAGTCTAGTGATTGAAGCGATTTCAGATATTCACATTCAACTTTCCATAAAGAAAAATTGAAAATGCAGTGGTACTTGATTGTAGCACAACTGGTTTTCGAGCTATATCTGCTCACTCTCGAAGTATATTCCTTCTGTACATGCGTCTATTATTTAGAAAAGGCTAGCAAATTCATATCTTCAAAAAGACTTGCTATAGACATCAGTAACGGTGAAACTATGTGTTGTGATGTATGTAAGCGAAAGGATGGAAATGAAAAGCGCATCTTCAAGAGATGTAAGCATGCTTTTTGTCAACGCTGTTTCATACGTAATTGCATTCAACTTTGCCAATGTTACCACTGTGATATTGCTCATTTCGAGTGTCACTTATGTCGCAATAGTTAGTACCTATGCAAATGTGGTAAAGATAGGTTTTAGCAAAGACTAACACGGAAAATGGCGAAACGTAAAATGACGAAACGTAAAAGTCAAAAGTTTTCTTCAGCCATTCAAGCTCTCCGACGAATGAAAGCAAATCAGCGATACAATGCTATACGACATGCTAACGATAAATTCATTTGTGAAATTATTTCTCATGTGAGGAAGTTGAGGACGAAGAAATTAGTGCCAAAACAACGAAAGTTACTTAAGCGATATGCTACAAAATTGCGTTTCATCTCCAATCCTAAAGTCGCCCTTCAAAGAAAGAGGAAAACTCTAACACAAAAGGGCGGTTTCCTTTCAGCAATACTTCCAATGATAGCTCCTGCCGTGGGCAACCTATTGGGAAATATCTTTGGCTCTAAGCGTTAATTATGCAAATGTTGAGTCTCAAAGTAATAAAATGGATTTCAGACTTCAATGTGATAAAGTTCTGACTGTATCAGGTCCATCTCATGCAGGTAAAACTGTTTTCACGCTGAATTTATTGGATAAAAGAAGGGAGTTGTTTAAGGAACCTATCAATCGAGTGATTTGGTGTTATGGTATTTATCAACCGTCGCTGTTTCAGGAATTGCAAAGTCGCAACTTTATTCGACATGAAGGAATTATTCCAGTGGATAAACTTCAGTCTAATGATGTTGTTGTATTGGATGATTTATTAAAAGAAAGTAAGAATTCAAAAGATGTTACAGAAATGTTTACTCGCGCAGCACACCATAAAAGGTGCTTTATCATCTATATTACACAAAATTTGTTTCCTGATGGAAAAGAAGCTCGTACACGAAACCTGAATACACACTATTATGCTATTTTCAAGAATCCGCGAGATAAAAGTCAATTTGAAATTTTAGCGCGACAAGTTGCACCCAGAGGATCAAAAGCCTTAATTGAAATTTTTCAAGCAGCTACTGAAAAACCATACGGTTACTTATTCATTGACTTTACGCAAGAGTGTCCGGAAGAATTTAGATTTCGAAGTGATATTTTGAAAACTCCCATGATTATCTACAAACTATGAGTTCTTATTCTCGCATGATTGTTATTCCTCAGGATGAATATGTACAATTGACTGCCATGCAGCAAGTAAAGCAACCTCTTGCAAATCAAATGTATAGGAAAGAAATAGATTATCAGCAAAATGTTCACATCAAAGATCCACATCGTGCTGTATTATTACAATCGGAAACTGTTGAGCAATTGAAAAACTTGAAGAATAAGATGCGTGACTCTGTATCGACTGCTACACCTTTAGCATCTCGCGCACATGCCATATCTCTTTTCAATAGTATTGAGCCCCATCTCAATGTAAATGATAGAGGAGAAATCATTACAGATGAAAATAAAGTGATTGATGCTTCACGTTATGAAGACTTGATTCAGTATGCGACACGTAGAAAGCGCCGTCAGGGCTATGTTCCACCTGGTTGGTCATACTTTCTTAAACTATTGAAAAAGCATAATGTGCCAAAATTTGCTTTGAATAATGAGACATTGAAAGAACTTGATTCAACAGTGGCTACTACTCCAATGCTTCAGACGATGAAAATGCCAACAAATTGGTTTAAGGCGTCACCTGCTACATCCCCTCCCACACTCACTAAGCAAACAAGAGGAAGAACTCGACGTAGATCTACATCGCCACTAAAACTGGTAAAAGGAAAACGTAAAACAGCTCCTCCCAGGAAATACATGTTCTCAGATTATTAATATGAAGCAGATGTGTTGCTTGCCATGTAATGAGCCGCCAGAGGTGAATGTCGTTGTCACTTGCACTTGCTGCGCCAGCTCTCATAATGAAACCCCTAAGCAATGTGAACACGATCGCAAAACCGCTAAAGCTAAATGCTGCAGTTGTTGTAAATGTAGAAAGGGAAGAAAACAAAAAGATGAGAAGGAGGAAAAAGAGTCAGTCGTCATCGACTGAACGTTTGAAGTCAATCTATTATGATGTAAAACATCCGGCAGGATTTGCATCTATCAAGAAATTATCAAAAGCGAGTGGTCTTCCACAATCACAAGTGAAACGATGGTTAAAGGGTCAGGCTACCTATACACTCCACAAACAAGCGAAAAAGAAGTACCGCACCCGCCATTATATTGTTCATGACATCGATGAACAGTGGCAAGCAGATTTGTGCGATGTTGCCTCCATTTCAAAACATAACTCGGGCAATAATTTTATTTTAACCGTCATTGATATTTTCTCGCGTTATGCGTGGGCTCAACCTTTAAAAACTAAAGAAGGGAAAGGAGTAGCAAAAGCATTCCAAACAATATTTCGAGAAGGTCGCATTCCAAAAAGAATTCAGAGTGATCAAGGAAAAGAGTTTGAAAATCAGCATGTGACAAGATTATTTGAGAGGCATGACATTGAGTTGTTTAGTGTAAAGAGCGCTTATAAAGCTGCACTCGTTGAACGTTTTAATCGCACATTAAAAAATCGCTTGTGGCGACATTTTACTGCCAACTTGACACAAAATTGGACAAAGGTTCTACAAGATACACTCCATGCCTACAATCACTCTATCCATCGTTCTATTGGACTCAGACCAGTAGATGTAAATGCTGACAATGTAGATAAAGTGCGCGAATCATTCCAACGTAAACGCACTCATGTGAAAAGTGATGTGAAAATTGGCGATAAAGTTCGTATCTCAAAAGTGAAAAGTGTTTTTGCTAAAGGGTACCTCCCGAATTGGACAGAGGAGGTATTTACAGTATCAAGGATTAATCAAAAAGACTCTCCGACCACCTACAAGTTGAAAGATTACGATAATGAAGAAATTGAGGGTAGCTTTTACCGCGATGAGATTGAGGTAGTCACTGAAAGTGAAACATATTTGGTAGAGAAAATCATTCGATGTAAAAAACGGCAAGGTGAAGAATGGTGTCTTGTTAAATGGACTGGTTATCCTTCAAGTATGAACTCTTGGATGCGTCGTGCCGACATCTTTCATCTAAGTGATCGACAGTGATTCATGCAAAGTTGTAACTAACAATGTTTAGGGTTTGAGCTATGAATCCAACTGCCTCATTTTATTCACGACCCTCCTACGTAAGTGGTGGAGGACAAATTTACATCGGTGCTCGCCGCCAATGTGGAGGTAGCATACTTGGTGCACTGAAATCTGTTGTAGCACCTCTC
Source organism: Prostheceraeus crozeri (assembly GCA_907163375.1). NCBI lineage: Eukaryota > Metazoa > Platyhelminthes > Polycladida > Euryleptidae > Prostheceraeus > Prostheceraeus crozeri. Next base: position 1,141,802 of record CAJQUW010011843.1, on the reverse strand, counting down.
ATATCCAATGTCGGTAGATCTTTAAAACGAAATGTTTTAAGTAATGCCGTTGGCTTTGCTGGTGATGTTGCTAGTGATCTTTCCAGAGGTAGAAGTTTTAAGAGCAGTTTGTTGAATCGTGGGAAGGAACGCGGTTTAAAAACATTGAAGCAGACCATTGCTGGTGTTACTCAAGGAAAGAAATCACCTAAACGAATGAGAAAAGGAAGGAGGAAACATCGCGGAGCTGGTAAGGTGCGATCTTCAGTCAAAAGGCATTCACGCAAACGTCGCAGAGGCTCTAATCATTCATCAGGCGCTAAACGACGACGCTGCTATAACTTCTAATCATGGAGTGTAAAACTTCCGGTTTTTGTTTGTTCGATCAAGAAGCCATACAGACAGATATTCTTAGTTCAAGTATTGTAGATTATCATCCTCGAACAGCTGAGAATGCTGGCCCCATTGAATTTGTTATTCCTGGTGGTAGTGATGACTACATAGATTTGAGTTATGCGATGCTTGATTTGAGGTTTAGAATTCAGCAAGCAGATGGAACTGCTATTGACGATGCACATAAAGTTGGACTGAACAATTTACCATTGACTACATTACTTCGCGATGTTTCTCTAACTATTGGAGAGCAGCAGGTGGAAGGTGGTCAAAGCGATTATCCCTATAAATCATATTTCAATCATGTATCACAGTTTCATCCAGCAGCACAAAAAAGTCATATGGAAGCCATGGGATGGTACAGAGATGAAGCAGGAAAATTTGATGTTGAAACAAACAGTGGCTTTGTAAAGCGATCTGCTATGATTAAAGATAGTAGAGTATGTCAGCTATATGGTCCGCTGAATTTAGACTACTTTAGACAGTCAAAGTTTTTACTCTGTAATACCAGCATGCGACTCAAGCTGACATTGAATAAGCCTGAATTTGCGCTGAATGCATTTGCTAAAGTTGACAATTTTAGAATTCATGTGGAAGATATTGCACTTTACATTCGTCGAGTAGTACCGAATCCAAGTGTCATTAGAGGGCATGCTGAAGGTCTTAACCGCCAAAATGCCATTTACCCCGTTCAGCATACAAAGCTTCTCACCTTTACAATTCCGAAAGATCAAAAGAGTTTCATGAAAGATGGCCTCTTTCCATCGGAAGCACCGAAGCTCCTCATGGTGGCAATGGTTGAAAATGATGCATTTAATGGTAATATAAAGAAGAATCCTTTCAATTTTAAACACAATCAGTTAAGTGAAATTGCTTTACGTGTTAATGGTGTGAGTCATCCTGGTCCACCCTACAAACCAGATTTTGCTTCGGATCAATTTATGCGCAGTTATGTTGATTTTATGGATGTCTTTGGCTTTTACAATACGGATGACACCAACGGACTTACTATGAAAGAGTTTAAGAGTGGATATACTATTTATGCATTTGATTTGACTGCTGACAGCGATATTAGTGCACCCTATCGTCAAGCGAACGTGCCTCATAATATTCGTTTGGATTTGACGTTCAAAAGAACACTACCTGAGACGATCAATGTATTAATTTATGCAGTCTTCGATTCAAATATTGAAATTACAAAGTATCGTGACGTGATTCTTCAGTATAATCGTTAATGAGTTGGTTGACTGCTGACGATATTAAGACTAAAGTGCAGCGTAATGCAGACGAAGCGACGTTGAAAGCTTTCGATAATGTCTATTCACTCGATACCTTACCACCTGCAGTAAATCACTATCCCATCTTTATTGTGCTAAACACTCATTCACAGAATTTAGGCGGTGAGCATTGGAAAGCGATCTTTATTGGAGAAGACCGACGTGGTGAACTATTTGACTCTCTTGCTCAACCTCCAAATATACCAACACAGCAGTGGTTGAGAAAACATACGCGTCAATATCAGCGAAATGAACGCATACTACAACATCCACTTTCATCAACGTGTGGTGCTTTTGTACTGTACTTCATCTTAAAACGTTTACATGTATCTCGATTTGCATCTATTATTCAAAACTTTTCATGTAATCCATCCTCTAATGAAAAAATGATTTGTAAGTTCTATCATGATTTGAAATAAAAACATCAAGTTGGAAAAATTGTTTTTTATTTTACAATCCGCTGGGTACGTACATACTCAATGAGATAGTCTAGGATCATATTTGCTTGTTCATGAGATTTTAGTCCAGTAATGATCACTTTACTATTATGAAAGATTGCCACATGCACAGGCAACCAACAACTAATGAGAGCTGCAGGAAAAAGTTCGGGTTCATAACACAAACTGTAACTGCTGGTACGAATCTTCAAAAATGATAGACTGTCACTCAATTGAGTAGAGATTACCATATTGTCCACAGTCAGATTCGACATCACACACCTCTCCCTCTTCCATATCCGACGTAGTAGTCTTTGTAGCTCTAAGCGCATTGACTGCGCCGATGAATGAGAAAGGGCGCCGAGAATCTGTACAGTCCCATTTGGGAAGAGTTGAAGATTCCGTGAATTGTTCATCTTCACCACTAACATTTGAGGACGGCCCGGGTAATACTTGCTGTTTGGAAGCTGTTGGCGTAATGTTGTGAGATCGATTTTGGTGTAGAGTCTGAAGCGACGGAGAATGTTGACGATGGTGTAGCGATGGCGCTTCATGATGAAAGAATGAGTAAATTGAGCGATGTACCTTCCTTTTATACTTTTCCCAACTACCTTGATGAAATGTGAAGTTAGTATGAAGTTGGGAATGATAGAGTTGAATTCGCCGATTGTTGACGCGCAGCCAGATGCGATTTCCAATACGTGAATGTCTTTTCATATAGAAGTATTTCAAGTCCTTCATGATATGATGTAGAGATTGAAAATGACGATAAGATAAAACAAACTCTCTTCTCACATTTCCAGTTGAATCTTTGAAATAGACGTTTCGATCATGATCCGTTTCAATACGTTGTAGGGAATCTAATTTCCAACTCATGGTGCGTGGTAATCATATCTGATTAAGATTTGCATAGTAGGGCGATGAACTCACGACGAATAAATGTCATGATGGAGCGATGTATATATCTTCTATACTTCTCCCAATTGTATTTGCGAAATGAGAAACAGTTTGCGGAATGAGAATGGTAGATTTGAATTTCATTTCTGTAATGTTGAAGCCAAACTTGATCACCCAAGGAGATGAATCTTAATGTTTCAAAATATTCCAAATCCCTCATGATATCATTGAGGTTGACAAATTGTCGCCATGTTAATGTAATTCCTCTTGATGTATGACCATGAGAATTTTTGAAATGTACGTTTCCATCACGATCAACTCTGATATATTGTAGAGAGTCCAAAATCCAAGTCTTCATGATGTTATGCAAAGTTGCAGATTAGCAATATAAAAATGTCGTTTTATCATATTTTGCTTAGCAATGCGGCTACAAAGAGATTTACTAGCAATCGAGCCGCACTCTTTTCTACTCCCATTGATCATGCACAACAGCTAAATGGGAATTGGGAAGTGGGTGTCACTCAACTTGTTTATAGCAACTGTGTCTATACTTTTGATCATGAGGTGATGACTATTAATATGAGGCGTACAGCTGCTTATCAATGTGAAAAGGGGTGCCGAGTATACATTCCACAGTGGCCAAAGAAAGATCTCTTATCATGTAAAAAGTTTATATATGATTTCTTGAATAAAGCGTGTAAACATATTGTCCAATTTACTCCGCACAATGATGATTATAATTATGTACATCATGTAGTTGAGAAAGATTGGATTGTTGGTTTAAGTCCAAGTTTAAGAAATGATTTAGGCTACCTCGCTAGCGCCTTAACAAGCTATGATAATTTTAACGTTAATTACCACATAAGTGGTCATAAACAGTTAATATATCGAGAGGAAGCTTATTATGTAGATCTTATTCCAAGAAATGAGAAGACGTTGGTGAAGAAGATTGTGATTAAGCCAAGAAAGACAAACATGACTCCTGAAACATTATTGAAGAAATTTAATTATCTCCTTCGAGTTGATGACAAACAAGTGGCAACATTGACTTATATTAAATCATCTAATCATATTGCAATAAGCAAATTAAATGATGATGATCTAGTATTAGTTTGTTCAAAAGATTTTCATCAGTTCTTACGACATCGTTCTGCAGCTGTTCATGGAAAATCTGATATGCAACATTTACCATGTGAAAGGTCAAATCAATTTGATACAGAATGGGCCGTATCTTTATACAGAAAGTGTGTAGAGCCTTTTGGTGGTTTCTTACATGAAACAAGAGTGTTGATGCCTCGCATTATTACTTCGGTTAAATTGGTTGTAGATTATTTAAATGAAGTGATTAATGAGCAACATATTTCATTTTCTGAAAAAGAAGGTACTTTGTCTCTCACTATAAATGGAAAAGGTATTGAACTAATTATGGATAAAACTCTAATGGACATTTTGGGTTTTGATCAAAATATCTTTAAAAGTGGTACTGTAACCAAAGCTAGCGCAGACATGTCGCTATCGCGTCGTATTAACTATTTTCAGATATATTCCAATATTGGTGAAGATGTACGTGTGGGAGATGTTGAAGCTCCATTGCTAGCAATGATACCATACCAGCCAAAAAGCTGCAGTATTTTATCTGAGCATACTTTCAAGAAAGTGCATTATACAAAGCTGAAATCAAACTACATCCCACAAATTGATATTGCCATTTATGATGATGCTGGTGCGTTGATTCCTTTTCATAAAGATGCTGTGACAAGTATTACACTCCATTTCCGAATGAAGAGTTAATGCAAAAGTATGCTAATATATTTTTCCAATGTGAATAATATGGAAAGTGAAAATAAGGACTCGTTTCTAATCTACTTGCCCAGTAATGCTTCTATGAATAAATTTCCCAAAAATAAAGCATCAGACTATCGAGTAGAATTAAATCGCCCACTGCATTTAGAAGGTGAATGGGAAGTTGGCGTTTCTAGTATTTGCTATGATAGCAATATTCAGAATGTGAATGATTTGGAAGAAATGATATTGACTCCTCGCACCCATGATGGAATAACGATGAATAATGCATTTCAGTTCCCATACAATTTAACATCAGATGGAAAGTGGAACTATGAATGGATTCAGATAAAATCAGATTCTTATGAGCCATTTGGGAATGAGAAAATTATTAAGGCATTCAACAGTGGTAATACTTCCATCATGAAGAATAAAAATCAGAAAGCTTATGAGTTTACTATCTATCATTGGAGTGGGAGACAGTTCCTCCGCTTTCATTCTTTTACTAAAGGTCTTACGCTGAGGTTGGATAGTGAATTCTATCCACATCTTGGTTTTGGTCATGGACTACATCTAACGTCAATTGCTACTGCAAATGTTAGAAAAGTTTATTCAAATCGAATCAACAAATTTCATTATAGATTTAAAATATTTGATGAAGATGTTGTAGAATGCGAAGAACGCATCATTTTGAAAAAGCGTGGTGTTCAACCTTTATCACTTATTGAGTTAGTAAAACGATGGAATGAGACTGTGGGTAAGAAGTATGGAGAGAAAATTATGGCGGACAAAAATAAGTTGGTTATTCAGAAATATAATGACAAACTTACAGTTTATTTCTCTCCAACCTTGCGTCATTTTGTAAGACATTATACACCTATTATTGGAAGCGGTGTGGTGTATGCTTCTCATGAATATCACACTAAAGCTGATTCAGTTAATGATGAATGGTGGGTGGACATCTATGGCGATCGCATCAAGAAAATTTACCAGTCTTATGAAGAATCTAAAGTTGCTATTAATATAATGCCGCGTCTATATCATACAGTTGAAAGCTTCATTCATGTAGTAAATCCTTATATACAAAAGAAGTTGAAGCATGTGATGAAAAGTAAATATGATGTAAAGACACACCACATTTCGTTTTCAATTGAAAATCAACGCGTTGTTCTGAGACTGGGTGATGACATTCAATGTCAATTGAGTAAAAATTTGAAAAAACTCTTTGGCTTTTCAATGCTACAAACAGTGTTTGCTGCTGCGCATACGATTGGTATAGAAACACCAATGACACTTGATAAACATGAACAGCACCTTTACATTCAAAGTGATTTGATTCTACCTATTTCTGTTGGTGAGAAAAAAGAATACATTTTACGCGATTTCATTCATGATAAAGACGCTTCATATGGAATAGTCGAGAAGATGTTTGAATCTATTTTCTATCATCCCGTCGTCAAACAAACTATACCCTCTATTGCTATCAAAATTACCAATGGTTTACAAGAGTGCATCCATGTGAAAGATACTAAATCCCTCGTAACTTTAGTGTTTCGGAAAACAAAGTGAAGTCATTGTGATATGTTTATTGAAATAAAAATATGTATATGAAAAAGTCTTTTCACAGATATAGGGGGAATGGGCTGACTGTAGGCATATATTCACAAGGAAGAAACGATCTCATGCGATACATAAAACAACCATGTATATCTACAAAAAGCAACATCAAAATACTGAGTTAAAGTTGATTATGTCAATACATCTCCTGAATGTGGTAGCGTGAGTTTTATTCTTTTGGGTGGAGGTATGTTTGTGTCAGGATGTCCATGTGGAAGAGATGTGTTATGTCCTATCCAACACCTCTTATCCTCCCATGCTGAAAGTGCTCGTTTCTTGAACGTGTACGTTTTCACAGTATGAACTTGAGATTTTAAGATTGTCATATTGACAAACGTTATAGTTTTATTTTTATAGGCCTTCTTATAGGACCGATGTTTCATTTTATGAACAATGGATTTTGATATACCTTTAGCACGCTTAATACTATCTGCACATTCTTTTGGTTTCATGGAATACATTTTAGGACGGAGGAGAATCATTTCATCTATTTCCTTTCCTGCTGTTTCATCCTTAAAACAACCAAGTTTGGCTTTATTCTGTATGGAATAGAGTGGATGAGTGGGATTGTAGTTAGATGTGTCGAAATATTTTTCTAATGACTTGCCTACTTCATTAAAATTTAAATCTTTTTGAGTGGTAATTCCTAAAAAGAAACTATCTGTATCACCACCCAGCAAGCGAACCTCTTTTACGAGAGGGCATGGTTTTAATATTTTGTAGAAGAGTTGATACATTTCAAGCTTGGAATAATCTAAAACGGCTTGCCCAATATAGATGGGTTTGCACAACTCAACTTCTGATTTAATCATTTTAACACCTACAAGATCCTCATCGATGATGTCTCTATCAATGAAAAGAGGTGATGAGGTCAATTTGTGATATTTTTGTTCATCAACGACTAGTTTGTAATTCATACGTTTTCTAACATCCTCCATGGTCTTTCCGAATAGACTGTTATTCTTATATTTATAAAAATCCTTTTCAAAATTATTTTGGGCGAGTGCACGTTTTTGACTGTTACTATCTATGTAGGGTTTGAGGAAGGCTTTCTGTCTAAATTTGATAATGCGGTGAACTGACTTTAGAAGCATGCCCATTTCTAAATAGAATTTTAATATGCAGAAGTGTACGAGATAATTTTTCTTATCATATTGGGTGAGTAAAAGTTTGCGGCATGGTTTGTACCTTGGCTGTCCACACTCTGTTAAGTTATTATGAAATTGTGACATGAATGGTGAAAACATATCTTCAGTCACTTCGCCAGATTCAGGTGCGAGTGGGAAATCAGCAGTTTTATTTTTAATACTATTTGGATAAATCAAATCCACTTCAAAATAATATCCTCAATCACCTTCATCTGGAATATTCAGTATGTTTGAAGGGTTGGAGTAATACTCAAGCTCATTTTGATTTAACCAACTAAACTCGGAATGAGGTAGTGGTTTAGACAGTGAACTGCCATATAAATTATTTTGGTCATAGTACTTTAGGTGGATATGATCATCACCTACTGTTTCAGATTTTATATGATGTTTATTTACAAATGTGAGACCACCGCGTATTCCGCGCTCAAATATATTATACATCTCCGGGTCTTGTAAGAGATGAATGGTCTCACCAGTCATTTTAAAGGCTGATTTAAAGGACATGGCTGGTAGACTGACAAAGTGGACAGGATCTAATTTGTCTTCTTCTAATGCCACTCGTCGAAACTCCTGAAAGACATCAGCCAGCAAAATGACATCTAATTCTAAGTAAGCGATCATATAATCGCCAAACGTTTTACAATTAAATTTTAACCATGCCTCTTGAGCATGTTCATAGTCCTCTACTGGACAATCTTCACCCGTCAAATCGTTTTTGAATTTGTCAATGGAAGGAAGGGTTGTTTCATTTAGTTTAGACATTGAGCTAAAATACGCATAAGGAAAGACTCCTTTGCGAGTGATTATTTCATCCGTTAAGTTTGGATAGTGTTTCTTCAAAGTTTGACTATGGGGAAGAAACTTGAGATTACGAACGAGAGAAGCTAGTGACGCTGACATGAATTGAAATGAATCTAAAAATTTTATTTCGAAGAAGACTGTCTTATTTTCTTTAGTTTTATCTACTGGTACTTTTGCTGTCATTGCCATGAATTTTTCTCTCGTTTGTGCTATTACATTAAATTGCCACGATTTCATCTGGCTCAACCCTCCTTTTATGAGCATATGACTGTCATAGCCCTTAAAGTTATGAAAAATGACGGGTAGTACACGACGTCTCAACCTAAGTGAAAAGTTACATTTGGAGCAGAGTGCGTTTCTAAATTTACCAGTGATGTGATCATGATCACGCACTTTCTTAATTTTATCGTCATCAAACGTTTTATGACATTTAGGACAGGATGTGCAACTTTCAAATTTTTGTTTGTCTTCATCTGACATATGTAGTGACTTACGCTGCAATTGGGAATCATATGATTGTTGAAATTTAGCAGCTTTATCGAGAAATTCTAGAAATTTTGAAATGCAATCTTCACGTTGCCAAGTATGCATTTTGTTTTGTCTATTCCTAAAGTGGTCATGCCATACTTCATAGCAGGATATGGCTGCTGGCTTGTGGATGATATCATCAATGTAGCATTCTATGTCTGCGTAAATGACACGCAGGGGACTTAATTCGTCACCATTATCCCTATGTGAAAATATTTTATCTTTGGGCATGCGTTCCATTTGTAATTTACCTCGCTTGCACCATTCATAGTGAGTTTCAAATTTATCTTTACTCCAAAAGGAGCGGATGCAGCGGTCGCATACAAAATGTTCACCTCTTTTAGAGTGCCCCAAGTGAGTGTACAAGCGAGAGATTTTGGGAATACCACAGTAGTGCCATTCCTCGCTATCATCTTGTTTTACTAATAAGAGGTTGACTACACGTTCATAACAAGTTGAACGTGAATTATAGCGGGCACCCTTCAACCCCTTCTCCCACACGTGAACGACAATTTTAATCTTATTATGTTTTTCGAACGTTTCTACATCTTTGATTTTCATGTTGTTATTATCACAACCTTCAAAGTCTAGTTCATCCTCCCACTGTCTATAGCTATAGGTGCGATCTCGATGCGCGTTGATATCATTATAGTGAAGGATGGATAGGACTGCATATTTGAAACACTGTGATTTACAATCAACATTGATGACAGCTTTCTTATTATACAACGTTTTTGGAAGTTTAAATGTGCCTCGAGCTGCATGACTTTCTAATAGGGAAATTTTGAATATGGCTGAGTCCACACCATCAAAAATGAGAGCGCTGTCGCGTTGATTGAATTTATCTACATTTGATTTTAAACATTGAATGTGAAAATTTAGCCAAGACTCGCAGTCTACAACTTCGGTTGCGGAAGAGGAAGGAACATGAAACTGTATTCTCTCCGTCACTTGACCCGTTTGAAAATCTATTTTAATATATTTTAGTTTAAGGTAGATGAGCGCCTTCATTCTAAAATTGTCTAAATTATTGAAGAGCGCTTCGATAATGTTAGAATTTTGAAGGAGCCACTCAGGAAAATCTACAATTTGAGTATTGGACTCCATGCAGTAGTCGCGTACTAAATTATTATGTGAAACATTAATGAGGGAGATGGTAGAGGTACCGTTGGTGTAGTGATCATTTGCATGCGTGTGTTGAAGTCTGTGCGAAGATCGCTGAAAGTGACTATCAAAAGAAAGAGGGCACAAATCGCAAGGAAAGGAGATGTCATCGTCAGAATCAACTTCACCTCCGGAGATTGACGCCGCTTTGCGTTGACACACACGTTGTTTGATGTGTCGAAGGAGACTGTGCTTCCTTGTAAACATATGTCCGCAGTCGGCACATTCCCACTCGTTGCCTTGCCGCGAGAGTCCTGAGCTGGAACTCACATCACCTGAAAGAGAAATCATTCTTTCATCTCTGTTCAAGCCTCAGTGTAGTGTTACAACCTACCTTGACTCAATAACTCTAAACTTTCCTCGAGAAGAGAGGGCGTTGGTGATGAAGTTGATGCCTGAAATTGAGGAAGATGCTATTAGTCACACGTTTGAGGGAGATGAGAGAGGAAATCTTTAACTTACCATTTTAATGAAATATGATCAGACAGAATAATAGTCAAAGAGAGAGAGATCGTGCGTTCGTCACTTGTATGATTCACAGATTAAATGAAATGACCTGAATGTCACTTTGCTTATATACTTTCATTCTCTTCATTCATTGGATGTTCATTCTGATTGGCTGCTTGTATATACTTAAGAATTAGAAAAATGTTAAAGTTATCATTATTCAAAGTCAGCATTTCAAAGACAACATGACAAGTCCTCCAACAACACCAAATACCGCATTGGAGTTCTCCTCTCCATGTACATCAGCAAAGGTGCTCGTTACACCAAATGCACCAAGAAAGGCGAAGGTGGAGAAGACATACAATCTCGACAATATACGAAAGTTATCATTATTGGAGGACGATGAAGAGGAGTTGCCCGACCTAGCAGGCATACGGTGGAAATATTTACAGTATGATGCCGAAGGGGTGATGGAGATGACCAGCAAGTCGCACTTACATCAAATATGGGAGTGGTACACCCCTAACTCCCAACCGCTTACCGTGGCGGAGTGGGCGTACATTGAGAAAGTGAGGGACGCTGCAGAAGAACGTTTAAAGCAGCTCAACTGTTTTTGTGATCTATGTGAAGCCAGACTCTGGGACGATATTGATGATGAAGACCTTTTGAAATACATACCATAATAAATGTTTATTTCGTATTATCTTTGCTTTCATACTGACTTACTTGAATGGGGTTTTAGTGAATAATTTAACCATGTATACTTTTTCATTTGGAAATAGTAGCACGCTTAGTTTAACTTGTAAATCTTATAACATTTCATATGGGTGATAATGGTAGATAAAATAGTGTCAAATAAATTAAGATAGCTTACACTTCTGATACAGGGATAGCAATCGACTGCGATCCATGTGTAAAGAGCTTGTTAGACTACGGATGGGCTTAAGTGGATGATTTAACCATGTATACTTTTTCATTTGGAAATAGTAGCACGCTTAGTCTAACTTGTAAATCTAAAAACATTTCATATGGACGATGATGGTAGATAAAATAGTGTCAAATAAATTAAGATAGCTTACACTTCTGATACAGGGATAGCAATCGACTGCGATCCATGTGTAAAGAGCTTGTTAGAGTACGGAAGAGAGAAGTGTGTTATGTTGCGTGTGGCGCGTGAGTGTCCTCCCTTTCATTCCATTCATCAATTCGTCTGATTGATAGAGACAGGTAGAACTCATGGCTCTCATAACGTATGCAATGGAAAGTTTTAGGCAACCTTCGACAGTTGGCTAAATGTCGCCCTGGCGCGAATGCATACTACGTTGAGACAGAGGCAATCACTTGCAAACATGACGCAGAGAGGTTTAACAAGATTGACCATTGCCGAATGTCCCTTGCGGTATACATAGCTACGGGTTTCACCGCCGCCCTTTACAGGAACGCCCGTCGAAAGGAAGAATTACACCGAACTTCATTTGCAACGTTCAAGTTGACTGATAGCAGATTCAACTTAATGATAGTATTCGCCAGTCCGAAGACTGCCCAGGGCAAACCGCGAGGAGGTTCTATCATGTCTTGCCCCATGGTGGCCCTTAAGAGAGCCGATGGTTCGTTCTCGGGGACGTGAATTTGACTATTGACTGGAATAGTCAATGGGTATGACGCTTAGGTTGTCGTATACCCTATACCGCCTAAGCCGTGGTGGTGCATCTGGCACCTTTCGGATGCGAGTGGTATTCGGAGTCCACACCTCATCCGTCCAAATGATCCTCTTGATCTTCCCCTTCTTCTCATCCTCATCCCACTCGTCGAGGATGACGAACTCGGGAATGCCGTTGTCTTCATCAGTGAAGACGGGAATATTGTCGGCAGATGTCGCTTCCATCGTGACTTCAAATTGAATGAGAAGCGCTACAATCTTCTAGCTTATATAGGGTTTTCAACAATGAATTGCTCAACAGCGAATCAGAATGCTTCAGGGATAGCAATCGACTGCATAATGTTCAAGTTGACTGATAGCAGATTCAACTTAATGATAGTATTCGCCAGTCCGAAGACTGCCCAGGGCAAACCGCGAGGAGGTTCTATCATGTCTTGCCCCATGGTGGCCCTTAAGAGAGCCGATGGTTCGTTCTCGGGAGTAGCGTCATCTTACACCCTACCAATTCTGCTGAGAGAGTCAAAGACTCTCTCTTTGGTAGCACTGTCGACTTCCACACTAACTGGCACATGACTAAAAATTGGAATGTAGCGCCATTCCGTTGGATTGACAGCAGTTGCTGTCATCGGATTGCCAATCCGAGCAAGATTATTAAAAACTCTGTCTTGCTCCTCTATTCTAGCAAATTCATTAAATAAATTTCGCGGCCTTAACTGTGGTCCGCGAGGAGAGCTGACTTGACTGTTCGGCGTCTGCATGATTGAAATGAAATGAAATGAGAGGCAGTGATTTATATACCCCTCTAACGCGACGCAACGTTCAAGTTGACTGATAGCAGATTCAACTTAATGATAGTATTCGCCAGTCCGAAGACTGCCCAGGGCAAACCGCGTGGAGGTTCTATCATGTCTTGCCCCTAGGTGGCCCTTAAGAGAGCCGATGGTTCGTTCTCGGGAGTGACGTGATGGGGTGGTGAAGGCGGGCAAAGATCTGCAATGAAAATGATATGTATTAGAATAGGATATACTATCTTATTTACTTTTTCACTTACCAAGTTAGTCATCCTTTGGCAGTCTCGCGCGTTTCCGAATCGAGAATTTATGTAGGTGACCGCGCATTCTCAGGCTGGCATGCAGACACTTCTTGCTCGGATGACCATTGTAACATAGGATGGACTGGTCGAGACTTTTATTTACCAATACTTCGCCGGCCAAATGATTATCCCGAATAGGGATGTGAAACTCAAACAAACGATCCTCATTCACACGTTCCCACTCATCCCTCATGCGCTCCAACTTCTCATACGCCTGCCTCTCATCACCCCGCCGAGCCACAGTCCTCTCCAACTCAACATTCCTCGCTCTCAACACACTCATCTCCTTCATCATCTCCTCAAACTTCGCCTCTGCATCTCTCATTCTTCTCTCCGCAGCACTCGCCCTCTTCTCACACTCATCATTCTTCTCTTCCAACTCTCGGGTCTTATTCTTCAAATCAGTCACACAACGCCTCATTCTAATGTTTTCATCCGCCACCTCCTTCGACTTCAGTTCCTTCTTTTTTAACTCATCCAACTCCTTCACAACTTCATCCTTCACTTTCTTCAAACTCTCATACTTATTCACCAACAAATCATGCGCCATCTGCTGCGAAACATGCCTCTTCTCTTCATCCTTCAACCACCTCGCCGACTGCACACGAATCCCACCACTCTTCACTTTTGGGGAAGATGAGCTCTTCGGGGGGTCGGTGATGACGATGTTTGACACCTCCGATGACGAAGAGCTCAACTTCCTCACACGCTTCCTCACACGCTCCCTATCTAAATCCACATCATCCTCATCATCACTCTCAAGCACTCTCTTTCGCCCAATCTCACCCTCCAACGACGCAACCGCTCTCGCCAACTCATCATTCTCAACAACATTCTCAACAACATTCTCAACCTTACCCTCTCGCTCGATCGCCAACATTCGCTCCCTCTCTTCCACAATCAACTGCGTAAATCTCAAATCAGTCACTAAACCACCACTACAGTCAGCATGCACTCTGTAGAAACGCGCCTCATCCTCATCACCCTTCAGCACTCTACACTTCACGCACGCAACCCTATTCAAGATAATCATGTGGCCGGTGCCCGCCTTCTTGACGTGAGCCTTGGCGTCCGCACTGCGATTTATACGACCGCACACACACATTTTGATATGATACTTTCTGTTTCTATCGTTTGCCATGCCTGATTTATCGTTAGCTGTAAGATAATGAAATTTGTATAAGTTTGGAATCATGTAGTACAGTCATATTCCTAAAGAGTGTAGTGAGTGGCACTAGATCCCGTCGACAGCCCGAAGGCCTTGTACCGATCACTAGGGAAGTGAGAGATCTTCCCCGATACCCGCTCTTTACAGCTGAAGACATCATTGTCACTGCCCCGAAGTGGTAACAGGAACGCCGAGTCAAAGGTAGTGATCAGTAGCTGGGATCTAACCCCTCAAAGCTGCCTTAGACTTAGTTAAATTTCAAATCTGATAGCAGATTTGAACTCAGGATACTTGAAAACCTTAGTCTATATGTTAAAACTTTGAAAAAACTGAAAATTAAGAATTTTTAAAAAATTCCGCATTTTACTACTCATACTACTTTTAAAAAATTTTATCAGTAGTAAAGACACTATCAAACTCTATCATACAAACTTTGAAGTAGCAAGATAGCTTGCCTACTTCAAAAGATAGAGTCCTTTGCACCCGATATCGGGAGCTCAGAGCGACGACCGTCGCTTACCTCGTCTTTCGATGAAGTGATCAGACTTACGTTGTCGGGGGTTTATATATGCTCGGAAGAAAACTTAAAATGGCTCTATCTCCGAAAGTATTCATCGTAGCGACATGCGGTTTGTTGCAAACGATTTGTCTCATCATTCTTTACAATATGACACCTGAACCATTCTCATATGACTACGGGAAGTTGGTCCGCCAGCACATGTCCATGTAACATGCCACAAGTGAAAAAATTCCTAAGTGTGAGAGCTCCAGTGTGGTGAAAATTTTGAAAAATTTAAAACTTCCGAATTTCAACCTGGGACCTTAACCAAAACATTTTTCATCAAATTTCACTGACCTCCCCCCCCCTCGTTCAGAGAAATTTGATGAAAAATGTTTTGGTGACGGTCCCAGGTCGAAATTCCACACTTTGGAAAATTTTCAAAATTTTACCCATACAAAGTCACTCTGACACTTAGGATTTTTTCAGGTGAGCGAGCTCCGACCTAAAATCTTGTAACCGCTCTAACTTTTGAACGAAGACAGATAGGAACAAGCCGATTCTTTCACTGAATTTGTCTCACTCTTAGCTTTCAAACGAGCTATTGCACGACAAAATCCGTCCACTAGAAGCCAAGATAGAAGCTAGCTGTCCAGAGGGGGGGGGGAGGTCAGTGAAATTTGATGAAAAATGTTTTGGTGGCGGTCCCAGGTCGAAATTCCACACTTTGGAAAATTTTCAAAATTTTACCCATACAAAGCCACTCTGACACTTAGGATTTTTTCAGGTGAGCGAGCTCCGACCTAAAATCTTGTAACCGCTCTAACTTGTGAACGGCTGGTCCGATTGACTCGCAACAAAAAATGTTGTCGAGCAGTTTTTTCTCCTCTTTCAAACGAGTAGCTGTAAGACAAAATCCGTCCACTAGAACCAAAGTTAGAAGATTGCTGTCGGGGGGGGGGAGGTCAGTGAAATTTGATGAAAAATGTTTTGGTGACGGTCCCAGGTCGAAATTCCACACTTTGGAAAATTTTCAAAATTTTACCCATACAAAGTCACTCTGACACTTAGGATTTTTTCAGGTGAGCGAGCTCCGACCTAAAATCTTGTAACCGTTCTAACTTTTGAACGAAGACAGATAGGAACAAGCCGATTCTTTCACTGAATTTGTCTCACTCTTAGCTTTCAAACGAGCTATCGCACGACAAAATCCGTCCACTAGAAGCCAAGATAGAAGCTAGCTGTCCAGAGGGGGGGGAGGTCAGTGAAATTTGATGAAAAATGTTTTGGTGGCGGTCCCAGGTCAAAATTCCACACTTTGGAAAATTTTCAAAATTTTACCCATACAAAGCCACTCTGACACTTAGGATTTTTTCAGGTGAGCGAGCTCCGACCTAAAATCTTGTAACCGCTCTAACTTGTGAACGGCTGGTCCGATTGACTCGCAACAAAAAATGTTGTCGAGCAGTTTTTTCTCCTCTTTCAAACGAGTAGCTGTAAGACAAAATCCGTCCACTAGAACCAAAGTTAGAAGATTGCTGTCGGGGGGGGGGGGGGAGGTCAGTGAAATTTGATGAAAAATGTTTTGGTGACGGTCCCAGGTCGAAATTCCACACTTTGGAAAATTTTCAAAATTTTACCCATACAAAGTCACTCTGACACTTAGGATTTTTTCAGGTGAGCGAGCTCCGACCTAAAATCTTGTAACCGCTCTAACTTGTGAACGGCTGGTCCGATTGACTCGCAACAAAAAATGTTGTCGAGCAGTTTTTTCTCCTCTTTCAAACGAGTAGCTGTAAGACAAAATCCGTCCACTAGAACCAAAGTTAGAAGATTGCTGTCGGGGGGGGGGAGGTCAGTGAAATTTGATGAAAAATGTTTTGGTGACGGTCCCAGGTCGAAATTCCACACTTTGGAAAATTTTCAAAATTTTACCCATACAAAGTCACTCTGACACTTAGGATTTTTTCAGGTGAGCGAGCTCCGACCTAAAATCTTGTAACCGCTCTAACTTTTGAACGAAGACAGATAGGAACAAGCCGATTCTTTCACTGAATTTGTCTCACTCTTAGCTTTCAAACGAGCTATTGCACGACAAAATCCGTCCACTGGAAGCAAGCTGTCCAGGGGGGGGGGGACGTCAGCCGAAAATTTTTTCTCTCCGATTTCGCTGGAAACATCCTTCCTAACCCAAAATTTCACGTAGATTCCGAATCTGGCCTCCGTTTTCTCATCCGATGCTTCGTTTGGGCGCTACACACCAAAACGTCCCAAATTCTAACTCTGTCGTTTTTCGAAAAATGTTGAAAATTTTTTCTCACCGATTGCCTTGAAACTCACCCTACCGATGCAGAATTTCACGCTGAACACGAATCCGACCTCCGTTTTCTCATCCGACCACTCCTTCCACTCGAAACAACCCATTTTACAACCCAACATTCAGCAGATTGCACCAAAAACATCACACACTATAGCCTCAAGACTAATCCTGGCGGTCGCCCAAGTCCACCACGACACTCCATCGTTCCAGAGGGGGGGGGACTCAGACACGAAGCACCACGGCGGCCGACCACGACACTCTGCCGTGCCAGGGGGGGGGACGCAGCGATGGCGGCCATCTTGCGCGGTCCAGAAGTGGAGTTTTGCTTACTACTCGTGCCTTCCTTTGATCTTGCTTGACAACATGAGCTCGGCAGACGCGCAGATTCGTGGTAGGCATAGGTTTAACATCATTTCTGTGAAATTATCATTTTCGGCGTCGTTCCATACAGACAGGTCTGCAATTTGCAAACCGGTCGTAGAATTCCGATGTCATATTTTTATATATTAGCCCTTATTCAAGTCTCTTGATACCAACAAAGCTTGATTAGATAAAGTAACTGAAGTGCAAAATCTTTTATCAATGTTGATAAAACTTGATTAGATATTTAGCTGTAAAATTGAGACCTAGTTTCCCAGAATTGATTATCTCAATCATTGCAAGGACATAAATTGACATAATGTACAAAACAATATGTGCAACAGTTTACATGTAGAAGTGAATTTAAGGATATCTCACTCGTCTTCCATTGACATAAAACACCAAAGTTGAAGAGGATTGCTCATTGCTCTTCATGCTGTAAAAAGTAATCGTGATCAGGACCAACTGCGTAACCCACGTTGTTCAACCAGCTATAAATCATGCGATGCACTACTAAAATGTGGCGCATATTATGTAAATACTGTTTTACTTGCCTACATTTATCATAAACCACTGATGCGCTGTTCATTGTGATTATCAATGGCCATTCAGAAGTACACAAATTGAGAGCGATATGACTATGGGTAGAATTAGTGCCTGTCTGAACAGCAAGGCAATGATACGTACTATCAAATGATGATGTGTAAGGTCAACATACTTGAAAAGTGAATATTCCATATTTAACGAAATAATGCAAATTATGATTGTGTTACTGATTGCATGAGACAAGAGCAATCAAATACTTTGGTTTAGCTCTATAACTAAGATTTGGCCTTTTTTGATGCAGAGGAATCGAGTGAACATTTTGATGTGACGACACTCAATTGTCATGAAACACACATCACAATGCTCATGGCACATTGTCTTTTGACCTGAGATCCGTTTCGACAAGCTCGTACTTTATGTCCGCTTGAACCCAATTCAAAATTTGAATACTATGTTTTGATAATAATCGTATATTTGATATCAATTGGCCTCAAATGGCAATCGTGAAGCTAAATTTTACAAAATGTGGAAAACCAGTGCACTTCTGTCTAGGCTTAAAATGAAAGATAATGCCAGTTGGAATATCTACATGAACCGTGAAGCACTGATGCGGACAGTGTCGAATCCACAAAATTAGATTGTTTAATCGTGTCACTTTGCTAGAAGTATAAACTGATTCAAAACGATGGCACATCCAGGAACTTAATAAGTGGGCAAAAAGAAATTTTTAATACCTTGCAGAGATAGGTAAAATAGTCGTGCGTCGATTGCGGATTTCTCTGAATTCCTTCAAAATGCTCCGATCGCCACGATTCCTTCGTCCGATCGCCTCGATTCGAAGAATTCAAATCATTGCGCAAAAGTTTTCTCGATAATGTTGGGCCATGCGATTATTATTAAAATATTAAAAAAGTTAGCAGGCGCACGAAAAAACGTTGACAAGTTTCTCTGTAAAACTTGACATCGACTGTGTCTCTTTGCTGTGTGATCCGGTTGATACCAGTTACTGAAACTTCGCACAATTTGGAGTGTTTAATGTTGAACTGGATGCTCATTGTTCGATTGCTACGGTATTATGTTAGCAGATTGCATTAGCGTTACATGTTCCAATGCTTCCCTTCTAGTCAAACAGAAGAAGAAACGACCTGTTTAATTCTGTGGTCGAATCAGATAAAACCATAGAAATTGGTAACAATAAAACCTCTAAAATGGAAATTAAGCTTCATGCAATGCACAATAACGGCACATAAATCGCACGCATTTTCACTTAGATGCACCTGCCAACGTCTAGACGTTGTATCATTGGGTTAGAATCAGTCACATGAGTAAATCGAAGCTTTTAATTGGTTCTTCATGCCCCAACTTAGTTCCCTCGGATGTGCCGCGACCTTGAGTCAATTTCCATTCTAGCGAACTTTATATAAACAGTTTATTTCTATGGATAAAACTGAATGGTTCTCACTATCGCACAGAGATTCGCAGTGCACACAGGAGTGATGAGCTACATTTAAAGATAATAAAGAACAATTAGAAATAATGTTAAAAGGTAAATTAATGCACTGCATTATTCATATGTGTAAATTAAGAACAATGAAAGGAAATTAAGTTACCAGGGAAGATGAAAGCGCCTTTTTTAAGCATATGTATTTTAAAATAAAGATCAGCTTAACTCTTCATATACACATGGATTCTAAGATTCCTAAAAGAGAAGAATCATTACACACGCATGATACCAGTGAAAAGTTGGAAGAAACATGCAAATGTCGTGATCAGGCTCTCTGGGATTCGCATCGATCGAGGAGGGCCACTGCCAAGTCACTCAAGCCAATGGTGAATATGTCCGGAAATTCTGTTCTTCAGAGATCGGCCTGTCCTTTCAAGATACATGTGCATCCATACGTACATTTGAGCTTGTATATCACTTGGGAAGATTCAGATAAAGGATCTTTGACGGGAGCCAAATGGATCAGTCTTGTCTTGAACACAATAATCGACCTGACTGACATGTGTGTTGTGCATCTTCGATATATCTCTCATCTTACCCTTCAGATGTGCTTCAAACATGATCACGACAAGATTAAAACACGATCATATCATGATTGCAACAATCAAAATGACGTCATAAAACAAAGTGCAAAATGCACAGACCATGCGATGAATATAGTAATTGCATTTATCAGCTTACAGAATGATCCAATTATGTGAAGACCAGTGATTCGCTGGTTGAGATAACGAGTCAATGCCGCACTTGATCGAAGAAGAGGCAAGAAGGACGTCTTGAAGGTGAGATTTTGTGAGTGAAGCTCTTTATTTGGTTTTAGTTAGCTTCATAAGACTGAAAGGTTTTCACATGAGCATGTAGTCCCGATAAATGATTAGGCCATGTACAGCAGAGGTTTTTAAGCAAAATTTGCAACTGCACAAAATTTGGCATTTCGACTTTGCCTTCCATCTGCTTCCCCTGGGTAGGGATTCATCTGAGCACAATATTCGCAAATCAACTTTTTTCATCTAATTCAGAAAAAATAATTTGTTGGGTAATATACGCATAACGGAAAACGGAAACTTTTAATTAAATACAAATCATATGTTTGTCACAATGTTCAATGACAATTTTACTGAGTTTCTTACCCTTTATTTTCCTTAAGACAGTAGGACTTAATGCATTCTCTTGAAAGAGTACAGGTGAACTTAGACCGTACGCAGTGAAACCATATAGATAAATCTGTAACTGAAATTTGCATGTAAACGCTCGGTATCTAAGAAGTTTTGCTCTTGTGATTGGCGCAGTATGTTGCTGATGCTCCACGAGAAGTCCTACCTGAACTCAACGAACTCATCGATCTTGTCTCACAAGCATAATGTATGAGAATCATTTGTTAGTGATAGCGTATTCGAAAAAACTTGATCTGACCTTGAAAAACTGCAGATTAAAGATGGATACCTGCGTGATAACCTTTCCATGGAACAAGCTTGACTATTTGGGAAAACAGTGTCCAATGCGCCTTAATTTCCTATAGCATCGGATTTTGCCGTAAGTCCCCAAATACCAGGTTTTAAGATTTTCGTTTCCGATAGCTTGCCCCGGAGTAAGCTTCAGGGAGGTATTTATTTATGTGGAATACCAATCTTTGCTTCACGCTGCTACGTCAGGACAGTTGACGCTTCTCTGTTCTTCTTGTCAACAGTGAGACAACATGAACATCAGGGAAAATCGAAATTGCTTCACTTAAATAACATTTACATGATAATATCACTTAAATAAGCATTTGAAGCAGTACATCTGATCGAACTCATCTTTTAGATAGACTTAGAGTTTCAGGACATGTGTCATCTCGGTAAACCATCGACCAAATCAGCGCCGAAATAAGTCATTTAGCCTGAGAAAAGTTAGTTTGATGCGATGAAACAGTCAGCTTCAAAGCGTCAAGCCAATTTTCCCATGTTAACTACCCATTTCTTATGATTACGCATCACAGGGTTGGAACCTGTCAATCCGGCCCCGGTCATGAATTTTGATCGGTTAATTTTGTTGGGCCTATGTTCACCGTTTACGACATTCACTACATAAGAAATCGCTTAGTCAGTCAAAAGAAAAACAGCAGTATAGGAGCATGAACAATATTTCTACAATGCATATTATTGCATATTATTCATCATACAATAATAACAATGATATGATTATATACGAGTAATAATAATTTATTCAATACATTATTATTGTATAAAATATGTAAAATATGTAAAATATGATTGTAGCATTTTTTATGAGCACCTACCTATACATGCCATGTGACATAAATGTTGCGAACTTTTTCTTAAACAGTCAAAAATTACTAACTTAAGAATTTAATTACACCTACTTTACCAGAGCACTATATCCTAGCCTACATGAATTTTTATAGCAGCAAAGTAAAAATCAAGCTCCCTTTTCTTTTAGGGCCCCCCCTTGTTGCTATCAACCTTTGAAAGTGCAAGACGCCTAAGCACCGTCAACTTCTGAATAATTTTTGGGCTAATAGAAATTGACCTTGAAAGAGAACCTGACTTTTGCTTTGCTGCTATAATGACTATGACCTCCCGTCGCTTGGTTAACAATATGAATTTTGTCAGAATTGTGTGTTCCTTGTCCTATGTATCGTAAGATTACTCCATATCTCGAATAATTTCATTACATGGGATGGCTTATATAAAACACGAAGCTTAGGAGTTAAGATTTGATTTCAATGCAACCACATGAAATAGGTACCAGTCGCGCCTACTCCCTGAGCACTTGACAATTGATCGTAGAGTACTGTCTGAAGTTACAGCGGCATGTGATCAATTTTGATTGACATTGTGCGTTGTCAATCCTGGCCGCACGGTTTTAATTACGCCGGCCAACTCCCCCGGCTGGTTTCAACCCTGACGCATCAACATATTTCAGAATTTTCTAGCAATGTATTCCCAATTTATTATGTATTTATCCAGATTTTGTAAACATTTTTAAATATGGCTTTCGTTATAGATCAGCAGATATCCTTTATTGAAACACTGCCGGTACTTTTAGTATTTTTCACGTATTTAAGCAAGTATTTTAGCTTTCCGAAATCTTGCCCCACTGCAGACTTGCAGGTACAATTTCTGTGCATGGTTGATATTTCTGGAAGCTTTATATTATTCCTGTGATCAATTTACGGAAAGGCCCCAAGGCATGTGCTTCAATGAGAGCAGATTATTTTGGAAATCGTAAAACAAACCGCACGTTAAAATTTTATTTAGGTATCGTTTTCGTTAACAAATGAGCATAATAGGCATCTTCTTTTGGTTTTCAACCCACATATTTTGTTGGAAAGTTGCAGAGGTCTACTCCTCACAGTATTATCATTTCAACGATTCTAGTTTTTATAGTAGCCCTGCAGAGCTAGCTGATCGCAAACCTAACCAGATCCATGATGTGGCCCGCTTTTAGAAAAGTTTGTCCACTAGTTAATAGTCATGTCATGCATGTACATTTGAGAAAATTACATTCTTCGTCTAAGACTCTGACTCCTACAAAGTATATTTCATGACTGTCTAACAGTTTCTCTGCTTTCATAAAGGCAGTGGCAATAGCAACGCACCGCATCAGCTTGTCCACCAGAAAAATGATGGCATCCATAGAGTACAGTTAGTGATGAAAATTTTCCGGAAAATTTTGAATCAAAATTTTCCGTGGAAAATTATGGAAAAAATTGGAAAATTTTGGAAAATATTGGAAAATTATGGAAAATTTTGGAAAATTTTGAATGATTTGATTTTTTTGATAGGCCCTATAATTTGAGCGCTTCCACTGCCGATAGGCAGCTACGTTCCAATAAATTGGGTCTGAAGCAGTTGATTTCATCATTATTTCGATTAAAGCGATCGTAGCAATGCGAGTTCCGTCCGCAGATTTTGAACATTCTTTTGCCACCAAAGGCTTGTGCTAATTTGTTAGCATTTTTAATTGTCAAACAGACACCGTTTGGCATAACGTGAATCTTGCTTTTCAATAGGGGTATAATTTCATGAAATGTGAAAGATCTGGAGCAAAAATGATATATTTCATCTGGGAGTTTGCTAATTGTTTGCTTGAAAGTTAAGGTTTATTATGCAACGCATTTGATGCAGCGGTAGTGATGAAAATTTTCCGGAAAATTTTGAATCAAAATATTCCATGGAAAATTTTGGAAAAAATCGGAAACTTTTGGGAAATTTTGGAAAATTTTGAAAGTTCTGATTTTTTGTGATAGGCCCTATGCTTTGACCGCTTCCGCAGCCGAGGCAGCTACAGACCAATAGAATGGGTCTAAAACTGGTGATTTTGATCATTATTTTGAATAAAACGATTTTGAAAAATGAAAAAATTTGAATTTTTGTGATATAATTTTTACGTTTTCCATCATAGCAGAGGCATAGACACATCAATAGAATTGTTCTAAAACTCTTGATTTCATCATATCATTTCGATTAAAACAATCGTAGCAATACGAATCCCGTCCGCGGATTTTTGAGCATTTCTTTGCCTGGCTTGTGGCAATTTGTTGGCATTTTAATATTACAACACAGACATCTTTTGTGACAGCGTGAATTTTTTTCCTTTACAATGGAGATATAATTTCATGCATTGTGAAAGATCTGGAGAAAAAATAATGCACTTTATTTGGGAGTTTGTTTATGGCTTGAAAGTTAAGCTTTATTATGCAGCCTTGATTGCAATGATACAAATTCTCCATATGTTGATGAACATGTGAAACACAAGTACACAGTCCAACACAGCATTATACATGAGCGACCATATATTGGAAGATAAAGACTGTAAACTCGTGAGATATTTGGAAACTAAGATATCTGTGATGAGTAGAAGAATATCTATATGATAGCTTCTACCTTCTGGCGTATTGTCCGATATCTTCGTGGAGGACAAACTACACATTCGATATCCATTTCTAGCTGGTTCAGATAGTTCCCAATCGATTTCAGATCTACTTAAATGAATTTCAGACTTTTCCAGATGAATTGGAGATTCTCCAGTTGAATCTAAGATCCTTTCAAAGTTGAGTTATTGACAGATATCTGAAATTCAATTAGAGAAATCTGAAATCCATTTAATGTCTGATATTCAGCTGGAAAGATCTGAAATAGACATAGAGGGTGCAGTTGGTTCCAAAAGTTGACATGCAGGGATGATAGAGAAGTTTTCGGTCTTTAAATATTACATAGTCTTTTCAAACGACTGCAACAAGCCTCCAAAACAATGGCAAAAACGTCAATCACCAGAAAAAAAATTTCAAAATTTTCCATTGGAAAATTTTCTGGAAAATTTTCCATTTGCATCACTAAGTACAGTGCAACGAATAGCAAAGTCTCACATTTGACAAGTAAAGGTCAATCTTTTTGAAAATTTCGATTTTCAACAAATAGTAATGTCTTAGTATATGTTTACTGTAACGCAAGTTATGTAATTGCCATTTATATCTTGCTTCGCCTGAGGTTGGCCCTTGCTAATTTGATTGACATCCACACCACTTTCTGCTACGTTTCTGCAATTTTCAAACTGCACAAATCAAGGAAAACAGCTGCACATTTGAATTTAGAACTGCACAAATTGTGTTCAGATGCACGTTAAAATTCTGCTATCCAGTGCCGATATTTGCAAAGCCACTTTACTCGTGGTGGGTCACTCTCGATGATAATTTAGAAAAGCGGCCTCGGGATCACAAAATATCTACAAAATAACCTTTCTAAATAATGAACTATTCAATTATGATATTTTGGATATTTAACTTTAGATATTTTTCATTTATATAAGATGGACTACAAATAAGGTTTTGCTTTTTGTGTTTTCTCATTTATTCCGGCAGTTCCCATCGTTTCTATGCAACTGAAAATACTATTTAATGTGTCCACAATCTGAACAGCTATTTAGATGTATGAAATAAAGCGACCGTAATGTCGATCATATGACATTCGTTCACAAATGGAGAGGATGAGTCGGACATTGCGCTGAAGAAGAAAGTCCTGTGATCAGCTTCAGTCGTTTTTTTGGATATTGTTTGTCTACTTCGACTGTACATACAGTAGTTGCAGAGATTATGGACAAATGATCTAACTCGTCGCCAGTCTCTTTACAATCTGCATACTTTTGAAATCCAAAGAGCCGAAGAGTGGACAACAATAAAGTAAAACATTTTCGATCATAGTCTCATAAACTTTCCAGAGTTTTTCATGATTGAGAACTGGTTTCAAAAGGCGAAGAAAGTAAAATCACCTTGCACAGCGGGACTATAAAACACGAAAATGACTTTGCCGCAAGAGATTCGACCAAATGAGAGGTCGAAAATGACCAAATTACACCCAAAAGCTTGAATTCAGAGACCTTCCTGATGAGCAAATTAAGCTCGGTAACGTCAGAACTCTTCTTTGGAAACACAGTTGCAAAGGATTTTTTAGTCATTGAAGGTAAGAGGCTGCTTGAAATTCCCCAGTGACGGATATTGTTGAATTCATCTTCTGTAAAACTCGAGATGTAAGATGGCTGCCATTGTTGTTCAACTGCATCATTATAAATCGGATGGAGGTCAAAACAATATGCATTGAACAAGTAGAGCCCTAACAAGGAGCCTTGAGGTTTGCTTCCGACTTGTTTTTAATGACTGAGCGTGGACTTGACTCTTATTCTCTAAGTCCTACCGTGGAGACAATTGTGAAGCCAGACTCTAAAACCAAAGGGTAGACCAAGTATTCTGAGTTTTTCCAATAGTATATCATGCAATAAGGCGTGAAATGCTTTGCTAACATCGCAGGACGGATACTGTTTTGATTATCCAAAGACTCTGCTATACGATCATGCAATGCGATGTGAGCCGACGTGGTATCGGACTTAGGTTTACAGGCGAATTGAAAATTCGGAGAACAATGAAACAATGACAGTTTCATAGAGTTCAAAACATGCTGTTTGAGCAATATGCTTGTAAATAATTTTGTTATTGGTGCGATCTTGTAAATAAATCTCAGAAATAAGAAGTAAACTTTCTCTCTATGCCTCGCTTGTTCTCTTGGTGGCAGTACATCAAGGAATGACAAAATGATGAGAGGTTTGCATGATTTCAACTCAAATCAAAAGCTACACACTGAATACCATTAACAGCTTAATTGATTCGCTTTCTATGTAAAATAGAATAGCTTTAGCACAAATTTTGGTTCAAACATGTAGCAAGAACTGTATCGTGAATACTGCTGCTGCAAAAAGAAAAGCAAAGGTTTACGGTGTTCAAGTGGAAGAGAGGCTCACTGCAATTGTCAATCACTGAAAGTGTATCTATGCGGCAACTGAGACCCAAATTGTGTATTCAGAAAGAAAAACTTTTTATTGCAAAATTGTGCTAATTCACATATCAATTAACTTTTTACGCTTTACAATTTTTTGACTCGCATGGAATGAAGTGCTATTTGCGATGTAATTTTATTCTGAAATCGTTTTCACGATGCAGTTCTTGCTACTTATGTGATTACTTGGATGGTATATGTTTAAACCAAAATTTGTGCTATAGCTATTCTACTTTACATAGAAAGCGAATCAATTAAACTGCTAATGGTATTCAATGTTAATGGTATTCAATGTATAGCTTTTGATTTTAGTCATTTTGTCATTCCATGATGTACTGCCACCAAGAGAATAAGCGAGGCCATGGAGAGAAAGTTTACTTCTTATTTCTGAGATCAATTTGCTTGTAACGCTTAGCAGTGAAATAGAACGTAGCTGATCGAGTTTCGCTCGCGGGGGAAGTCATCGGTTGGAGAAATAACACACTCTTTGAATATCTTCGGAACTTTCCTTTCGAGAACAGAGGAATTGAGCATGTTGAATAAGGGGCTCGGCAATAAAAAGGGCTGCAATTTTGTATAAGCGATTAGGATTTCCATCGGAGCCTCCTCTGAGACGGAAAGTTTGTTGAGAGCGTAGAAAACGTCTTCTATAAGTGGTAGCCAGTCGTTGTCATTTTCCATCAAAATATTATGTATGGAAAATGATGCTATTGATATTATCAACATTCATCAACTCTTCCTGTTCTAGCACTACCAACATAGCCATGAAGATAAACTTCCAATATGCGCATTATACAATTGACTATCCTTGGGAAATCGGAACGCGATTTAAAACTAATCAATGCCATCCTGTAATGTGGATTGATCATTTACTAATGAAAATAAGTTCCGGTATACGAAATAGCTATTTTTTCCAGAAATCATGCATCACTTGTGAAATAACTACACGATAGATTTATTTGAAATTTTGTCGGAATCTCAAATATCATCTATGAAAATGTAAATTCACTATTGGTGTATTCGCACTTGGTCAACTTTAGTTTTTTTAAATAAGGAAAATCTTCTTTTTCATGAAAAAAGATTTTTTGTGTTTTTTTTAATGACTTAGATTTGAGTCGATAGAATGACTAATTGACAGGACCAGCAATATACATCGTCTGCTGAAATAATCGTCTGCACATAATTCGTATTTTTCCAGTATCGCATAACTTGTCAAAAGTATATGTTACTTATTAGATTTTTTAAATCTTAAATTTTAATTGTAGCTCTAACTATTCGACAGATGTCCTCCGAATTCCTTTTATGATATCTGGATTGACACTAGAACATAAAATTTCCCCAGAAAATTCATTCGCATTTTGTTTTCCTAGCTAACTTTCTATTGAGAGTATGAGTATGAAAAACCAAAGTGAAAAACAAATTATTGCATTTTTTGAAAAAACTGCTCGACTGATCTTAAAAAGATTTTATATTCGTATTCCTTGCCATATGGGCTTGTTGAATCCCAAATATTATTTCACTCGTATATCATTTAGAACAAAAATTAATCCACATGCCGTGAGCGTAATCCCTTTGTGAAATGTATGCACACACGGCTAGATCTCAATTTCCATCTCTCACTGCTTAATAAAGGGATAGTGAGGCTGCGTAGTCTGTCTGGTAATTAAAAGCGTGAACGCGAGTGACGTCAGCTACCGGGGATTCCAATTATGGTGCCCGACCCGGTGAAAAAAACTGTCGGTGAACTGTCGGTCAATTGTCGGGAAGCCGACTCGGCTTAATGACGGCAAAGGTCCTAATTCCCCGATTATCTGTCGACGAATCGGTGAGCCGAAAATTCCCCGACTGTTTCGCCGACACACTACCGACAATTCCCCGACAGCCACCGACAATTCCCCGACAGCCTCCGACAATTCCCCGACAGCTGCCGCCGACAATGCCCCGACAGCCGCCGACATCTAATTATATGTTCACATTCTTTTGATGAAATTACAGTTATAGCCTACTTGACGTTGTAGCAAAATATTGAAGAAATTTGCTGTTGATTGTGATGAATATTGTTGATCAAAGTTATCCTGCTACAAAATGCTCCAAGGATTAACAGCAGAAAAACTCATGCTGCTAAAACTAAAACATTCGGAGGCAGTGACAAATAATCGCACAAGAAATTATTTTAGCGACTCACCTCAAAAGTAAATGTCGGCCTACAGAACATTGGCATGCTTCTCTGCCATCGGTTGTGCTGGCTTGGTAGTGTCCGGTCTCCATTGATGATATTTTTTTGAGCGACAACAACTTCGGTCTAAAATGCGCAGTAAGATGCTTGATGTAAAAAAATATTGAATATTATTGACGCATAAAAAGAAGTTATAGAATTTAACATAATTATAATAAATAGGAACATACATGTGCATTTAACATAAAAAATAGGAAAACGACATGAGCTTTTATTCACTTCATGTAATTATGCTGTTTAAAATCAATAGCATTACATTAATTACCCGACCTGCTGTCACATTTATTTCCCGGCAAAAAAATAATAAAACGACAAGAACTATATGTATTATGTATTACATGAGCACTAGACAAGTTCCGATGAAAAATGTGTCATAAAACAAATTACGAAATTAGGATGATTACGAAGGAGATAAAGTGTTCAGTCTGGAAATTTTCAAACGCAAATATGCAGCTGACGATCAGTATAAAAATGGAAGTACAAGTATGACAAATAAATCCATATGAGAACATGATTGCGAGTGTGGACCAATAGCGCATTTTTGGAAATCTTTAAGGACAATTACAAACAGCTAACTATCATGAAAAGTAAATATAGCAAATGCCTGTCCACTTGCAAACATGATTAAGAGGGCGGGTCAAGTCAAGTCTAATTTGGAAATCTTTTAAGATAATTATAAACATCCAACAATCACGTAGAGATGATGGCTCTTTGGTTGGACATTCTAAATGAAAGTGAAAATAGGGTTGCCGATATGATGCTAATTTATTAGATCATGAACCAATTAATTTTAACTATACTGAGCGAAGCCATTTTCAGGGTATAAAAATGAGAATGCATTGATGAAATTTTAAGCATTTATAAATATACCTTTCTGCATATTCTTCATTCGCATGTATATAAATGCCTAAAATTCCATCAAGGCATGTTTTGTTCAATTATCATTTTATACCCTGAAGATGACTGCGTTCTGTAATTGAAATTACTCGAAATTGGTACGGATGAATAAATCACATCATTAAGTTACACATGCATAGATTACATCAGATGATAATTCAAAAGTATGGGAATGCCAAATTAGCAGCAATTTGGCATTCCCTTAATTGCTTTTGAATTATTATCTGATGTATATGTAACTTAATGATGTGATTTATTCAGCCGTTATCGACCAATTTCGAGTAATTTCAACTACAGAACGCAGTAATGGTCAAAAGACTGTTCCAGGACAGGCCAAAAATAAAAAAAATTGGTATCTTTAAAAACGACATAAATTTATGAATTTAGACCCTTTTTCAGGTTTTTAAGACCTAAATTCATGAATTTGGTTCATTCAAAAAGTACCATTTTTTCAAAAATGGTACTTTTAAAAAACAACATAAATCGGAGCGAAGCTCCTCTGGCTTAAGCCGATTCATGAATTTGAACCCTTTTTCAGGTTATGAAGACCTAAATTCATAAATCGGCTAAAGCCAGAGGAGCTTCGCTCCGATTTGGGCGTTTTTAAAAATACCCAGTTTTTCAAATTTTTCAAAATCTCAAATTTGTGATTATGACATTTTTCATTGCTTAAATCATGACCGTTCCAGGACACCGAAAAAATCAGAAAAGTTAAGAATCTCAAATTTGAGAATTACAATTTTTACCTTGAAAATCATGACCGTTCTAGGACACCGAAAATTAGTATTTTTAAAAACGTCTTTTAAATCCATTTTCAGGTTTTTAAAATATATCATGTGACTAATAATATTTCTTTAAAAAATGGAAGAAACAAAAATGGAAGGAACTTCAGAAATGGAAGGAACAAAAATGGAAGAAACCTCAAGAATATATCCTTCGTTATCTCAATTAAAAATAAGTGAAATGGTTCTCAATTATTATTAAGATTAGAGCACTATGATAAATTAAGAAGACGCAATTATTACTTAGTCATTCTTCGTTATTGTATGCTCAACATTATTTAAAGTACTAATTGTGTGAACTAGAAGA
This sequence comes from Prostheceraeus crozeri, assembly GCA_907163375.1. NCBI lineage: Eukaryota > Metazoa > Platyhelminthes > Polycladida > Euryleptidae > Prostheceraeus > Prostheceraeus crozeri. The sequence continues at coordinate 1,110,635 of CAJQUW010011843.1, read as the reverse complement.
TCATTGTAACTCATAAACTCAAAATTATTCAATGAACCCGTACACTGGCTGATAATTGAAGAGAGACAGAGATTGAAGAGAGAGAAACGTCTAGCAGCTTTCCCCTAAAATTATCATGCTATATCTTGTCATTTCAATTTACCCATCGGTAAACTTTTGACATTTCAACTTACGCGTGCGTAAAGTTTTGACATTTCAATTTACCCCTACGTAAATTATTTTCAGAATCTGTTTTCAAAATCTATTTTCAAAATCCATTTGCAAAGTCTATTTTCAAATTCAGTTTTAGAAATCGATTTGCAAAATTCATTTAGCGTTTGCCAAACACATACGGGTAGTAAAGTACTTCCCATTGTGAAGACATGAATAGATTAAGCACATAAGAGTGCATTGACAATAAAAGCAAATGACAATAAAATTCTTCTTCTGAATTTAGAACGCATAGACGGCGACATGCGGGATAGTTGTTATGACAATTTTAAACAATCATTTTAACGATGAAACATATTTTACAAATGAAGTTCATGAAGAAAAATGGAAATATATAAAACAATATAGATTAGAATCGGCTAAAGCCAGAGGAGCTTCGCTCCGATAATTATAATATAATCATTTCAAAATCGAATAAGTAGTAAGGAAAGACATCATTAGAGAACAGTTTTAAATCAATACCCCCTCCCTTCTGTCTTCTTGGGGTCCCTTAAGAAATTTTTTTATTATAAAATGAGCAACATAAATGAGTTTTTTAAATTATATGGAACACAAACGACAACGAATTTCGACCTAAAGAAAATCGCAAATCAATTAGGAATAAAGAATTTTCATGTTCTAATGAGAAACGAATTACAATTCCTAAAAAATAGGCCAACAGGAACCTTCAGTTCCCGGAACAAAGTTCCATCAATAATTGTAAATTTCATAACGAATCTTCACACTTCAGACCAAAACGGCGTACATTGGTCAGCAGGTATCTTTAGTAAAAACGGAGATAATTATTATTTTGACTCATACGGGCTTCCACCTACAAATGAAGTAAAAGAATTACTTGGAACGGGAACATACAATACGTTTCAAATTCAAAAACCGGGAACAACTTTTTGTGGACAATTATGTCTTTATGTTTTATTTAAATTACAAAAAGGAGTACCATTTCTAGATATTATGTTAGAGTTAAACAATCTATAACTCAAGCGAAGCTAGCTAAAGCGCCACCTAGAGGTTAAAGCTCTGTTTTCTGTAATTCATTTTGATAAAAACGGCCTCTGATATTCTCATTATCTAAATCTTTAATTTCATAAGTAAACGGATAAGTTTGATTTATTTTGCAAACTTCAAATATTTCTTTAGTCCAATAGCCAACAAAGCCTTTTTCAAATTTGTTCTTATATTTAAATATTCTAACTCTATCTCCAATTTTAAATTTCGGCTTAAGTTTCTGCAAATTCGGATTACTCTCATTCGAATAATTATTCTCGAATATTTTCTTTCGTATTAAATCAGGGTCGTCAGAAGCATTCTTTGGGGTTTCTTCAATACCTGAATGAACTTTATTATTGTACTGCTCTACAATTCCTGGTAATATTTTTAACCATTTCTGATTTCCTTGCTGAGTAAACTTTTTGAAAATTTTATTTTTTAACGTCCGATTGAATCTTTCTATCACTACAGCTTTTCCTGCGTTTTCAGTTGAATAAACAGTTTCAAATAGTGGCTGAACGTTTCGGTTATAAAATTCCGACCCTTTATCAACAAACAATTTTTTTGGCTTTCTATTACTTTCTTTAAAGATTTCTTCAAACGCATATTTAACTGAAAGACCACTTTTCTTTTTTAAAGGCTTTACCCAAGCATATCGTGTATATAAATCTATAACGGTCAATGCGTATTTGTAGTCAGACTTTGTCTTAGAACCTTCGGTTTGGTCCCTTTCATTCGGCATATGAATAAGATCAGCACTCCAAATATCATCTTTATTAAATACTTTTACTTTCAATAAATATTTAGGCTTTCTATATTCTTTATGAATTTCAGATGCATAAACGTCTGAATTATGATTTTCATTTAAACCCTGACCGAATAATATTTTAGCTTGTAAAGCTTTCTTAACAAACATTCTTTCAATTTTTTCTCTAAATGTAGGATTTTGAATACTATCTAATTCTTGTATCATCTTATCAGCTGCATGACGAGAACTTAGATCATGATTTCGATAAGCTAAATCATGCCTGTAAGCTGCGGCATCTACTCTATTTATTGGTTCTTCACCTGGTTTCGGATTATTATTCTCATCTAGTCTTATATCTAATCGAGTTCCTGGACCAGTATATGAATGACCAGGAAGATGTTTTTCTTTCGAATATTTACTCCAAATAAATCCAGGAAAGTTTTCTAATGTTTTTTGTATGTCACCACCGTAGGTAGTAGTCAAACTTTGTTTGTCGTCGTTACCTTCATAAATTTTACAATTTGAGTTTTTATTTTTGTTTAATAGATAATTCAATAAATCTAAATTAGAAATTTTTAATTTAGTTAAATTTTCGGAATTTGTAGAATTCATTTTAAAAGATAAAATAAAATAATTGTTTTACCGAAAAAGGTTCTGAGGTTATTACCTTATCATACTAGGACTTAGATATATTCCAGAACCATCTTTAGTTTCTTTAATTTCAATTAAATCATCAACATTGTGGAGAATATTTTTAAGAACTCGTTTTCCTTCATCAACTAATTTTAACTTACTAATAAAATTATCTACTACTCCTTTTCCTTCGGGCGAAGCCCTGGAAGACATCTCCGTTGTCCCATGAACCGTTGACCCATGAACCGATGTCCCTTCACCCCTAGCAACTTTCTCTAACTCTCTATTATGTCGTTTTTGTTCTTCTAATGCTGCCTTCTCTGATTTATTTTTATTTACTGCTTGGACAATGCCAGCTGTCCCACCTGCAACACTTCCTGCAGCTGCTATGCCTCCTATTATTAGTGGAATTAATGGGAGAATCCCGCCATTCTTTTCTTCTTGTAATTGAATATTCTCTATCATTGGTTTACTTATGTAATACTTTTTTTTATTAATAGTAATAGTTTTAGGGGTATTTTTGTCAACAATATTACGTAATTTTAATTCAACAGTTTTATTATTAATATTACTTTTCGCTTGCGACATTTTTAATAAAAAATTTTAAGTTACCAAAAAATTTTAATCTATTCTAGTTATTAAAAAATTTCAAGTTACTAAAATATTTTAAGTTAAGAATTTTTAATGTATTAAAGTTATAAAAAAATTTTAAGTTAACAAAAATTTTAATCTATTCTAGTTATGAAAAAAAATTTTAATTAACCTATCGGAGCGAAGCTCCTCTGGCTTCAGCCGATCGGACCAAGGGTCCTCAGGTTATTAACCAATAGAACTTTGTTCAGAGGCTTTAGCCGATCCTAACCATCTTTCCATTAAGAATTTCAATAGAATATTTTGCATCTTCTAGCAATAAACCATAAGCCATCAATGAAGTTGTGGAATCTTTCTTTTCAATATTAATTGTTACATCACAACCATTTTTAATAATATCTTCAGATTGTGCACTTAAATCGAAACAGAAAATTGGATATAAATGTCTCCAATCTCCAGGAGTTAATTGTGGTTCAACTCCAAATTCTATACAAAGATTTCTATAAGAATCATATCCTTCCATAAATTGATTATTGGTATCATCGAATCTTAATGGATCAATTGGATATCGAGTTTGATTTAATGAAACTTGTAAACTTCGAATTGTATTAATATGGAAGATATTATTGTTCTTATCAAAACTTGGAGAATTATTTCTTTGAAATGTTAGTAATAAATATCTTGGAGTATTCGCAGTTCTAGTAAAATGCCAGTTAAATCTTTGTTCGGAAAAAGTTACTGAACTAGCAGTTCTCTTTAGAAAATTTACTGGAATTGGTTTGTTAGTATTTAATCTTTTTGCAATAGCTGTTTCAACCTCTAAACTAGGAGTAATATGCTTAATCCACCATTCAAGTCTATCAATTTTTAAATATGCTTTTTTCCCAGTCTTACCAAAAAAGATTAATTCATTATTTGCTGTACGATGAATTATTAATTTAAATTTTAATTGATATGATATTTTATCATAATCTAAATATCCGAATAATGGAGACAATGACCAATTTACTGTCTGTTTACTTTTTTTGTTAAATTCACGTCTTTCTTTATATGCATCATTATTTGTTTTATTTAAATGTTTTGCAATATTTTCTACATCTTTCGCAATTCCTGCGGCATCTGTTCCAGCGTGAGTTAAATCATCAACAATTATACCATCATTAGTATCAGGAAACCAACCTTCGATTTCATACTTTTTATTATTTTCACCAATTGTTATAAATCTAAGCATTGTATCAATTACACCTGGAGAATCACTTATTGTTTCTATATTTTGAGTTGCAACATCTAAACGCATTTGTGTAAATAAACTTGGGAAAAAATTATTCTCTAGTGTAATATTATCGGTATCTGGTAATGGTGTTGTAAAATTAGCATCACTATATAAAGAATATTCACAGTGTAAAAATGAATCAGGTAAATATAAATAACTCTGCTGATTATCAACTTCAAAGATTAAATCTCCTCCAGTATTTACTCTACTGGAAGATCCGGGATTCATAGCAATTCTTATATAGTCATTCTTTTTTTGATTGTAACTGGTGAACGGGGGATCATCTAATCTAAATTTATTTTCGATAAGCGAAGACATTTTTATAAGAAATAATTTGACTTTTTGTTTTTCTCACAGATAGAAAAAAATTTTTACTAAAATATAATTTAGAATTTTGCTAGACCAGCTCCGTTGCTCACGCCATTACCTCTTATTTCTTCAATTGTTTTTTCATTATTTTTATTTTCATTATGCTTACTATCACCATCAACAGCTATGTTAGCAATTTTATTTTTTGTTTCCTCTGAAAGTTTTTTTAATTTTTTTAGTTCTTCAGAATCATTCCTAAGTTTACGAATAGCTTCTAGTTGTTTTAATTCGTTTTGTGATTTAACAGCATTTGATATTGCACTAGCTGTACTACCTATAGCAGCTGCTCCTTTTGCAGCAGATGTAATCAAATCTTTATTATTTTTAATTAAGTTAACGATACTACCAATACCAGAAAAGATGCCATCCCCTTCTTTTTGGATGGCACCTGCGGTGCCTAGGAACTTTTCTGTTCCGACTGTTTCTCTATTATCATAATGATAAACAGGATTCATACGTGGTTCATGAGCAATTTTTTGATTTGAAGCAAAATGTTTAAGATTGTGTTTATAAATTATAGGCATTTTTTAGTAATAAATTTGACTTTTTTGGAAAAATATAAATACGGGCGAAGCGCGAAGCCCTGGAAGACATCTCCGTTGACCCATGAACCGATGTCCATTATAAAAAAATGTTTATTTTTTGTTCTTAACTTTTACAGATTGCGTTTTTGGTTTAACTTTATCAGGAACCAAACCTGCATCAATCATTCTTTTTATTCTATGATTTTCTTTCATAATATTTCTTTCTTTTATTAACTCTTCTAATTGTTTAATTCTTTTAAAATTATTAGCTCTAATTTTATCCATTTTTAAAATTATATACTTTTATATTTTTAAATTTTTTTAAAAAATTATATTTTTAAATTTTTTTAAAAATTATATTTATACTTTTATATTTTTAAAATTATATTTATATTTTTTATGATTCTTATTTTTTGTAGGTAAAAAATATTTAAGTTAATATTTACAATACTCGTTTAATATTTACGTTTGTGAATGGACAACAACTTCGAGATAACTTTATTAATTGACTGTTGCACTTTATCTATTGCGTCAAGCAGCGTGTGATGTACTTTAATTTCTCTTCTATTAACTTGCATTTTCTGCTGATTAATCTTCAACGCCGTTTTAAGAGCATTTAACTTAATTTTAAGAACATCTAATTGTCTTTTAACAGCATCTAACTGTTCTTTATTTTCTTTAGAGTTTTCTTGTAAATTTTTCTTTAATTCATTTTCTAAATTGATTTTAAGAGTTTTCATTTTATCAACTTTTTGATTAAGTGAGTTTACTTCATTTATTATTCTATTCATCTTTTTCATTTGTTGAGTAATTTTAGAACTCAATTCATCAACACTTTTTTGGAATGTAGTTTGTAACTGTTTTAAGTTTTTTTTAATTCTTTCAGGTAGTTTTTCTATTTCATCTTCTAATTGTTCTTTTAACATTTTTATCTGATGTTTATTTTTAATTACAGCAGATTTTAAATTTAAAGAAAGTAATATTAAAATTTTTGATTGTTCTGAAATCTTTTTAAAAAGTTTTGCTATATCTGCTTCTAGCTCTCTGTCCTTTTTATCAAGTTTTAATAATTTTTCGTTTAATGATTTGTCATTAAGTTTAAGCAACTTTAATTCGTTCATCAGCGGAACCAAAACATCGTTTATATATTTTTCTTTTAATTCATTGATTTGCGTATCAACATATTGTTTATTTGTTAACTCTGTATTTTGTTGTGGAAGAATAGAAAGATGCAATGGACCAGATAAAACGTCTCCAGTTTTCATGATATAATTTTCTATCTCTATTTCTAATTCACGATTATTCGGGATATATGCACCTCCACCAACATTTGGTAACATCATTTTTAAACAATAAAAATAAAATTTTTCCTAATAAAAATAAAATTTTTCCTAATAAAAATAAAAAATGGAAATGACTCAAATTTGTCAAGTTTGCAATATGCGTTTTTTAAATCAAACACTATTATATTCTCATATGAAAAACACACCATGTGGTATGCATATGAATCAATTACAACCTAATAATATACAACCTAATAATATACAACCTAATAATATACAACCTAATAATATTCAGAATAATATTCAACCTAATAATAGTATTCAGTATAATAATATTCAATCAGAGCAACCATTACAAAGATTAAAGCATTTATTTATTTCAGATAAAGAACAAAATCTGTATACTGCTAGAATAAATACACCTAGGCAAAATACTGCTAGAATAAATACACCTAGGCAAAATACTGCTAGAATAAATACACCTAGGCAAAATACTGCTAGAATAAATACACCTAGGCAAAATAATAATAATTATTTAGCACAAAATAATAATGTAGCACAAAATAATCCTTTTGTTCAAAATAATCCTTTTGTTCAAAATAATAATGTAGCACAAAATAATTATATTGATAAAAATCAATTTGTTGAAAGTAATAACAAAAAAATATGTTCCGGATGTAATAAAAATATAACATCAAAAAATTTTGCACGTCATTTAAAATTATGTGAACAAACAGAAGAGGTTAAACAAGAAAAAAAAGATAAATTAAAAGATCAGTTATGTCGTAATTGTAATAAATATTTTACAATTCAAGGAATTACTAATCATTATAATTCTTGTATAAGTTCTACAAGACAATGTACAAGTTGTCAAAATACTAAACCTAAGACAGAGTTTTATGATAGTAAATATCAGTGTAAGGATTGTTTAAAAGAAAAAGTTAAATGTAGAGGTTGTCAAAAAATTATATTAAAGAAAAATTTTCAGCGACATGTAACACTATGTCCAAAACTTAATCAACATAATAATCAACATAATAATAATTTATGTCAAAATAATAATTTATGTTAAAATAATAATTTATATTAGTATTTCAACTAAAATAGTTGTATTTCAACTAAAATAGTTGTATTTCAACTAAAATAATCTTATATATATTAAAATATTATTTTTTTATAAAGAATAAAATATTATTTATCAAAATATTCTTAAGCATTCCGGAAGAGAGGAGAGGTATAAAAATACTTCTTTTGAGTATAGGAACAAAAAGTCCGACACATTCCGGAGGTTCTACAGAGGTTAAAAACACTCATAAGAGTGTAAGAATGCTAGTCCGGAATCAACAAATAATAACTCCTAAATTTTTTATTTAAAAAATAATAAATGAATAAAAGCGAAAATTTGGAAGATTTATATTCACCGGTTATAATTAAAAGTGATAAAAGTAATAAAAGTAATAAAAGTAATCTAAGTCGTCATAAATCTCTTAATGCAATAAACGAAATAATAAATAATTATATGAATAACACTGAGTTTCAAGATACACTAACCCCTCAAGATCCGAATCTCAAAGATATTAATAATATTGTAGAAAATCCTATATATAATACTAAATATAATAATAATATAGATAAAAATATATATAATAATATAGAGAAAAATATATATAATAATATAGATAAAAATACATATAATAAAAGATATTTAGAGCCACTACCCCCTAATTCATCTCTTAATAAAAAAATACCACAATCAGATCTTACACGTCTTTGGAATTTTTTAAAATTTCATTGTATAAAAATATTGTTAGCATGTATTTTAATATTTTTTATTTATCATCTTGTTATATGTATTGGAAATCAATGGGGTTACTTTCTAACAGAGGAACAAAAGAGAATAAATTTTTATAACCAAGAAAAAAAAAACTTTTAAAGGATGGAAGACTGAGGAAGATAAGATTAAGGATAAAACTAATAATAAAAATATTAAACAAGGTAAAATGTATCAAGAAAATTTACATTTCATTGTTTACGGTAAAACTGGAAGTGGTAAGACTACGTTTATTAAAAAATATATAAACCAATATTATAAGGACGAAACAAAAGTACATATTTTTTGTATGCATACTTCTGAATGGCCAACTTTTACAAACGTCTATAATGATAAACAATTAGATGAGTTACAAGATATGGAAAGTTTTGCTGGTACACCTGAAAATAAATCTTTATTAATTTTAGATGATGTTGCAAGTTTATCAAAACAAAAAAATATGTCAGAAATATTTACAAAAGGAAGACATCAAAATATTCAAATAGTTGTATTAGCTCATAAAGCTTGTGATGTAGATAATAAGATTAGAGAAAACATTCAAACATTTTTTACAACTACACAAAATAATGCAGCATTCTTTAATGATATTAATAAAAATTATAAAATGAATATGCCTTTATCATATTATACACAACATAAATATGGAATAATACGTGTTGACACCATAAGAGGACATATGCAAGTATATGATAAAGATTTAAATATATTAGTAGATACCGAACATTAAATCTATAATAACTCTCAAGATTTTGATATTAGAATGTATGCAAATGCAAAACATTTATCAAATCAAGTTATAGAACAAATAATTATCTTTTTAGAGTCTGAAGCAAAAAGACCACTAAAAATTATTCCTGATACATTTTATTTTTATTTTGATCATTATTTAAATGCAAAATTTGGTATACCAATACCTAACAGATTACAAGATAATGAAACATTAAACTATTTAAAAATTGCAATAAATGATGTTAGAAACGGTTTAAGAAAAGCAACCCCAATAATATCTGATGTTAAATCTACATTTTCTGATGCTAAATCTACATTTGATGAAGCCAAAAAAACATATAATGATATAAAACCATTAATAAATGGTGTAAGTGAAATACTTAATAATTAAACAAATTTATCATAATTAAACAAATTTATCATAATTAAACACATTTATCATAATCAAACCGAAGGTACTAGGGCTTCGCACGATTTTGCAGATATATTAGTATTTTTTTTCTCTAAAAATTAAAACAAAAATTCTTTTAAAAAAACTAAAACACAAATTTTTTCTTTAAAAAATAAAAAATGGAAAAATTTTATTGCAACTTATGTAAAAAAAAGTTACAAACAAAAAGAAGTTATCAATCTCATCTACAAAGTAAAATGCATTTACAAAATGTAGAACGAGTTGATGAAGGAAATATATTAAAATTAAATACTTATAAAAACTATATAGAAACATTGCCTACTGATATAAAAGTTAAAAAAATATTTTATGATTATTCACATTCGGAATATAAAAAAGTTTTTAATAGTGAAGATGAAGCCGTAACAGATATAAAATATTTATTTAGCGATACTGATGAATTTAACGAAATAGATGAATTTAACGAAATAGATGAATTTGATGAAGCTGAACGAACCGATGAAGCCTTAGCAAATATAAAATGTTTATTTAATCAGTCTTTTGAACATAATGAAACCGATAAAACTTTTTCTGATATTCTAACCAACTTTTATAATATATTTAAGAAATCTTTCAAATGTTATATGAATGTAGAAGTACTTTATACAAAAAATGGACCTGATGGAATTCCTGAAGAAATAATACAAGGACATTTTACAAATTCGCAAGAAATTCATAATGTAAATGATATACAACCCATATTTGAATCGATGATACTTAAATTAGAAAATTGTATAATTGAAGCCCAGTTACGTGAATCTGGTTGGAGATTTGTTAAAATAATATCTAAGAAAATAGTAATTGATAAATATAAAAATAATACTGGTGGTAGTTATGTTCCTTTACCTTTCAGTTCACCACAATTAATCAACATAAAAAATGAAGATGATTATTGTTTTCTGTGGAGTATTATAGCACATTTACATCCTGCAAAATATCATAAAGAAAGACTAAGTCATTACAATAAAGAAGAATACATAAGTGAATTTGATCTTTCTGATGGCTTAGATGAATTTCCATATGATTATAATAGGTTACTAAAGTTTCATAAAAAGAATAAAAATTTAATTGAAGTAAATGTTTTTGAATTAAATGTGAATTATGTTTCTATTGGTAAAATTACTCCACTATACTCAGATTCAAAAAAATTTTATTTGAATAATAAAAATTTATGTCAATCAGAAATAGTATATAATGATAGAGGAAATTACATGCATCATAATATTTTTTGCCAAGGAAATATAATATGTACTGAAAAATTTGAACTTGTTAAAACACTATCACCAATAATGATTAATCATAATAATTATAAAGGACGTACTGATGATTATAATTACAAATATTCATCTTTATCTTCAGAATACCAACAAAAATTAGAAAATTTAAATAAAAGTTTACAAAAATGTAAAATAGATTATCAACAACAAACACAAATGTTACTACAAGAATATCACCATAAATATCAAAATAAGATAGAAACAATTCAAAAATTAAATGAAGAAAATAATAAAAAATTAAAAACTAAAGAATTAAATAATGAAGAAAATGAAACCAATCAAAAAATAAATGAATGTTTAAAAAAATGTCTACAACAATATAAAGAACAATATGATAAAGAATATAGTTATCAGTTACAAATATTAAATCAAAATTATTATCAAAATACATTTAATCTTACAAAAGAAATTAATGAAACACATGAAATATATCAAGATAAATTTGAAAAATTAGAACAGTCAAAACAACCAGCACAAGCGAATATATTATATTATCAGGGTCATTTTATATTGTGTAAAGATGTTTCTATATTTACAAAAACTTCAGATAATAAAAATTTTCCTTGTCTTCAATGTATGACAAGTTTTAGAACTTTAGAAGAAATGAATAGACATTTGGAGAATTGTCAACAAAACGAAGCAGTTCAAAATACTTTTCCTAAAGATGATTATTTAGAATATAATAAATGGTATTTTAAAAATAAAGTACCCTTTACTATTTATTGTGATTTTGAAGCATATAATGTTAATATGACACAAAATCAAACGGAAAGTTCCAGGGCTTCACCCGATTCTGAAAATTATAATTCTGAAAATTATAATTCTGAAAATTATAATTCTGAAAATTATAATTCTGAAAATTATAATTCTGAAAATTATAATTCTGAAAAAAGTGCGCCTGAAAAAAGTGCGCCTGAAAGAAGTGCACCTGGAAAAAGTTCAACTAAACAAAGTAAAGAAAAATATTTATTTGAACAAAAACCATTATGTTGGGGAATGTACATTCATTCAAATTATCCTGAATTATTTAAATCAGAATATTTACAATACTATGGTGAAGACAGTTCAGAAATGTTTACAAAGAAAGTAGAAGAATTACAAGGACGTTTTTCACAATTGCTTGAAACAAATAAACCAATGATACCATTAACGGATGAAGAAAGAAAAGAATTTTATGATGAAATAAATTGTTATTACTGTGGAAAAGGTTTTACAAATAAATATAAAACTGGCAGAGGTAGATATATTGATAAAGTAAAAGATCATGATCATCTAAATGGATTATATAGAGGTGCAGCACATAATTCTTGTAATCTTAATGCTAACAAATTTAAATATAACTTTGTTCCTTTATATTTCTACAATGGTTCTAAATATGATTTCCATCTAGTAATGAAAGATTTATTTTCATCTGAAAAATTACAACAACAAAAAATAAATGTACTATGTAAACAAGAAGAAGAATATTTTTCAATGCAATTAGGTTGTATTAGAATTTTAGATGCATTTAGATTTTTTACTCCTTATTCATTAGATGTTATGGGAAAAACTTTGAAACCTGAACAATGTAAAATATTAAATAAATATAATTTAAAACCTTTAAAAGGAATATTTCCGTATGAGTATATAGCCTGCGGCTCACAGTCGACCTATGGTTCACAGTCGAAGACTGATATAACTGGAGATAAAACCTGTGGTTCACAGTCGAAGACTGATTTTAACTCTGTGAATAAAATTATGGAAGAAGAACAACTTCCTCCAATAAATAAATTTAAATCAACATTAAAACAATCACAATTATCTGACGAAGACTATGCAGAAGCTGAAAAGAATTGGAGAGAGTTAAATTGTAAAACAATGTATGATTATACAATGAAATATCTACAGATAGATGTATTAATACTAGCTGATCTTTTTGAAAACTTTCGTGATATGTGTTTAGAATATTACGGAATAGATCCATGTTATTGTTATTCTACACCAGGTTTAACATGGCTAGCAGGATTAAAACATACAAATGTTCAAGCCGATGGCTCTAGGACAAAGACCGTTAAACTTAAACATTATAAAGAAAATACATATGATAAATTATTATTTTTTGAATCTGGAATTAGAGGTGGAGTTTCATCAGTTTTAGGTAATAGATATGTTAAATGTTATAATAAGAAAGTAAATCCACAAGAATATGGAATAATGAAACCTTTATCTCCAGAAGAAAAAGAAAAAATATTAGAAATTTTTCGAACGAAACGAGCAGGAGTAGAACGTGAAAAAGCAATTGATGAATTCATGAGAGAAAACTATTTATTATATTATGATTTTAATAGCTTATATTCTTCTTGCATGATACAAGAATTACCAACAGGTGAAATGACATGGTGTAATATTCGTACGACATCAGAGATGTCTACTAGGGCTTCGCCCGTTCTAGATTATCAAAGAACATATGATGGTGAAAATAATTTTGGTTATGTATATGAAGTTGATTTAGTATATCCTGATTATATAAAAGACGCAACAAAATATTATCCTTTCTGTCCAGAAAACAAAATTCCCAATATAGAAGATTTTTCAGATTATCAAAAATCTATAATTCCGAAAAAATACAGACCAACAAAAAAACTTATGTTAACACAAAGTAATAAAGGAAAGTATGTTGTTGAAGGAAGAATGCTAGATTGGTATTTAGATCATGGCATGATTCTCACCAAAATACATCGAAAACTAGAGTATAGAAAATCTAAATGGTTAAAAAATTATATAGAGTTCAATATTGAAAAACGCAAAATATCTAAAAGAAATAAAGATGATTTTGGAAACGTTTTCTTCAAATTAATGAATAATGCATTTTATGGTAAGACTTTAGAAAATGTACGTAATAGACAAAATATTGAAATAGTTTATGATAGAGATAGATTTCAAAATTTAGCAAGGAAACCTACATATAAAAGAACTACTAGATTCAGTGATGAACTTTGTGCTGTTCATCTAAGAAGAAGCATTGTAAAACATGATAAGTTTAATTTCATTGGTTTCACTATATTAGAATTAGCTAAACTATTTATGTATAGTTTTATATATGATTATTTAGCACCTGCTTATGGTAAAAACTATAAATTACACTTTACAGATACCGATTCTATTTTCTTAGAATTAACAGTACCATATGGTTCTTCACTTGATGAAGAAATTAATAAAATAAAAGATATCATTCATCCTTCTGATTTATGTAAAGTAAAAGATGAATTAGAAGGAAATGAAGATTTCATAACAGAAGCTATATTTTTAAAATCTAAATGTTACTGTTATGATACAACTAATAATATTAGGACATCGGAGATGTCTTCCAGGGCTTCGCCCGTTAAAACACATAAAACATTAAAAGGAATTTCAAAGGCATCAGTGGCTAATCAAATAACATTTCAAGATTATAAAAATGCATTATTTAATAATGAAATAAAAACGGCATGTAATTATAGACTTAATTCAAAGAAACATAAAATGTATTTAAAAGAAGAACATAAATTAGCATTAGATCCATTTGATGATAAAAGAAAAATTTTACCTGATGGAATAACTACTTTACCTTTTTAATTTTCTAATTTCTATTTTCTAAATATAACAATATAAAAATATAAAAATATAAAATATTATAAAATATTATAAAATAATATAATAATATAAAATTATCATATAAAAATGGATAAAGTTAGAGCTGATAATTTTAAAAGAATAAAACAATTAGAAGAGTTAATAAAACAAAGAAATATTATGAAAGAAAATCATCTTCAACATAGAATGACAAAAGCTGGTATTCAATCTGATATGTTTGATAAATTAAAAATAACTGAAGAAGTAAAAACTGATTATGAAAAAACTGTCAAACCATTTAAAACTCTTGAAAAGGAACTTAATGAAAAACGTGTTGATATAGCGGATCCTGTACTTAAAACACTATTAGATGACTATGGTTTATTAGAGGCAAACATAGATAAAAAATTACCAAAATCTATGTTATTCGAACATTCTACTTTCTTTTTAGATAAAAAATTATTTGCAAGATTTTATCTTGGTGGTAAAGAAATATTTCCACAACCTTTACGAGGATTAATTTTTACTCCAGATAAAAAACCTATTAGTTTAGATAGAAATTTTGTTGATCTTTTAAGAGGAGCAGATTTAAAAAATTATGCTGTAGAAGATCTAATAAAATATAAAACTATATTAGATAGAGTTGGCACAGTAAAAACTCTTAGACGTTATAAACAATTAGAAAATTTATTATCAACGGGAGTTAAAGTAGGAAAAGGTTTATCTGAAAAACAGAAAACAAAAAAACAGAAAACAGAAACAACTGTATTTTTACCAGATGATCCACAAGAATTACTAAATAGATTAAATATTTTAATATCGGCAATAAAAGAAGGACATAATTCTAGTTTTAATGAAATTCATGCTATATTGAAAAGACTGTTAGAAAAGAAGATTCTAAATGAAGAGGATTATAAAAGTGTAACTGGTCATCTCTGATGTCCTCCAGGGCTTCGCCCGAACCGGTCATCTCTGATGTCCTCCTGGGCTTCGCCCGTAGCTGAAATATGTTGTTGTTTTTAATTTTTTATAAAAAAAATATTTATTTAAAATTTTAACTAAAAAATGTGTTCAGCAGATTTAGACAAAATTAATTATCATTTACAAAATTTAACAGAGATTTTGGGTTCATCAAAATTTAGTACGACGTTAAAAATTATAACAACTACTTCATCACACACTTGTAATTTAGAACCCATTCTACATTTAGAACAAAATAAAAATTATCAAATTGCATTGACTAGTTTCTCCACATTTAACACTATTCAAAACGTTATCAAAGATGTGAATGATCAATTTAGATATTCTACTGATAAAGGCAAAACATGGAAAATACTAACTTTTCTTCCTGGTTCTTACGAAGTTGAAACAATATCAAATGAAATTAAGAGACATTTAGGTATACCATTTAAAGATAAGAAACAATTACATTTTGCAGTTGAACCGGCAGTTAATAAATTTTCTCTTACTTTAGACGAAAATCATCAAGTTGATTTTAATCATGATAGATCATTGTCAAAGCTATTAGGATTTAATAAACAAACCTATAGTCAAGGTTATCATTTAGGTGAGAAGATTCCAAAAATAACTGAAATAAATTCAATTGTTGTACATTGTGACATTATTGAAGGAGGATATATAAATGGTAAATTATCAAATTTAATATTCAGTTTTCCAGCTTTTACTGTACCCACTGGTTATAGATTAAATGTAATTCCACAAACATTAATATATTTTCCTATTACAAGAAAAACTATTAACAACATTGGCATTAGAATCACTGATGAAAAAGGACAAGAAATAAATTTTGGAGGTGAAGAGATTATGATAGATCTTTTGGTTCGGGAGGTATAAACTCCCGTTCGGGAGGTATAAACTCCCGTTCGAGAGGTATAAACTTTTACGCTACAATAGAGAAGTTTAATTTTTTTTATCATTTTCATTATTAATCTTATTAATCTTATTAATCTTATTAATCTTATTAATCTTATTAATCTTATTATTAGAAACAAAAAATAAACTTAAATTAAAATTTTATTTTTATTTTTTTGTTTCTAAAAACACTAATTCAATAATGGATAAATTTATTACTTTAAAAATGAATGAAATGTCTTTAAATAAAAAAAAACTTAAATTTAATCATCATCCAAATTTATCTAATAAAGTTTTAGCAGTTATTTGCGGAAGATCAGGATGTGGAAAAACGTATCTATTATTTAAAATTTTAACGACTCCAAATTTTTTGGATTATAACAATCTTATAATTTATACAACAACGGCAGAACAACCCGTCTATCAATTTTTAAAATATGGATTTGAAAATAATCTTACAAAAACAGCAATTGCTTCTCTATTCGAAGAATATGAAAAATCTGAATATGAAGAAGAAATAAATTTGTGGTGTGAAGAAGCAGCAAAAAATAAACAATTAGTTGAATCCAATAAAAATAAACATATAAAAATACAATTAATAGATGATAGTGGTAATATGCAAGATCCTAGTAAACTAGATAAAACAATGAAACATTGTGTAATTTTTGATGATTGTGTTAATGATAGAAATCAGTCAGTTCAGAGAAATTATTTCACAAGAGGTAGACATAATAACTGTAGTGTATTTTATTTGACACAAAGTATGTATTCATTAGATGGAAGTGTTATTAGAAAGAATGCAAATATATTTATACTATTTGAAATAAATGCAAGAAACTTAAGTGATTTGTTAAGAGATTTATGTATAAGAGATAAAGATGAATTTAAACAATCGTGTAATAATGCTTGGTCAAAAGATTATGGATTTATCACAATTAATATTGATAAAAAAATTCATGAAAGAGTTATCGAACAATTGTTTACCGAGTAATAAAAATATACAAATATAATGTTTTAATATTTTATTTTTTATTATCAGCTTTAATTTTGTCTATTTTTTTAAAATATAATATTTGAATTTTGTGGTAACATTGGTATACAGCAAAAACATTTTACTGAACAAATTATTTTTTTATTGCTTTGTTGTTTGTAATCTTTTCGTTTAAAGTTTTCACGTTTAAAGTTTTCACGTTTAA
Organism: Prostheceraeus crozeri; assembly: GCA_907163375.1. Classification (NCBI taxonomy): domain Eukaryota; kingdom Metazoa; phylum Platyhelminthes; order Polycladida; family Euryleptidae; genus Prostheceraeus; species Prostheceraeus crozeri. The sequence continues at coordinate 1,093,070 of CAJQUW010011843.1, read as the reverse complement.
AATTTTCTCGTTTAAAATTTTCTCGTTTAAAGTTTTCACGTTTAAAATTTTCCTGTTTTAAGTTTTGTTTAATAAAGTTTTGTTTAATAAAGTTTTGTCTAATAAAGTTTTGTCTAATAAAGTTTTTAGCTCTTCTAAAAAAATTTTTTCATTTTCTTCATTAAAAATTTTATCATCAATAAAAGTTTTACCATCACTAGAAATTTTACCATCCTTTTTATTTTTATCATTAACTTTTTCTGTCTGTGATTGAAATGATATTTGATTTACTTCATTAGCTATTTGATCAAATTTTTCAATCTCATCTAACGTAATAACATTATCATCACATACTCTTTGAAAGTAGTAGTGTAGTTTATCATAGACTTCTTTAATATGTAAATGCTTAGTTTTTAATGATTTTCGTTTCTTTGATATTAAAGATTTATCTAACATTGTAACAAGTGAAGTTGCAAAAACACCCGTACCTGTTAAAGCTGTAGCAACTACTGGAATTACTAAAACACCTGAAGATATAACAATTGTTAAAGCACCTAAACTTATTGTTAAGAATATGCCAATTCCTTGTGTTACATTCTTAACTTTACTCCATCTCTTTCTTAATTTTTTATAATGCTCTAATCTTAATAATAATTGAGATTCCTTATCTTTCATATACCTTACTCTATCTTTGTGTTTTTCAATATTTAATTCACCTGTTTTTAATTGAGATAACGAAGGATATATTCTTGAGGTTTCTTCCATTTTTGTTCCTTCCATTTCTGAAGTTCCTTCCATTTTTGTTTCTTCCATTTTTTAAAGAAATATTATTAGTCACATGATATATTTTAAAAACCTGAAAATGGATTTAAAAGACGTTTTTAAAAATACTAATTTTCGGTGTCCTAGAACGGTCATGATTTTCAAGGTAAAAATTGTAATTCTAAAATTTGAGATTCTTAACTTTTCTGATTTTTTCGGTGTCCTGGAACGGTCATGATTTAAGCAATGAAAAATGTCATAATCACAAATTTGAGATTTTGAAAAATTTGAAAAACTGGGTATTTTTAAAAACGCCCAAATCGGAGCGAAGCTCCTCTGGCTTTAGCCGATTTATGAATTTAGGTCTTCATAACCTGAAAAAGGGTTCAAATTCATGAATCGGCTTAAGCCAGAGGAGCTTCGCTCCGATTTATGTTGTTTTTTAAAAGTACCATTTTTGAAAAAATGGTACTTTTTGAATGAACCAAATTCATGAATTTAGGTCTTAAAAACCTGAAAAAGGGTCTAAATTCATAAATTTATGTCGTTTTTAAAAGTACTATTTTTTTTATTTTTGGCCTGTCCTGGAACAGTCTTTTGACCATTACTGAACGCAGTCATCTTCAGGGTATAAAATGATAACTGAAAAGAGCATGCCTTGATGGAATCTTAGGCATATATAGATATGTGAATGAAGAATATGCATAAAGGTATATTTCTAAATGCTTTCGATTTTAAAATGCTTCAATTAATTTGCATTTATTGTTACTAAACGAATGTAATTACATTTGTAAATGAATTTGTTTTCCTCACGAAGCTATCTTCAGGGAACATAAATGTTAGGTCATGTCTAATTAATTATAAGTTAGACAAATAGTCCGGCAACCAGAAGTTAATTAATTAATTGTCATTAATTTTTTTCATAAAATGATGTAATAACTAACTTGGGATTCCCTTACTTTTGAAATGTTTACATTGAGTGTACGCATTTTTTTCACAATTGCATCAGTTATGGCTTTCCTATTTTCATTTGTATTTCGATAACAGTATCAGTGTAAAAAAAGAAGCAACGAACCAATGGAAGCATGATTACATTATAGTTTAATTGAGAATGTCAATATGGTCCTGTTTCCACAAAACGGACCACGCACTTTTTTACATGCAGGATTTTTATAGTTTTTATCATCGTTGTGTTGTCAATAAACCAATTTTAGATAGATGAAGATTGCGACTACACAATTCAAAAGTCTGTCATTCAGTAACTCGTCCGAAACGTTTAGCCTTGGTTCATCAGGCCATAGCCGATAGTGTAGGCCTAATCACTGCGGTATTTTCACTTTCACATAGAAGTTTTATAACCTATTTCGAATACGAATACTTACTATCGCTTTAATGGTTGATCATTGCTTGACATCATTGATTATTGATCACTCATTCTTGAGAAGAAAATATTGACTTAAATTAGAAGAAAAAATATTATTAATAGACTTATTCATAAAAAGGATTAACTTTTCTTATTGTATATTATTATTTATATCTATAAACTTTATTAAACTACATTTTATTTACTGAGTTAAAAGCTAAAAACTGTTAAACTCACTAAATAAGGATACTAAGTTTGCGACCGATATCCCTGAAAATAACTACTTGAACTATTATATAAGATTTCACTATGGGTTAAGCAAAATTAATTTTTGCCATTATCAAAATGAAATCGTACGTCAAGTTGTACCCGCCCTTTGCTAAAGATAGTTGGGTCTCCATTTATGTAAAGAGAAACTTCACTGTCAACACCTTTGACAGCATCGATAAAAGAAGTACAGCTCTAACTCTCTTGGCATCGAAACTGGAAACAAAACAAAATCTCGTCTCAAGTGTAATGGTCGCTCTGATAGAGTTTCGTTATTAACAAACGCTCGCGTAAATCAAAAACTATTTTAATGAAAATAAAGTTGTTCTAAATATTGATTTTATTAGTGATAGTTTTTCTCGCAAAATTAATTATCGTATTCGTAAATATAAACTTGACATTAAATTCGCAAATTAAAGTAACATAAAATTCTGTTACTTATTTCGAAACAAGAATAATAATAATACACGCTAACTAATTGTTTTCTTTGTAGTAACTTCTTAATCATAATAATTGCAATATTAGTTTTGTTGTTTATCCGTTTATTTGTCATTTTAGTTCTAATAGTTACATAGATGATCTTCACGCCCTTTTCGTTTGAGATTTGATGAACATTGCAATGTAGCCACCCCAGTGGGTGGTTCAATGTGCCCCACGCATGAGGCACATTGAATCACTTTGGTAGAAATTTCAGAATTAAAATTGTGAGGAGATTAAATGTCACAAAAACGTCCAACAACTCAGAGATTACTATGGATATCCTCAACCTTTCATTCGAGTTTGATTTTGGTTCATTTGATTTAGTATATTCAAACTGCTGAGAGAAGATCAAAAACATGTTCAATGTGCCCCACCCGCCCCTATCAAGAATGGAGATACAGCAAGTCCTCTAACTGATCGCTGTTTGAAATGTACCGCGAACTGTATTGAAGACTGACGTCAGTATATTGCTAACTTTGGATTGCCCTGTCAAAGCCAGTATCAACGAATCACAACTATAATTCGAAAATTGATTTGTACTTCGTTGTGATTGCCTGGCATGATGTTATTAAATATAAATACACATGTCAACGGATTCTCATCGAAGATCGCACCCACAAACTGAAAGCTGTAACAAATACGCGAGTGACTCACAACCAAAAGCAGTTCAACTTAAATTAATAAAGACAGTTATTCGATTAAGCAATCAAGCAGATTTTTAGAGTCAATCACACATTTTCACTAAAAGTTGACGTATCTTGATGAACAATACGTCAAATAAAAGCCTAGGATTTGACTGTTCATCTCGTGCGGGTTTCATCTCTTCATCTACACGATTTCATGTTTAAAAATTATGATTTATGAAATGGGTTTTACTTCTCATTAGGTAATGAGGCACATTAGGTAATGAGTAGACGTGTTATATACTGTCATCAATTCATCATGAAAAATGCAAATTATCATATCATTGTAATAACATCAGGGTAAGCTTAACGATGTAAAATGTGGAACGCCTTTATTTCTGAACAAATATTGCCAGTGATAGACCTATGCGTACAATAATAAAATTACTAAATCCTGTACAAATTATAACTAACAACCGATGGAGAGAAATATTTATAGATCAGCTTACCTATTAACATGATTGTTCGAGTCATAGCAATGACTTACATTTTGCATAAATTAGTCAATTCCGTTTCTTAGATTGTGTCATTCGTTTCCAAAAGATAATAAAATCGATTGCCATGTATCCTGATTCCATCGATGTAGAAGTCAAATGACAAATCATGAAATATACGAATGAAACTTTGAAAGTGTGGAGACAATTTATTGTTAAATGATTCTGAAGAAAAATGAGATAACACTGCGCACTCGGAAGTCGTAATATATGTGTAATTTGTTGGGAGATTTATTGAAGGAAGCCAATCTAAGAGATCCTCGAAATCGGTGATATCATCCTTGGGAATTCGAATTATCAAGTTTCCATTCTTGTGTTCTCTCCTTCCATTCGAGCCGTTGCCGTTGATGCGTTTTCCACAAAAAGTTTGGTTTGGTTGATTAAGATGCCGAGGTATAGTAAGATGGAAAGTTGTTGAAAACACTGGAAAATGTCGAAGATTTGAGTTGCAATAGTTTCAATTCTTTTCTGAGACGCTTAGATGATCTTGAATTGTTAACTTGTCTTGATCAAATCATTTTCGAGGAAGTGCAGAGAACAAATTCGCGAAGATAAGGTTGGAAGGAAGACGCTTCTTTGGCCAAAATTATCGACATCCTCTCGTTTAGTTCCTCTTTGTCTTTTCCATTTGTCGCGAAGAGTCTGGTCATCAGAAAATGCAAAAAACGAAATATGCACATTCGTTGAGTTATTTGATGTGCTTCTGTGCGCTTGCTGTTTATTATCGTAGGACGTAGACTGATCTGCAGGGCGCGCTGCTTTCCCAGTTAGGCGCACGCATAATATGTTTTGAGACAAGCTAACCAACTTGATGCTATAGCAACGCATCGATCAATCAGTTGACGCTTGCCTCACATATTTGCATGCAGATTCGGCAGATCACTGTGAGGACGAAGGACAAAGGCAGTATTATGACTGCGTGTGCACACACTGTTGTGCTGTCCTGTATGAAACTTCCCGTAAACAGCAGCTCAATGAATTGCGTTTTGCGCTATCGAACAATGAAATCTATCAGTCCTGAGTCTGTATAGAGTGTAGACTATTCGTGAAAATTTAGGACTTGCATATCCCGGTGCTCTAGATATCTCACAATGGCTAGAAATAGAAGGTTGGAAGACGTACTTTCAAAAGGAATTACCCTAATTCACGGTCGTTCGGAGATAGCGAAAATAGACAGATAAATGGCTATTTAAAACAGTGCAACAAATGTGTTCTCAGCAGGGTTTTCAACTTTCAAAAGATTTTTTTCTTTGGTTTCCTTTCTCGTAGCGTTTGAGTACTAGCAACATTTTCTGCACTGCAGCAAAGAATGTGTAACAGATTAATGCACCGATTAAAATCGGACTGTTTTAATGTAGGATTGTATACACACATCTAATACATTAACATGCGTTTTTCTTCTTGTCTGGATGTTCTGCGAATTTCCATGTAATTCTATCTACATTTTGAATCACTCAAAAAGAAAATACAAGTAACGGAGACAGAACTGTTGACCCATAGCTGTCGCTATATGTAGACATGTATTGATATCTTAACTTACCACATGCTGCCGGAAATCTGGTCCTGATATCTGGTATGAGGAATTCTGGAATCCTTTTTGCAAGAGGTCGCCATTTTGTCTTTCATCTGTGCCACTTGCAAAGAAGCAGAATGTGCTGACTATGCTCCTCGAGCGCAGCAGGAGTCCTCTGTTGTAAATCACAGCAGTGTTTAAGTTATATAGATCACACGAATTGGAGTGGACGAGATTTGCTAATATTGGTCCAATCAGAGCTGCTGTCGACATACAGGGAGAACATGCCAACACTTCCCGATTTTCTAATCATCATGTCGGTGCAGCCGTCACTTAGCCGATGGGTACCGACAACACCTGTGTCGGCATTCACTCGGTGCGCCGACAGGGTTGACAGCCGACACTGCCCGACTACTTGACGAGGCATCCCCGACGATTTTTTTTCACAGGAGAAGCAACAAAGACGGAGAATAGTCAAAGAGAAATGCGATTTCGTGAATCTTTAAACAAACCGATGACTTTCAATATTCGAAGAATACACTATAATGTAGTGCACACTCCGGCGAGTCGGGATTTGTAAGTTTTGATCACAACACCTTGAACCTCTGTCCAAGATATGAAAGTAATATCTAAAAGTTGAATGCCTTTTGACATGGCTTTAACAGCATGTCATCCCCTGTGGGAACGTATCCTGCAAAAAGCCGGCTAATATCTGGTGAGGTGGATATTGATAGCGAAATTAAACTTTCAACCGCGATAAACCGGCTATTGTTATCCTACATTTATCTAAACGGTTAAACCGCTAAACAATTGCTTAAAATAGTCTCATATTAGCCACTTCAAATTCTAGAACGTTTATGTTGTCAAGAATCATAAAAAGACACTAAATTGACAAAATTAATTCGAGCCATTGGACAGAAACGAAATTAAATATAAAATTTTATATTTTATTTTTCCAGCATCTTATCACACACATTCTTGGTTAATTTGACTGCTTTAGTGTAACCCTTAAGAATTTGATTAACACAAAATCTTTTCTTGCCCAAAAAGATGATCATAGACATCGGATTCTGCATTACTAAGACCTTATATTGTAGAATCCGTTGTTTATGAAGATGATCATGGATCTACATCAAAATATAGATCCTTCAGTATTTTTTTATGTTGACTCTCATTATGAGTATTTCCTAAGTTATTTGAAATAAATGTACTGGCGAAATCTTTTTTTCTTCCATTAATGTTGAATAGAGCATTATACAACAAAGTTTTATGTAAGATGATAACATGATGGCATTGAATTTTTTTTATTATGAATTTGTTTAAGCTATATAATGAGATTTTATTCAGTACCTACCCATGGTCAAAAAATTCTTTCAGGTTTTCACGTTGTCTAGCTGTACTTATTTTACATTTCCAGCGAATCATTCTGTATCATTAAGATGCGTTGGAGCTGATATTTTGCTATTAGTATTGAAAAATGTTGAATAAAATAATTGTAAAACATAGGCAAAAGCATGAAATATAACACTTATTGAGTGACTAAATAGTGTTGTTGTCAATGGCGTCTTGGCTGCACGCTATTATTTATGATAAAAACCAAGTATGTCAGTAAAGCTTATTTTGGATACATTACCTTCATAAATTCACCATGTCATTGATTGACAACTTATCAAAGTTCGCCATTAACACGGTATTTATGAGATATATTGATATCGTGAATGTTGTCAACCTTAGGTAGGCCTACCTGCATGTTAGGCAAATCAGCCTTGATAATGAAACTCAGACGTCAGATTCATGGCCGGGTGAGTTCCTTACAAGACTTGGCCTTGGTAGGCTAGCTAAACTAATTACTTCGAATGTGCAGTGACTACCCACGCGAATTTTTGGTGTGAATAGCCGAGTCTACTCAATTCTGTTATTAGCACGATTTTTTTCGTGCGAATAGCCCAATATTTCCACTCGTCCCATTTCCTCGGCTTTCTTGTTTAATTCTTAACATTTTTTTCGTCTTTTTCTTGTCTTAACCCTCGGCCCTACCTGTTTCTCCCGGACACTGTCGGTCCTCCATGACACCCTCAAGATCTTATACTACGAACCCTATAAGTAAAACTTAGTAGGTCTGTAAAATTCAGAAACCGAGTTCGTTATAATTTCACAAGAAAATCTGATAAACCTGAGAATAACATGAAATAGTGAGACCATAAATGGTAAGCTTTATGCATATCGTATAAATGTAATAAAAATGTTTAAATCATATTACCCGGTACAATAAATGATATATGAATATGTAAAAATCGTACAGATAACGGCCTTTCAAATCTGTTTTTTATATCCATTTTTATAATAATAGATTTAGTGTACTTTATTAAAAAACCTGATTAGATATGAACAACCTGCAAACCTTTAGGTGTAACCGTTCAGTTGTCATAAACTGTTGTTATTCTGAAACTAAATTTCGCGGATGCAGTAAATTCATCACCATTCCGATGAATAGTTACAGACACTAGACGCCGTGGGCAGTGGTTAGTTATTATTTTTCATTCTGTCCAATTTATTAAATTTGAGATCACAATGCATTCACAAAGACTTAGGACCCTGCGAGTCGCGCTTTTGTCAAAATCGAGACGAAGCGAGTCGAATCGGGTAAAATGTGTTTAGGCCTACTTGGTCTAATAATAAGCAATGAGAATGCGGTATTTGACGACGCACATTGTTGATCGAGTGAGTATGGGTGATCTTTGCTAAGCACAAGTAATGGTGGGCATTATATATAGGCCTACATCATACTAATTTTTAAAGTTCTATGCATGCAGTCATTTGTCAAATTTTAAAGTCTTTAAGTTTTTTGCATACATTTTACCTTGTAGGATGTTATGCAATAATTCTGTCAATTCGTTTCAAAGTGACCTAATAGAAAATAGCCCCCAGACCAAAGAAAAAATTCCCATAGAGGAAATTGTTGAGAAATAAATGCCTGGCTTACTCGTGTGTTTCCATGCGTTAAGTCAAGTTTTGTCATTCTGTCAAGTACGAGTAGATACTAAGGTACGAATCACTTTCATCCTTTGTCACATAATGGAAAACATGTTAAAGAACATCTCTAGGAGCATAACTCAATTTTAAGGAACATGGTGATTAGGTCATTGTGATACTAACTGACAGAATTATTGAGATTTATTATTATTATTCTTAATACCGCACAGAGTGAGAGTGAGAGAGAGAGAGAGCGGGAGCATCGATGTTATTGCTAGGAAATTACAACAAATCGATTTCGTCTTTAATTAGTTAGCTGAAACCTGTTTATATAACCACGAATAATTAGGAATATCGTGTAGTCAATTGACAAATATCTATTTCCATGCCATTCAGAAAACTTCATATATTTCACAAAATTCAAATGTCCATACCCATGTTTTGATTGAATTTTTGGACGATTCACCAGATCCAACATAAACGTTTGACTGATGTAGGAACAAAAGAGCAACAGCGCCTGCTGTCTGTGCAAGCGTGCTTGACGTCGCTCCGGTCTGCTTTGGCTGTATGATTTCGTGCACTGGTTTGGCATCGGAATATTTTGGAATTCTTTATACCATATTCATCGTCATCGCGGTCCCCAACTTTCTGTGTCATTGGATTTTGAATCTACAACGCCGTTTCGTCGCTGGAGGGAAGAATTCCCATTCCGATTAGTGCTATAGTGATCTCTTCTCACTTTCTCGCTTCTTGTCAGTCGCAACAGTCTGTTGTCAGATTGAAGTTCGTCAGCACTGAAAGGCAAGACCAATATCAATTTCTACGATTCTGTGCATGAAATAATGACAGCCGATCTAAGTTGATTGTCTGGTCCAGTGGCTTGCGCGTGTGATTTATCGTTTTATTTTGGAAAATCACGGGTTCAAATCTCAACATGACTGGTGTCGGCAGAGCGACGAGAAGTTCTTCACTTTGCTTGGAAAGTGTGAAGGAGTTGCTTTATGCAACGAAAGCTGAAATTATTGAATCCGTCAAACTTGAGACGGACAGTCTCAAACAGCTTATCAATTCTCTTTGTGGTCGGGTTACCAGGATTGAAGAATCAATTTTGGCAATTAAAACTGCTCAAAATACTCAAGAAAGCGCTATCGAATTGCTACAAAATCAAGTGTCTCAAATTGACAGTGATCTAGTGAAGTGCAAAAAGCAAACTGATGACATTTTTGATGAGTATGAGCAGCGTAACTACCGCAGATTGAACATAGTTGTATCTGGCATTTCCGAGTCTAATAAAGGCTCTGTTGTGGAGAATTCAAAATTGGACATTGAGTATTGCGAGAAAATGTTTCGAACGATGGGTGTCGATGACTTTGATTTCCAGGAGGTCAAGCGGTTAGGCAAATTCAAATCGGAGCAAAGTAGATTGCTCAGAGTTCGTTTTAAATGTATTCAAGCAAAACAAGCAGTGTTAAGAAAGTCAAAATTGTTGCGATCCAACGATACATACAAGACCGTTTACATAAACCATGACAAGACAAAGTACCAACAGCAGAAAGACAAGGAATTGCGTGACGAATTGAAATTCAGAAAAAATTTGGGAGAAGATGTGATGATCTCTCGTGGAAAAGTGTGGGATAGAAGCAAATTGCACCATTTTCAAAATTGATTTTACCGACAAATACATACAATGTTTATTCTGACTTAACTGGTTCATTCTCTCATCGCTCACAGAGTTACCCTGTAATTCTCTTGACTAATTTACGATCTGTTTTGCCCAAACTTGATGATTTATCAGTTTTCATTGCTACGGTTAATCCAGGTATAATTTGCATTACCGAAAGTTGGCTTAAGCCGAATATTGACTCTGATTTGTTATTCCTAAAAGGTTATAGTCTCTTTCGATGTGACCGCATAAACCGATGTGGTGGAGGCGTATGCGTATGGTTGTTTGAATCACTCGGTGCCATTTCTGTCTCAGCTCCTCATCCCTGTCCAGTAGACATTGAATATTTGACCCTAAGAGTGCCTCGATTAAATTTGTACATTTTATGCGCCTATATTCCACCTGGATTACGAATTTCAGAGCTGAATAACATCTCCAAGTTCTTTTGTGACATACTTGACATTGAGTTATTACATTTTCCTGATCGTAAAATTGTATTTTGTGGCGATTTGAATCATTTTAATACTGATGAAATGGAACTGAATTTTGATTTGTTGAATCGTGTGACTGACGCCACTCGTGGTAGTGCCATTCTCGACAATATTTGGATTAGTTCAGATTTGCAGGATGACTATCGTTCCGATGCTTGCATTGGACCTCCTATTGCCTCATCCGATCATAACACTATTCTACTGTACAGTGCTTCTGAATATTGTGTTCCATCTCGTATTGTCAAATCATGGGATTTTAGAGAATCCAACATTCATGCTTTTCTCCGAACTGTTTCATGTTTGAACTTTGAGGCCATTTATGATGTTATGCTCATTGAGGAAAAATGTGACCTTTTCTATGACTTGATGGATGTTGCTATGTCAGTTATTCCCTCAACTTACGTCTCCATGTCTGCGAATGATAAGGCGTGGGTTACACCACTGCTCAAAAGTCTGATAAATCAAAGATGGTCCGCTTATCGAAATAGACAATGGAATCTTTATCATCACCTAAAAGAGAAAGTGAATATGGAAATTATCAAGGCAAAGAAGTTGTGGTCTGAGAGACAGATAAAGTCAAGTCGTCATGTGTGGAAGGTAGTCAACGAAATTAAAGGAAAATCCCAGCGCAGCCATTTTGATAATCTTATTCAAACGCATGGCAATGTACAGAACTTGATAACAGCTATTCACACAGAATTTTGTGGAAACTTCAACTCTGAACCCCTGCTGAGTCTATGTGATGTTCAGGATGAACACTTATGGTGTCCACAATTTACTGTTCTTGACGTTCAGTGTCAATTATCACGTATAAAATGTGATAAATCCTCTGGTAGTGATGCCATTCCTAATCGTCTATTGAAGGTCAGCTCAGAGATGATTTGTTTCCCATTATACGACATCTTTCAAGCCTCAATTGATCAGACGACAGTGCCAAGTAGATGGAAGTTAGCAAATATCGTACCTGTGCCGAAGAAAAGATCCCCAACCGTCAAAGACTTTCGCCCTATCTCCTTGTTGCCAACAGTGTCCAAGATACTTGAGCGCATTGTCCTGAATTCAGTTCTCCCCACTATCACGTCAATGTTCGGACTGCATCAGCATGCCTTCAGGAGTCATGGCTCAACCGATGGAGCTCTGGTCAAGATTCATGACAGCATAACATCCCTTCTTGAGTCTTCCAGTGTCAAAGCTGTCCGACTTACCTGTCTGGATATGTCCAAAGCATTTGAGCGAGTTGATCATGGCAAACTATTTGAACTCCTGCGCCGGAACAATGTCGATGTCGGCTTTCTACTTTGGCTAAAGAGCTACCTTACTGATCGTCATCACCGCATCAAGATTAATGACTCGTTTGGTCCGAACTTTATGATTCCCTCAGGCGTGCCTCAGGGCTCAGTTTTGGGCCCGTACTTGTTCGCTTGTTTTGTCGGGTCTCTGGATGTGTTAAAGCCTGCTGATATCATACTTTATGCGGACGATATCACACTTATCGAACCGCTCCCTCAATGCAATCATTCAAACAATTTGATACGGATCAGAAATTGGATTGATGACAACAGACTGACCCTCAACATTTCCAAGTCGCAGCAGATGATCATAGGACGCTCCCCTTTTCAACATGCCCATCATTCCGATATTCCTGTGGTTGAAAGCATGAAGATTTTAGGAGTTCATTGGGATCACACACTCTCCTGGGAAATACATTTCAGATCAATTCTAAAATCTGCCTCACAAAGACTGTACGTTGTCCGTACTTTAAAACCCTTGCTCCCACGTGTCAAGCTGATAGACGTTTATCATAGTCTCATCACTTCTTTAATCATGTATGCAGCGCCTCTTATGTGTTGGCTACCGGTGAAAATTGCAACATCCCTAGAAGCATTTCAAAAACGTGCTCATACCATAATATGTGGAAGAAACTGTTGCTGTAGTAATTTTCCAAACTTAAGTGATCTTCGCGAGCGCCATGTGTTATCCTTTCTAAAGAAGTGTGAAACTTATGTTAATCATCCCCTGAATGATCTTCTACCAAACCGAATGCCTCGAAGTGGTCATTTTTGCATGCCAGTAGTTTCTTCGTCAAGACGTTTGCACTCCTTCGTGCCTTATTCATGCATTTTATCTAATGACATTTTACGTATGTGCCAGAATCCATGAAATTAGATCAGCAGCTGTCGTTGTAATTTTCCTGTGTTTGCAAATTATTACTTTTTCTTCATTGTGTTATTCACCTTGTAACGTTTGATTTCCAATAGTTTTTGAATAAACGCTTACTTACTTACTTACTTACTTACTTATTTACTGAAAGTTTCCGTAGGTCGTGCGTAGATTAAATGTAGCCCCTTTAATGTCCGATGAGTTCGTGTCTAGGCCTATAATTCTTCTATGCCTAAGGAATTATCATCCACAAACTTATGTGCTCACTGTAGAGAGTACTAAAAAATGTTATATATGGTATAGACTGCAACATGTAGACCTATTACAAAAGTTCGATTGTGAATACTTGTATTGCAGAATGACATCCCGAAAAATCTACCTTCAAGCTGCAAAGGAATCGGCTGTGATATTGCAGGAAATCGAAAACGACAAAAAGGGACGGCAATTATCAAGCGAGAATATGCCAATAGATGATAGTGAAGATAGTATTCCAGTGGTTTTGGAAGATTCTAATAACAAATTGACAGTAATTGATGAAGACATTGACATTGATCGGAATGAAGTAGATAATAAGGATAGTATTCCAGTTGATTTGGAAGATGCCAGTAACCAATCGATAGTAATTGATGAAGACATTGAAACTGATATTGATTGGAATGATTGGCTTACTCAAGGAAGCAATTCTTTATCTTCAGGATCATCAGATGATTTTGATGAAACAATTCTGTCGCACGGTGAGGTTGATGGGAAATGTCCTAAGGAAAATTCCTTAACCGATGATCTTCGTTTCTTTTATCTTACGTATCATCCGGGTAGAGAAGGCATGACCTTTATTTTACAAAGTCTCAATAGGCACAACATACCTGCTCCTCAATCGGTTCACATGCTTATGAAAGGGGCTGAGAATAGTGAGATGGATTGTCAAACAGTCAGCAATGGTAAAAGCTTATTTCACGATTGTTGACAACCTTAAATTTCTAATTGAGCATAACTTGATAGAAGATATAGATAAAATGTCTCCATATGAATTGCATTTGAAGATAAACATTGACGGTTTACCTCTTTTTTCTGGGTCGAATTTTCAGCTATGGCCAATTTTAATGTTAGGGCTAGGATCGGTTAACCGGTTAACCGGTTACCGGTTACACTCTCTCTTAACCGGTTAAAATCGGTTACGACGTTTCATTAGATTTAACGTGTACTACACTACGTGTATGATGAAATCCGATTGAACTAAAGATTTTACACTGGTTTCATGGAGTAGTGGTTGCTCATTCATCCTCATCCACAATCCATTCAAACTCATTCATTACAATTCGCAATCCTTTAGTCGTGCTGCTACGTACACATGGTCAGTATATTTCAACAATTTTATTAGGTTGATGTACAATAAGATTATGTTGACATTTATATTTTCAATTTGATGTAATCTAAGTAACATCAGTCCATTTAATACTTATAGTGGGCCTATGCATAGAGTGACCTATTTAACTGCGGAAAGTCTTACACCATTTGTAGTTTTAACCTAAAAAGTGGTGAATAGGATAAGTTAGCAATAATAACACACAGACGACATCGCATAGGCTATATATGCCAATAAAAACTAACTCACTTTGAATTGAGTTGGGAAAGAATATAGGGCCTACATGTAGCCGTAGGTGTCACTTGCAAAATCGGTTTCTATTGAAACAACCACTTTGGAAATAACATTCGTAAATTTGGAGATGTAAGCTTACTTATCAAGTGGACAATAGGATAGATAGGTTTATTAAGCAGGATTCATACAGAAGCACTGACTATTATACTAGTAGAAATAGTAGAAACCAAAACTAGTACGCTAACGATTGAAACATAGCGAGTAATAAAAATGAAATAATAATAGGCTTTTTTTGGAAGGAATGACAACCGTCCTTTACAGTTACAATCATCGTTCATACAATGAATTGCAAGCGATCCCTGAAGTTATCGATGATCCAGTTGACGTATCCAGTGGATTATCCAAATCAGCCAGACTGTTAATGATATGGTTAGTTAAACTTCAGAGTATCGAAGACTTTTGAATAGTCGTAGGCAGCAACCACAATATTTTCAATTGAACTATCATCTAAACGTGAAGTTCTGTATTCATGCAATGAAATCACAGCACTGCAAATGGAAGAATTAGGTCAAAACCCAAAGTGGCAAGGTCCGTAGTTTTTGATATACCTTGACAACTAAATAAATACCGGGAATCCTCCTCCAACCGATTTTAACCGATTAACCGATTTTAACCGGTTAAAAATATAATCGGTTAACCGGTTACAAAAAGATTAACCGGTCCTAGCCCTGAATGTTAGTCAATGGCTATGATAGACCTTTGCCATTGGGATTGTTTGGGGGTGTTGGGAAACCAGATATTCGGGATTTTTTAAGTCCACTGCGTGATGAGTTATTGCAGTTGAAAACTAGTGGATTTCAGATTGGCAATTCAAAGTTTCTTTTGGGAAGCGTTGTATGTATTTGCGATGCACCAACGCGTTCGTATATCCAATGCATCCATCCGCATACCGCTTATTACGGTTGTGGTTATTGCAGGGAAAAAGGCGAATATCATGAAAATAGGATAATATTTCCTGAAACAAATACTACTCCTCGTTCAGATGTAGGTTATCAACATTTCGGGGAAAATAATCAATGCTCAGAGTCTCCATTAATTGGTATTGTTCCTTTAATGACTGGATTTCCTCCTGAATACATGCACCTTGTGTTACTTGGTGTGATGAAACAGATGATGTTATACACATTTACTCCCATTAAAGGCTGTCATATGAAATCCAGATTGTCCCATTCTCAAATTGAAAGTTTGTCATCTGACTTAATGTTTTTTTCCAAATTTCTTCCGAGAGAGTTCCAAAGAAGATTCTACAAAGGATTCAAGGAATTAGTTCATTTTAAGGCCACCGAGTACCGCACTCGACTATTGTTTGCTGGACCATATATTTTCCGACCGTATATGAAGCCAGAAGTGTACGATCACTTCATGTTACTTAGTTTTGGAATATATTGCCTAGTTTCTGAAAAATACCATGGTCTGTATCATGCCAACGCAAAAGCCTGTGTGATTAAATTTGTTGAAATGTTTCCGGAGATATATGCTTTACGAGGTATGTCGTACAATGTACATGTTCTGCAACATTTACCGGACTTCGTCCCGCTTCATGGACCTTTAGATAAATTTTCAAGTTTTACATTTTAGAATTACCTTGGTATACTAAAAAGAAGAATAAAACCCAGTTCTAAGATTTTTGAACAGTCCGTGAACCGTATTTTCCACATTAGAGAAGTGTACAAACATGTCCCAGTTCGAGGTTTGATATTTTCCAAAAATCCACCTGATAATTGTGCGACCCTCGAAGATGGAAGAATTGTATGGATCACCTCCGTCAGTTGTAATCGTATCAGTGGCAAAGTTTTAAGGTTCTCGAGAAACCTATACACGTATCCGTATCCTTCACAAACATTGAATGTTGGCTATTACTCACTTACCAGGCTCAAGGTTAGAGATGTTTTGCCAGTTGGTAAATGCATCCTATTGAATGAAAAAAATGAATTTCTGGTGATTCCGTTACCTTAATTAAGTTACCCTCATGTTTTCAGGAAATGCTCCCGTTTGACCGATGCCCTGGTGTATTTCGAAGTAGATGAAACTATTGCAATTGTCAAAACATCAGATACTTCCCTATCTCCAACGCACCTTAAGCAAATTGAAGGTAATCCATCTGCAAAGATTGATAATAAGTCAGAATACGCTGGAAAAACGTACAACGCAACCGTTATTCAGTTTGGTTTTACTGCAGATGATTTGGAATATACGGAGGATAGATGCCTTGCACTCTTGAACCAAAAGAAGAAGAAGCTACCCGACCTATTAATTAGAATACCACGTTTTCATGTTGGAAAGCGAATAATTTATGAGCCATTAAATCAGATCCTCACCAGCGGGGATGAAACATCCATTTAAGAAAAGTAAGAATGAGAACTGCATCTCAAGTAATAGTTGTGGCACAACTAAAAGTGTCGAAACAGATCTTCCACCGATCAGCGTCAATCAGTCGTCGCCAATCAGCGATGTAGGACAAGATGTACATGTGTCAGAAAAGCAGAGTAAGTCACTCACATCTTTTCTGGTAAGGAAATTGAATTTGATAAACTCAAGGACAGAAGCATTGGTGAAGATGCAAGAAGAACTAAGAAAAGAGCAAGTGTTGCTTAGAGAATTTGTAATGGAAATCAATCGCGGTGATAACAACGAACTACGGAATCGATTGCCATTGGTTTCGTTGGAGGCAGTAATGAACTTTGATACAGA
Source organism: Prostheceraeus crozeri (assembly GCA_907163375.1). NCBI lineage: Eukaryota > Metazoa > Platyhelminthes > Polycladida > Euryleptidae > Prostheceraeus > Prostheceraeus crozeri. The sequence goes on along the minus strand of CAJQUW010011843.1, from coordinate 1,075,894 downwards.
GATACGGGAAGACCATCAAAAATTTGACAGCTTTGTAAGTATATACTCTCATATCTTTGAATTTTAACAAATTACAACCTATTCATATCAATGTACTATATATGTACATATTTTATGATTAGAAATAAGAAATACTTAGAAAACAAAAAAAACGATGTTTCACATTTACAGCTCCATACTTTCGTGCATTACAAATTCATATCCACTCTGATACAATTTTGATTTCACCGTCACACAAATATAAAGTCATTCATTGTTGTAAAAGTAATTTATACTGTTGTTATATGTTGTTATACTTTTATATCTTCACAGGTTTATACAGGTTGTTATAACAATCTTCACAGGTTGTTATGCTTATAACAGGCTTTGCTTCTCAATCCTTCTACGTAGAATAATTGTCCAAACATCATTTCAGGCTGATACAATAGCAGTTATTGGTGGAACTACAACGTCCAAGTTTACTTTTGTGTGCGACGCATTTTTTTCAAATGATGTGATCCTCAAATTAAATTGGGACGGATCTTGTGGCTGCACGAAATTTCCTGCAACCATTGCAAAGGGTATCAAAAGTAAGTGTTCTGCCTGGAAATCTAGACTAACCAAGTAACGATGAAATGGTAGCGTTGTTATAACATTTCAGTGTTAGAAAAACTCAGGCCGTTAATATCATGTAAGGAAATATTTCTGTTAATTGCTGTTAACTAACATCTTAATATTTAGTGTAAACTTTTAAGTTTCAGACCTTTCATTGTATTATTTCAATCAAAGAGAGAATGGGAGGATTAACAGTGTATTCATTAAGAATATCCTACTACTGTATCACCAGATCTGAATATTGATCAATAGTAGAAGATGTAATCACTTCGCCTATGGTAAAAAGAAAAAAGTTGATTTTAGAAAATTGGTGTCTTGGGAATTTTCAAAGCATGAAAAATCCTTTGTTTGTATTTCTATGTGCATATATTGAGTACAAATATTGATTAAAGTCAATTTTATACACGAATTTCATCTGTAGATGCTGTTGTAAGAAGATTACCTGGAAGTGGAACGGAAGCCGAAGTTATAGATGCCATCAAACGTTGTTGCAAATCGACGAAAGACTCAAACAGACTCAAACGAAGGCATAGTGAGAATGTGAAACCGCAGATGGTGTTATAAGTTCTATTTGTTTGGATGATGATTTAGGTGAAATACTTGACATCTGAGATAATGACTGCTTTCAGTTATGCGCATGACATTTTTGTTCGGTCTGAAGTTTACATAGATTCCGTTTTGTAATATAAATCAGTAATGAGCAAATATTTACCTTAAGTTGCTTTGTTCTGTTTCGTTAAAAGCTATAACTCCTGTAGATATAATTTCTCTAACTTGATCTAGGAATCTATGAAAACCTGTTGTTAAATACATTTACAAGGAATTGTGTCTAATGTAAAATTGTTGCGTTGGATTAATACTTTTTGTCATCATACAACATTTCGTAAATATTGTTATAACTTAAAGTTGATCGAGTAAGGGAATGATAGTTCACACAATTGTATGTCTTATCCCGTGTGTTAGAGCGAGCGGCATTTTGTGAAGGTTTTGAGAGGTGAGCAAGCGAAAGGGCGATTACGAGGAAATGAGGGGTGGGCGAGTGATAAAGTGATTTTGGGCAAATTAGCAATGAAGCGAGCGAAAGATAAATTTTGATCCGCTTAAACACACTGGTTATCAATTAATTATAGATAGTGACTTGAAAATCTGAGATGTGATGTTTGAGAAAGGCATGTCGATATCAAAATTAGCAACTTGAATGAAACAGCACATTTCTTACTTGACAAGTATGATTAGACAGTCATTACAGATGTAATATGAAATAAAAAGTTTAATTCTCAAAAGGTTTCTAGATTTCGCATAGATATTCACTCCGTCATAGGAAACATGACAAAAATGACCTAGGGAATAATTTGTCTTGATTTTACTGTGATTTCATGACGGAGGTTGATACCCTTTCAATCGTGATTTTCAATGTCGTCACTAATCACTTACATTTGCATTGGCCTTGATTGGTTTATATATCATTCATCCGGCTGTCTTCTTGCATGTGATAAAGAAAATTGATATGCTGGAGATGTTTGATCAACGCAGTGTTGCTTTCAGACAAATGCGTATATCTGCGATTAAGTTTTCAATTTTTTTCGGAACTTTATGTACATAGAATGAGTACTAGTAGATGGGAAGTATACACAACATGCATTATGTTTATTTGGTATTTTGATAGCTACTACATTGTAATCTCGATTGTATCGTTAATATATCAGTCGCCTCAAGTGTGGAGAATTAATTTGAAATTAATATTACATTCAGTCCATTGAGTGTACTTTCTTCTGCAAAGTACTTCATCATATTATACATTCCTATTGTGAAAATACTATACGATCTTTGAAGAGTGGGATTCTCATTCTGTGGAGCCATGAGGGTGATCAGATATTTGCACAAACATGTGTTAGAACATTGGCTGGTAGCGCTACATGTGTTTAAAACATCAAAGTTCCGAGAATTTGACGATGCTGGTATGCGGTCAATCTATTGTCCAACTTCTATATGCAGCTCTCTAAGTTACATTGTCATTACGAATTTCATAACAACACTGCCCGCTCAATTTTCACTCTCAAGAGAAGCAACTCACAATCAGCAATTTCACAATTATGTGGTAAAACTTTTGTCACAGTATCGACCTCTTATTTGATTTCTGAGGGTTCGAGGCCCGAAGGCAATCGCGGCAAATTGTAATTGGCCGCGACAGACTGATATAATACTGCATGTACAATTATGGGGGAGGAGGAAGAGAGCGAACACCGAAGAAGAACGAACAGGAGGAGGAAGAGAGCGAACATCGAAGGAATACGAACACCGGGAACGGACGGACAACAACACCTCCGCGACACAAGGCGACACTTTGCTTTCGACTGACAATATTCTTCGGCGATGGACGCTGCCCCTCATAACGCATAAGTTCAGACGGTGTCATTTTTACTCTTTATTATTATATTAGTTATTAAGATAATGTCAAATTTTATTGAAACCTTTGATTTTATGAGGTGTTGAATAAAGTTTAATTGTACATGTGTCTTGCTATTCCTTTAGTCAACTCTGGACGCGTTATCTTTTGTAATTGATAGAATTTTGAGTAAGCAATAAAATTTGAGTCATCGAAATATTGAACCTATATTTATTTATTAAGGACGAGTTATCTCTCCTTTAGATTTTTGATTAAAAAGTCAGTGATTTGAAACGAACCCAAAGTAATTAGCTAGTAAGCTATTTTAGCTACAAAAAAACTAATTACAACATAATGTAGTAGTTGTATTACTATCATAATTATATGACTTCATCTCATTCATACATGCCTTATAAACAGTTCTCTTCATATTTCAGGTGGGTTTTCAGATATTCTTCGAAATCAAATTTGATCATGGTCAAATATATCTAACATCGGCATGCATCTTTTGACATTGTTCGGCTGATTTTTCTAAATCTTTATGTCGTTCTAATGCCATTGAATGCCCCTGAATTACTTGTTAAAGCCTCTATTCTCTGGAATCCTGAGCGAAGTTGATATACTTGATATTCCTCAGGATTTCATTCACAAAAGGCTCTTGACAATAACCAACATCGTCTAATTGGATATGCTTGCTTCCCCAGGTATGCTAATCATAATTTAACAGGTCCTGAATTGTTTTTAATTTATCAATTTTACAAATGGCGAGTACGAACCTAAAATTATCTAGCTAAAAGCAGGTATTATTGCGAGCGAATAGCTTACGAAAAATCAGATATTGACCGGCTTCATAGTTGGCGAAAAGCTGAATAAAAAGTACTGAAATCCGGCATGCTTTTAGCCTGCTAATCATTGCCGGCGATTAGCACGATCCTTTCCCACAGGGTCTATGGTCAGTGAAAAAATTGACAAATTTCGTTTTGCCCGTAGCTATCTACTCGCAATCTGTATTATTCAAAGCAGATTCAAAGATTGGCAAAATTTTGACCTTTTTTAGAACTGCTCAAATAATTTTTCGAACCACGGGAACGCAAGCTCCGCAAAAAATGAGTCTTTTCATACAGAAATTTTCACTGTATGCAGATAATTTTTGAATCGACACTCTACCTATATATCCCCACTCTATGATAGCTAGCTACACATTCGCCTACTTCCATGCTAAAAGCTAGCGAATAGTGAGTGCCTTTGGTGAGCACTTTTCCCGGCGGGTAACTGGCAAAATCTAAACGTTGAAGGCTGGAGTTGTTATAGGCATCGCTGTGCCGATCATGGGCATTTCAAGTATCTCAATCTGAGCCACTGTCTTTATCACATGTCAGCCTGTGTCTGTTTTTGATGAAGTAGCATGCGTTACCATTGAGTAGGTATATAAGGTGTATCCCTACTCTATGCGTGTTAAGAATAATTTATCGCATTGAGAAGAACATGCAACTCCTTCATGGTTAAGAACTTGCTTCTCATTGGAATACAGAAACATTGACAGAGATGGGTGCTGAACTGAGGAACTGAAATTGCTGTATATAAACAGTTGCTGTATCTTCTCCTCCCACGATCTTGTGACAGCAAAAATAGATGTGAAAGTCGGATTTCCATAGCATTACGAACCAACAACAGTGTGGTCGAAAAGGTCCATGATTATTTTCAAATCTGTTCACCGTGAATGAAGTCTCGCCCAAAATGTTATGAATAAGTTATTTGTGACAATTATATTTTTTTAAAAAAAAGATTTGAAATATTTGTTTTACTGCTTACATGAATTTTTCATAGCATTTATTTATCATGACAAATTCCGTTTCAGCATGTGCTAAAGTAATATTTGTCGCGTATACCTATATACCTAGCAACGGATGTTTGAAATTGCCGAACTTGTACTCCTTGTAATTTTGGCCAAGAGATTTATAAAATAGATATAGGAAGGGAAGGACTTCGTAAGAACAGTTGTTTGATAGGAATAGCAGTGTGAGATAAGCCTAATAAGTTACAACTTAAATAGACAGCAACTGAAAATTGTGAATTTGAGAAGGGTATGGATTACAAAGATATAGAGTTTGAATGCTGCAGCTGCAGTGTGTGGGTGACCATGAGCATCAAAAAGAAAGAGGAAAATAAATTCAAGTCAAAGAAAAAAAGACTTATGTGCTGCTTCTGTTCTCATGATAGAATAAATTCACAAGAAATATTGATAAGTAAAATGTCTTTGCAAATTGAAAATCTGCAAAAAACTGTAGATGAAATTGAAAAGAAATCCGAAGAGTTTGATAGAATAAGAGAAGACGTTCGAAAAGAGCTACAACTTGAAAGCTTGGTCATCCGCTCTGAGTTTGAAAACACGTTGGAAAATAGGATTCTAGAACAAAAGGATATTAAGGGCCAGAATGATCAACCAAGAAATGAGATGCCATGGACAGATGTTGTAAAAAAAGGCTTGCTAAGACGCGAAGTGAAGATTGTAAATAAACAAATTGAAGATGAGAAGAATCTAATTATCAAAGGACTTCAAAATAAAGAATCAGCAAGAAGAATTATAAAAGATATAACAGAAAATTCTGTTCAGATAGTCAAGATTGAGAGAATTGGGAGAGAAAAACAATTCTTCAAGCTTATGTTGAAAAGTAGCTTCGATGTCAATCGAGTTTTGAAAAGTAAGCATGTATTGAAAAATTCAAAAGATACAAAAAATGTATACATTGAAGAAGACTTATCAAGGGAAGAAAGGCATAAAAGAAGAGAGCTAAGAATTCAGTTGAGGGAAAGACGTAACGCAGGAGAATATTGCTACATTTACAGAAATGAAATAATATCCAAAGGCAAAAAATTCACAGAAGCTGAAAGAATTTCATGAAAAAATCTTGCTGAGAGAATGATCCGAAAACGGCAAGAAGGCATCTACTGTTATATCGACGGCAATATTTTAATTGAAAAGGGCAAATATAAAAAGAGAAACCCGCAGTCCAATGAATGTTAAACCAACAGTGTATATGAATGATAGAGATAGCAAATTTTGTATAGGCTTTATCAACATTAATTGTCTTACAAAATTTAAAATGATAGATATTCAAGAATTGATGGAGGAAAGAGATATTCTGATATTACAGGAGACGCATTTGAGATTAAGTGAAGTTGAGTGGCCGTTTAAATGTAGTTACATTCTACAAAATCGAGATCTCCTTGATAAGAAAGGTGGTGGAATACTTTGTTTATGGATAGAAGATCAGCCATACAGTCCTAAATTCAAAATAGAAAAATTGGAACAGATAGATACAGAAGTACTCATCTTCAAACCAGCTAGAAAGTGAAAGCTGTCTGATTATTAGCACATATTGGGATGTCTCGAATATAAAACGTAATGAAATCCTACAGGAAAAGATTTCTCTTTATATACAAAAACACAAAAGTAAAAAATTAATAGTTATAGGTGACTTTAATGCTCATATCAAGATGATTGATGGTAGAATTAATAAGAATACAAATATTCTATCGAACTTCATTAATGATAATGAATTGATAATGGTCAACATCATAGACAAATGTTATGGAAGATTTACCAGAACTGTGGAAAATACTGACACAACTATAGATTATGTCTTAATGAACGAAAAGGCAATTCTTGATCTAGACAAGAGGATTATAAATGATCAAAAAACAGTCAATGTGAGTGATCATAATATAATTGATGTTCATTTGTTTACAAGAGAAGGTCTAAGATTGAATCAAATTAAAGAAAACAAAAAGAACAATGAAATTGAGCAACAAACTTACTGGACTAGAACAAATATTAAGAAATTGAGAACTTTCGTCGGTACTGTTAAAGAATCCTTAGATTATGAAGTAACTGAGGCAAGAGATATATCCATTGCAAAAATAGAAGAGATAATTGTGGAAAAAGCTGAAAAAAGTTTGACGACTATGAAGACAGAAGAAGTAAACAAGGCTACATTTTCAGTGAAAAAGTGATTAAGGGAATCAGTCGAAGACGGTATTATAATAAGAAAGCAAGAAAAGAACACGATCCTGTTGAAAAAGAAAATTGGAAGAATCTTTATCAACAGACTAAACGTGAAGTACGTGATACGATAATTGAAGAAATGAGAATGCAAGAGTCAGAACTAGCTATTAAAATTAAAGAAAATGCAAATAATTTCAAATGGAAAGAAATCAATAGAATGATAGGTAAAGAGAGAAGTAACAAAGAAGTGGAAATAAGTGAAAATGATAAGAAACCAGCAGATAAAGAAGATTCTTATAAGACAATTACAAACTTCTGGAAGAATATAGGTTTCTCATCTATTAAGTCCTACGGAACTTTAGTAGACTTAATAGATGGTACTTTTCATGATCACAATACAATCAAAATGGATCATAATTACAGGAATGATTGCATAATAACGGAAAAATTTAAAATCGAAGAAACAGAGGTCAAGAAAGCTATAACTTTACTTAAAAACAAGAAAGCAACCGGAAGTACAAATATTAGTGGAGAAATATGCAAATTTTTGGCTGAGGATTGTGAAATTATTCAAATACTGACAACTGCATTCAATTCTATTATTTACAAGGGCGTTCCTACATCTTGGACTAAAAGCAAAGTGACTTTAATTCCAAAAACAGCAGATAAATTGGCTTATTATAAAGACTTTAGACCTATAACTACTACTGAATCATTATATAAAGTTTATACCAACATTCTAAAAACCAAAATAATGAATTTCTTGAAGGAAAACAACATATTAGCTGAAGAACAAGCTGGATTCCAAAAAGGACGAAGACTGGAGGAGAATTTAATCCGTTTAAACGTAGAACTATCCAGAGCTCGAAGGGAAAGAAAATCTGTTTTCCTTCTTGCAATCAATTTTCATAAAGCTTTTGATTCTGTATCAAGAATTACAATAGTTGAACAGCTAAATTACATTGGTATGGAAAATGATTTAATAAAAGCAATCGTTCAATTGTACGAAGATGAAGTGGTAGATTTATATGTTAACAAGCATCACATAGGTAGCTACAAGAAAAACATTGGCATAAGACAAGGATGTATGATGTCACCTATTATATTCATTCTTGTGATGGATATAATTATCAAAAAGCTAAATGATACGTGGAACAACAAAGATACGAATATTCTTATGTAAGCTGATGATGGACTCTTAATTGCCAACTCAGAAAGTGAAATAGATGAAAAGTTAAGAATGGTAGTAGTTGAATCATCAAAATTTGGTATGAGTCTCAATTTTAAGAAGTGTTTTTTTATGGAATTAGGTAACAACACTGTGAAAACTTTGGGAGGATATTCTATCATCCATAATAAAATCTTGATAGAGATAGGTGAAATAAAGAAATGCAATGAATTTAAGTATTTAGGAGTTAAGATTTCTAACAATAAAGATGTTTTCAAAAATCATTTGACTGAAAAATTAAAGAATATTGATAAGTACAAATATTGGATAACATATTTATTGAAAGGACGTAAAGAGAAAATCTTACTTGGAAAAACAATTTGGAAAAATGTGATGTTACCTAAGATAATGCATGGATCATCAGCAATAATTACATCAATAAAATTCAATGATAAGTTAAATGATACACAGAATTCTATTTTCAAGTCCATATTAGGTCTGTCAACATATGCTCCGGAGGAATACATCCGAGGTGAAGTGGGCCTCTCTAGCCAAAATTGGAGAGATGTTAAATGTAAAATACTGATGTTGAAACATATAATGAATAACACAAACAAACTGAAAAGAATGATAATAGAAGAGTGGGAAACTGGGATCATAGACTGGATAGAAGATTGTAAATTAAAATTAAACAAAATTGAGATGACGGTTGAAAAACTAACTAGCGAAAAAACGACAGGAGTGTTGAAGCGGATAAATAAATACGATAATGAATAATGGAACCGAACTGGAAGAAAGAAAGGAAGTCTAAAATGGTACTTCGAATCGCGATTTACGATAGGTGGACGAAAATTGTTAACAACGGAAAATGGAAGCTATATAAGAAGAAGATGGATATGTGGGGCGGTGTTATTAAATGCGAAAATAGGAAAGGACACTCAAGAAAAATTATGCTTAAAGTGTAATGTTGAAGAAAATATGGAACACGTGATGAAGAATTGTGAACGTTATAGAGACTTGCGAAAAAAGTATAAAATTGAACAACAGACGAAGATGGAAATTATTTTGGGCATAGAAGATTACAAGATGTACGAAAAATATAGGATAGAACTCTACGAACAATTTAAATGTCGGACAACAACAATGAAGTGACTTACAGTGATCCATTTACTTCCTTTAACTTTATAACTTCTCGTTAAATTGTTCTTCTTTGAATATATGTAAAATTAGTTGTTAAAAGTAGATGGCGGATGAGAGCCGCTACAAAGGTTTTATCTCACAATAAATTCTATTCTATTCATATATTATAAAAGTATACGCGCTTAGGGTTGATGACTACTATTTGCGTACTCGTATCTGTAGATAATTAATATTTTCTTCAAGCTGTATGTATTGAGCTATGTAGGAGAATATATATATGAAGTATATGAAAACTCGGAAGCATTGCTCCGTTCATGCTTCAGTATCAACTAAAAGTATGATGAACGTTTCCATAGATAGACCTGAGGCTTGTTTTGCAGTGACAAATCGTGAAGAGTCTAGCACTCAGCTCTGTATAAAACAGGCTGGATTTTAGATGCATAACAGATGGACTCTCCTAGAGGTGGTCAAGGTCCCTTTATAGATGGAAGATATACAGTATGTCTACAACGTTTGAATTTACGCATGATCAAGAAATGGCAACACGCGTAGATTTTCGGATGGACGATTGGTGTAGCTTCGGACATGCCGATATTCTCTGCATGAAGTAAATATAGATAATCATAGATTTATTTTCGAAGTTCTTGTTTGGATTCATCCAACTCCATATCATTAGTGCTTTTATACCACCGACAGTTCTCAGGAATTCTCTACGCCAATGCATCGAAACGAATTTTTTGCAAACTTAAGAGCCGATTGAATGACATTCATATAAATGATATTTAATGTGAGTTAGTATATATAGGTTGTGTCGACTCAAAAAAGTGTCTGTACATTGAAAATTTTTATGTGAATAGATTCAGTTTTTGCGGGGATTACGTTCCTCTGTGATCCAAAAAATTAATTGAGCAGTTTTTAAAAAGCTAAATTTTTACAAATTTATAGACTACTGACATAAATTTCCCTTTAAAAGTAGCATGGAAAAATTTGGATATCAGAACGAATGAATACTTGATAACAAGCGTCGTAATTAGGCGGAAATTCAGCTGATGATCAAGGAAATTTCATTAACTGCATCATAAAGCGTCTCTGCAAGTCCTCAAGGAAGAGTTGAGATCTTATGTGAGCTTCTCGGTTGAGATGTCATGTTTTTAATTCAATTCCAAGCGGCATGATTTTATGATTTATAAGGCGTCATTTCTCGAGTCTGAATAGTAGCTAATATGAACCTATTAACATCCTTTTAAGTTAATTATGATCAGCTTCCCTTATAATGATATATTGCTCTTTCAGAAGCAGCTTGTGGTATGATCACGCTTAAGAAAATAATCTTATTACAACAGACCTGAGCTTTTGTAATGGTAACGCTCCGCATTGGTAATTTAACAAGCTATATTTCCTCTCCAAGTTTTCATGACATAGAGGATTTGTGGAATGCGATTATTCATTCTGTATTGCTATATCATGATCGGTCAAATGTATACATTTCTCCAAAATTCTAAAAATTTGCATATCTCACAGGTGGTGCTGTGTCTCGACATGTTCATTTAATGAAATGCTGAGTTACCACTCTACCTAATATACTTACCGGTACTCCATGATATGTTTCCTTGTTGCTTCCAAAATTCGGACGCTCAACCGTTCCGTCACGACAAAAATTGCCGCTACCTTGCTCAAATTTTCGCTCAAAGAATATGTCGTTAATTGCAGTTTGAGTATCTTAGCCACCCAATGCAGTGAAATCGAAAATACAGCTGGTCAGCCCGAACCGTGTATTCTTGACACAAAAAAATGTGTGAAGGCACAACCTCATGCCAACCGGTTAGTTCGTTGCTCATGAGCATTTATCACAAGTCATTAGGACACAGTAGACAGTGTCCAACTGCATTATGTCATGTGACGACAGACCAATGCCCTCCTCCTTCAGTTCAACTAGTAGGTGGACACAAACGAACTGAGCAGGATCATACCGACTTAAAGGTACCTTTTGTTTTCTCGGTCTGATCGTCTTGATTGGCTCATGGCCAGATATGAAGATACAGGTTTATCCTATAAGTATGTAGACTATCAAACGTTATCGCAAGCGAATACTTCAGCAGCGACATAACCCACATGTAATATATCAATACCAAAGTGTCTGCCAATCCTCGTGACACTCAGTTTGAACAAACGGGACCTTCCTTATGAATTATGATGACATGTTAATCGATTACTTGATAAGGGTCGGTTGGGGCTGATTCGGTCGCGGGGCTACTTGGCCACCACTAATTTTCTCAAATATGGCATTCATGCGAAATGTAATTGAAGCCTTGAAAATGTATCATTCATTTATCTATTATGAGAGGGTGTGAGCATTATAACCAAGCAATTTGCTGGGAAAAATGATCGATGCAGACTGATTGCAAATAATTTCAGATAAACATAAAAAATCATAGAAAATTTTGAGCTCCAGAAACTAGAACTTTTTTTGTCGTGGGTGTGGATTTCGCCTGTCTGTACGCCCAAAGGTGTATCTTGATTGATTTTTCCCAAGAGCGTTTTTTTCAATATGGTGCTAATTCGTCAACTCCCTTAGACGAAGTCGATCGCCAGGAAATTTTCGTTTACTACTTCAGTTTGCATTTTTTCAACCTTGAAGCAACAAATGAGATTATGAAAAAGATTAATCTACATTTCATGGTTCGATATCACGTATGTTGTGGCCATTTTTCAAATCAAATGTATATCATCATGTACGTATATATAAGCCTGCACACTGCTAAGATTTCGTTGATTGTGCAACTAGAAATAGGTGACATTTATGGCTCAGAATTTACGTTCATTAAATAGATGATGAAGATTTCAGTGTTCATATGTTTGTCCAGCAGCGGTTCCTGTGGGAGCTGCTTTTGCACAACAGCCGTTGATGCTTCATGGATATGGCTCATCCGTAGTGGAAGCCTACTGGGACTTACTGAAATAGTTGAATTGCGTGTGGTTTGCAGTTTTGACACTTTCTTCGACGACAAATCCATTTACGTCCTTGCTGATCAAATGTTGGCTCACCAGCAGCAGCCGTTGCTAGGTAGTAACATGAATATTCTTCGACATCGATTTAGTAGGGATAGGTGTGTTCTGTAGCAGCATGATGTGTTTATCAAAGCTAACTGCTTGCTATTTGAATGTAGGTTTGCATTCGACTCTCAAATTCACTAAGAAACTAATCCGTTTTCTACTGAAGCATTGAAGAAATCAGAGAGCCTATCTATTTTACGCGTGGGGCTTCTTTTACAAAGAAGCCACTCAATCTTTCACATCGAAGCAGTTATCGGTGACGTGACATCAGCTACGGTACTTCGAAGAACTCCTTTTAAAGCGAATAGATATAGACTATTTTATTGACTTGACAGACATGAGAATCATCCGCCATTTGGCGGATTTCCGCCAAAATGGGGTTCGAAATGATGATTCTCGAGATTCGTTCAAAAATGCCTTAAAAATTTTTGGGGTGGAGGAGAGGGGGTGGGTGGGTCATACACTTTTTGCAGGAATAAAATCAATGAAATGTAGAGGATTTTTTGTCTTGATCAGGGTATTAAAGTCACAATGTAAACTATCTTATCACTGAAACTGATCGAACCAGCTGTTAAGTTACAAGCAAGTTGTATATCAAGTTGTAATAAGTTCATGTTAATATATTGCTATTATATATATATTCCGGTATATATATATGATAATTGTAATTATAGTTTGATGTAGTATAGTCACAATTTCTGCATTTCAGTTAAATAATTGTCGGTCTCCGTTCGAAGGTCAGTACATACCATGTTTTGGCGACTTATTTGAGCTTTTTGCAACTTGAATAAGCACAATGAAACCATTCAGAATACGGGTGCTAGATCCATGAGACTGCAAAAAAAACTCAAATAATTGTGAGAACATTACCAATAAAAACAGTTATTCTTTGATAATGAATGCATCGAAATACATTGTGCCGGTACCTTAATAAAACTTCGGCATAAAAAGCTTAGATAGTCATGTGTGCGCATTCTCTTATATCGTATCAATAGCAAAATCGAAACTTTAAACATCTTGTGAATAATATTTTTCATTAATATTTAGCCGTTGTAGAGGTTGGTGAAGTGGTAGCATGTATCAAATGAATTGATTTACATGTATATCAATCCCTAGATGCCAAAAATACAAGAAAGATATAAAATAACAATCCTTAGGGGTCATAGTGTACACGATTAAGTTGATCTATCGTTTCATTGACCTTAATCTGTGTTGATATTCAATAAATGCTCGACTACCAGCAAAATATCGATTTTTATGCTCTGAATTGGTAAGACCTACTGTTCATTCAAAACAGGAATAGTAAGAAGATTTTTAGAACGCACTGATTATTTTGAAATCCTCATAAATATGCGTAGAAATTGTTTATTACTGTTAAAACTGTCAAAAAGACTGAGGAATACATTAAAACATAGTACGTTGCTTCGACCCCTTTAAAAAGCCCATATTACTTTAAAAAAGCTGAAAACATCGAAGGGTTTTAAATGATTTTAGTATTCATGAAAATACATGTATCTATCAAGCACCCGGATCTCTGACAAGACTAAGTGATAAATTCCTATCATCAAGTCAAAAACTCAAATTAAATTGATGATTTAAAAATGTCTCATGGCATTTCAATTCCAAGTGAGATTCTAAGCTGGCGGTAAGTTCCAAATTCAGAAGGCTTTCTTGGGGACTGCAGATGAGAAAATGACAATGACTGAATTTAGAATAATGGATAGTTCGTCCAACTTTTGGAAGTCGCATGCATAGCACTGCAGCTTTCCATCAGCTCAATAGTATACCTACGTGATATACTGAATCTCAAAGAACAAAATACTGAATTTCAAAGTGGATCTTATACAGATGTGAGTCAAAATGGTCAATTTACCGGTAAATGACTATCGATGTTGAGAATATATAGAATATTTCAAACCATTAAAAAGTATGCTATAAATTGATAATAATAGCTTAAAGAAGACATCAAAAAACCTGTTGAAAACATGGTAAAACCCTTCAAAAGTATGTTTAAAACTTGACAAACTGTTATTTACTGGCAGTTGAAAGCATGTTTTCTACATACTGTTTCTGACATACAGTTTTAGCTCCAACCCCAATTCGAAATGATTGAATTTCGATCATCAAAGCGCAATATTAAGCTTCCAATATTTTCCGCCAAAATCATCTCCGAGCATTCTCATGTCTGCTTGCACGTTTACTGATATGATAAATGGATAATGTTGATTATCCATTTGTACTCATCATTTGTTCCATCAGATTTCTATTTTTCAATATTGTACCAATACACTGCCATCACTTACATGATATTTTACCAAAGATTATTTCGAATAAACAGTTTCAAACTTTCAAATATTACTGGTGGCCGGGTCAGGAAACGGTAAATTTCAATTATTAAATACAGCTTGTGGATGTATTCAACTACGAAATGTTATCATGTTTGATTAAGCAAAGGTAGCCGAATTTGCCCCACGGTGTTGGTAAGTTGGCCACCGTAAGCATGTGGAACTAGATACAAGAGGAATTAGGTTTTCTAAAATTGCGTCATTTATCTATTAGGGGTAGAGCTATTTGCGCTTTTAGTGGTGTTTGGAATAGAAAAATCGCTTTCAATTAAAGGTGGACGAATTAGCCCCACCCTACTCTACATCTTTGAGTGGTTTTATCGAATTGCAACATGTCATCAAATCACTCGTGTCATTGAAGCGAACTTTCTTTCATTTGTCGGATAAGAATCCCACTGTGCTTTTGTTTCGAACAGCGGACAGTTGTAGTGACGCCGCTTAGCGCAGCAAATTTCATATGGCGTCAATCGAGGAGGAAAATACGGCTTAGCATGGATTGCATTAATTGAGAAAATTACAGATTCGAAGCTTGCCGGAGAACTGATGAGCTGATTTTTATAAAATTTACATATTCATGGAGCTGATAACACGACATGCATTTTATTTTAAGCCGAGTATGAAAAGTAGGTTATTTGGAGTTGACACTCATTGACAGTTAATATCGCCCTCTGTCACGGACTGCTGCAAATTGTGTTGAATTATCAATTGAATGAGGCTGAAGCAATTGCTATAAAAAAAGGATAGATCATGTCCTTATGAAGCTTATTATTCAATGGTGATAACTTTAACTTATGTGTTGTATCTTCTGTAGGTGTCAATAAAGAAACTAATCAAAGTTTCATGCTTGTTGACCACAACTCTGCCGTTAAAAGGCAAAGCGACGTATTTCTGAATATCATGGTATTGAGAAAACTGGAGTCAAGGTTAAGTTTGATATTTCATCATTCCACGTCAACTTTTAAAATCTCAAAATTTTGATCTTTCAATTAGACAGCAGTTTCATGCTTGTTGACCACAACAGTTACTGACGAGATCAGCAGGGTGGGTAGTGTTTTAAGCAAATTGTTTGAAACTGTTCAAAATACGCTAAAACACATGTTTAAAACATATTTATTAAGTGATTATTGATGCAAATTTTTCAATGCTATAACAGTAGCTATTAGACTTTTTTCTCAGATAACTCCCTAAACGTTGAAAGTATGCTGAATTTCTCCCTCTATACTAGTAGGTCCCTATTCAAGTTTAAGAAAGAAGTCAAAAGATAGTAGCAGCACATATTTTCAAATACAGACTTTTCAGGTAACTAATCAGGAAGTATGTAAGCACGTGTATTTAGGAAGTTTTATCAAGAAAGATTGCAACAAAAAAGCTACATGTTGCTTAATGACCAAAGACGATGCCTGCACTGACCCTCATGCTGACAACACAATTACTGAATTCGAGGTGTCAAGTTCGTGAGCTTCAGTCTCAAATCTACGCGCACGCTGATGTTGAGTCGAATTCTCTTCTTTTACCAAAACTAATGCCGACGTCTATTTCAAACCTAGCAGCCTATTTGCACTCGCAATTCTTCGTCTAAGAGGAAATCAACAAATCTTGCTGATTCAAAATACTCCTTCGAATGTTCGAATGTCATTCCACCCCTGGCATGTTGAATTCCTCACCAGGGAGCCACATGCAAATGTTAAGAATCGCACAAGAATACAGCCGATACATCATTCCACCATATGCCATTTCGCTAAAATTTTTGGAGAGTTCGTTATCTTTACATCAGGTTACACCAAAATGGATCACCTATCGAGTGGTCAACTATACCATGCAATCATTTGAAAGATCATGGACAAGATGTATGTTTTGAGTCCTCTTTCAATTTTCTTAGACAAGTCACAATGACGATGAAAGTATGTGAGAAGTGGCAGATAAGTGAAATATTCTGCATGAAGGACGACGCTTATAAGCATGTAATCGAAAAGTGAACGACAATGGCAGCATAACCACCGATAGGCTAAGCCTACTTGCTGCGAATCTTCATAGACAAGGTTGGCGACGACTCTCGAGCAAACGAAACTTGTCTAGACTTTTATTGCTGGTGATGGACCTGTTGTTTCTGTACCACTTACCCAAAGCGTTGCGAAAACATCTCCTTCGACATATTGAAGGCAACGTTCATCCTGAATTTGGTAGAGGAAGCCGGTGAGAATAGGTCTTGAGACGGAACCATCTGGTATTGCCAAAGTATTATTCTGCACTCATGGAGCACCGCAGCTCTCGAACGTCAATTTAGTACGATGGGATTGAAGTATGAAATTTTGCGGAGGAATCTCAGAGAAGAGGCGGGAAAATGCGTTAGCAAACAACTGAACAGATGAACTACAAAAAATTACTGTCTGACAGTGACGATGGATTTATCGAACTACGAACTTGTTGAAATTTTTTCAGCATCATGCACTTTTTTAATTTCTTAATGAATGAATGAGTGAAATAAGACTTGTATTTAAGTGACATTTCGCAAAGAATACGAAGAGTAATACGAATTGAATACAAAGATAATGCTAAGAAAGTACAAAGAATAATTTATTTACTTCATGATCAGCACTTCCATTATTTCTTAAATGCTTCACTTTCACGGGATGTAGGCCAGCCTACAGTCATATTATCTAAACGTGTACTGCTTCTGTAATGTGAATTTGATGTCAGCTATTTTCAACATCTTAACATTACTTATTTAGGATGCCAACGGAGCATAATACAAGCATCATTACAATTCTCAAATTTAATTTATGATTGAATAATACTTTTTCTCGAGAGACATTTCATCGAATTTTGATAAAAAATAAATTTATTTTTCATTATAAATGCTGAACCTATTAATTTAGCGACATCATGGATCAGCTTACATCGCTTTAATCAAATGCAAGGACAGTAAAAACATTTTTATAGAAAACATGTCTAAAACATATATTTTTTTTGATAAAACGTTTGAAACATCTTTTTTCAATTAAATCTGTAAAAAGCGATTCTGCGCATAATTTAATTATATTATGCATTTAATGATTCAGAGAATCCATGCTTCATCAAAGAGCTGATTGATAGTTCATCTTGTTTATGAATTTCCACTGAAAAACTCTGTTGAAATCCTACGTCAAAGAAAAGCTTCAGTCTTTGTTGGGTGCCCTGCTGACCACAACCGACCACTTATGGAAGTGAATTATCTGTCAAATTAACTTGGAGCATGAGGATTCATGAGATGGTAATTGAATTTAATTGAATCACATCTTGAATAACATTTCAAAATTGCTTTTGATTATATGTTAATTTTTGCGCAATTATTTATGAAGCGGTCTGCTCTTCGACAGTTATCACAATTTATGACAGCTTGTAGATTAATATGTTTCGAATATGACCGTGTACATTTGTGCTTTGCAACTATTTTACCTTCATTGAGAGAATCTCGATAATATCGAATCATTTTTCCATTTTCAGATATGTCTGGTCACAGTCGAAATCACTTGATATCAATATACAGAAGGTAAGGTTATCTGTCAGTTGATGTGTCCTAAATCTGATCAAAATGTGTTTGAAGCTTATAAGAATCAACTTTTCCAATGTACTTGACCGTTAAAGATCAAAATGTCAAAAACTAAAGAATTCACGGTGGATGCGAGTACAAGCTGTGAATGCGGGCAAAATTTTCCCACGCGTCTTAGAAACAGCTGTGAATTAAATTACGGAATCTGTCTGATTGCAGATTGTTGATGGTAGGAAGACAGAATTTGAAAATTTTACTACTTTGAACATCTGCTAGTATAAAATGCGTCCGAATGTTTTGATTCCAATACTTCGCATTAAATTTCAATTAATTTCCTCGTGTTTCAGCCCTTAAAACCCAAACACTCATGCTGGAATTGTATGTAGGACTTAGGTAAATTGTAAATCAAAAAAATTGTGTTGAAGTGCAGAACTGCCAACCCTCCGCCATTTGGCGGAAATTCGCCAAAAAGGGGTCTGAAAAGTCAACTATCGTAAATCGACCAAAAAAGTGAAGAGATTTAGGGGATGGTGGTTGTATAAATGCAAGCAAATTCAAAGTATGCTTAGATTTTGCATACTAAACAGGCAATTTTTTCTGTTATTACTTACTCATGCATTTTTCATTATGTTTTTGAGGCTTTCACCATGTTTTCATGATCCCATGGTAGAGTCAAGTTTTTATGTGATCGGTGATGTGATCGACGAGTAATCCATCTCAATGACAATAAAAACGTATTCTGCAATTCAGAGATTGAAAAGTGAATTGAGAACTCGAAACTTCTCGTCTGTGACCTATTTTAAAAGATCAGACCAACTTTATTCGCGTCCGGATAAAGACATTCGTGCTGCCATCAGATCGGCAGCATCTGCTGATAAATCAAAAGGCGCACAAGTTCGTTTTCTTAAAAGGAGACGAGAGATTGAGTGGCAGTACACGCCTGCTTTACTCTCCGCCAAAATAGCTCGGGAGGTTTCTGCATTGAGTGAAAGATAAGCGAAGAAATCCCGAGATAAAACTTAGGCTTTTTTGGCACAAAGGCCTTTTTGACTTCGAAAGCATTGTGCGTTATATATATATATATATATATATATATATATATATATATATATATATATATATATATATAATATATATATATATATATATATATATATATATATATATATATATATATATATATATATATATATATATACATCGTCTGCATTGGCTTTCAGAAGATCTTTGTATTTTGTAACAACTTGTCTCACCATAATTGGAACACAAGAGAGCTAGAAAGTTTGCTAACAGAGCGGTTGCTCATGGGGTATGGCGCCCATTTGGATTGGATTGGATTGTTGTCATAAATACGCTTTTCATTACGAACCCGGCAACAACTGTTTGCTAAACCTTTTTTGATGAATTTGTTGAAAAAGAGCCAAGACGCATTGACTGCTCACTATTTATGGAATATTTAGGGAACGCCAGTCAAAGGCTTCATAGTTCAAGTTTGTCCAATACATTTTGCATTTTATTAGATGATCGCATTATATTAACTGACTTAATTACATGGATCTAATCACATGGAAATCTGATGAAAACAGCTATGATGTGTACGCGCTTCGTAACTAATTATGAAGTTAGAAAACTTAGTCAGTGAAGTCCAAATGAAACAGAAATCACGACAGTTCTACGCGAATGTTTAATTTTGGTCTCTACGCGATCAGTGTGTTCATAGAGTGAGCTTCTAGAATTTTGAGAATCGTTTCATCACAGCCATTTCTTGAGATGCTAATTTTGATATCGCTTTGCATTGTTTAAGATGCTTGCCTACTCAGCATTCTTGAGTTACTTCGATACGTTAATGAGAGGATTTTTATGAGACGCTGGATAGCGCCACGGAAATGTTTGTTGGGTATCTCTCTTATTGATGCGACAAATATTTCCCTGAAAGAGTTGTTAGCATCAGATCTAATGAGCAACATTGGATGAAATTGTCATTGAAAGTATTGTAAATGAAAAATTGCCTCTGGCTTTCCGCGTAATATAAAACTACGGCGTTACTACTAACGTTTCGAATACCTTAATAGAGCAACTGAAATACTCACGCAATGATGATACTTAAATGAGTGAATTTCAAAAAATTTGGAAATGTAGTCTAGGAATGAACTATGTGCATATTGCAAAAGATTTCTTAGAACAATAGAACTGAACATAAGGAGAATAGTAATCATGACAAGTGATGGATGTAGAACAACAGTTAATAGCAGGCTTGCCGTGGGAATTGATTTTGAATTCCAATTCCCACAGAATGCATGGGGAAATTCCCATTCCCACGGGATGTCGCAATAATTCCCATTCGAATTCCCATAGCTTAATAATTTTCATAAACATTAATATGGTCCTCTTCTTTGGGACTTAGATGTCTAGTAGGACCTAACACTGTTGTAAGTACTTGGGCCTAGTAATCGCAGTGGTTAAGTGTATCT
Organism: Prostheceraeus crozeri; assembly: GCA_907163375.1. Lineage (NCBI taxonomy): Eukaryota > Metazoa > Platyhelminthes > Polycladida > Euryleptidae > Prostheceraeus > Prostheceraeus crozeri. The sequence continues at coordinate 1,055,201 of CAJQUW010011843.1, read as the reverse complement.
TTGCTAGTTATCATAGGTTATTTATAGAGTTAGGTCAAGTAGACGTAAGTCTTCTAACAAAGAAATGATTATTATGGATTCTTATTTAGGCCCTACATGCACAGTTCATGAGTAAATGTAGGCCTTATCAAGATTTTTTGTCTATATCGAAAAACTTGTGCGACGACATCGCAGCGGAGGAGCCAGTACCACAGACGGGATTGAAGTAACAGGCAGCAGAGTTCCATATATTAACGTATATTAACGTATATTATAATATATTATTCCATTTATTGAGTGTTGTCATAATGAGTCAGCGTCAGGTGCCAATCAGGGGGAAAGAATACTTTGCAAGAAGCACGGAAACACAATAGCGGGTTGTTCAGTATGCGTATGAGAGCATGAAATGTGCATGCCATTTCCAGCTAGTCTGCACTTGCATCGGCCTCCAACCATCGAGCACGATGTCTCCAACTGCAAAATCGGTAAATGGTTTGGAAAGGAAAATAAGCATTAATTGCCGAGATCTTTCGCTCAGAGATTTAGCTCATTGCCGAGGCACACATGAAAACTGGATGGTAACATAGCTTGGAAAAGTTTGCAACAGCTGAGCAAATTTCGCATGTGACAGACCATGAAATGACGCCGCTTCCAACAATAGCATGATTTTGCAGAGGGGCCTTCATTAAAATTCATTTTTCAAGGTGGGAAATTGAAGTAATGCTGTTGTTATATTATAATGTATATTTTACGCCAATATATTTCAACGACTAAGCGTCGTTATCATCAGGGCACATAATATAAAAAGAAACTATTCAACAACATGAGCCGAAAATGAGATGATCAACTTTGCCGTGAGAGAATAAATTACTTTACTAAAGAACTTCACTGCCTAAACAAATCTAGGATGGACCACATCAAACCAATAATATTCATTATTTTCCATGGGAATTCCCATAGATTGAATTTCGAATCCCATTCCCGCGCAAGCCTGGTTAATAGACATATAAAATAAAAAATGTAAATATCGGCGAAACTTTGCATTTCCTTTCTGTCTCAAAAAGAGGCAACCTTTGCAATTCAATCTCACTGAAATATGAATGGGAAACATTTTTTTCTGAATTAAGATGATGCCAGATATCAATGTTATAAAGATTGAATGCCATACATGAGATGGTAGAGATATTCATGTTGGCCTATTTATGTGCGCAAAATATCATAGGCAAATAATTATTCATTGTAATTTCTGTGATAATAATTATATGTCAGGAGCACAAAAATTGACGATATTGCTACGCTTCATAATTATTCCTTAAAAAGTCTGTAAATGGTTTGGACAGGAAAATAAGCATTAATTGCCGAGATCTTTCGCTCAGAGATTTAGCTCATTGCCGAGGCACACATGAAAACTGGATGGTAACATAGCTTGGAAAAGTTTGCAACAGCTGAGCAAATTTCGCATGTGACAGACTATGAATAATAATAATAATAATGAAATCTTTATTGGCATACAAAGGGCGGTACGCGCATTACATAGAAGAAACAATACAATTCAAAAGGATTGAGTAAACATCAATCAGATGGAGAGTTATCGACAGAATTTGATAAAGGATTTCGCAAGACGTTTAGTTCTGGTCCTCGGTTTCGTAATTGGACACGAATTTCTGGGGGTGGGCTGTCTGCTGTTGAACATAATCCGTAGGGGATGATCTTCTTCTGCTGCAATCTTTCGAAAGAGCCTCCTACAAATACGATCACCAGCATCGATGAAAGTCTCAGACACCATCGAGGACTCAGTCATAATCTTGAATGCCCACTTTTCAATTTTGCGAAGTTTTTTTATGTCACAGTTGTTTGCATTTACGAAACAAGGGTAGGCATAGGTCATCACTGAGCGAATCAGGGCATTATATACGTGTGTCATGACTTTTCGGCTGCATCTGGCCCGTCTAAGATTTCGAAGAATGTACATGCGTTTCGAGCATCTCCTCGATACATCCGACAAGTGATAATTCCATTGAAGAGAACTTGTAAATATAACTCCTAAAACTTTTGTTTTGTCGACTGATATTAGAAGCTCTTGGCCAATATGAATCTTATCTAGAAGAAGGTCCCGCTTTGTTTTGATATCCATCACCGAACATTTGGAAATATTAAGAGGAAGGCCCGTCGAAACAGACCAAGATGCGATGTTGTCCATCTCATCTTGCAGCAAGTCCTCTCGGTAACCACGCAACACTCATCTAGATCACACACACAAGCATTTCTTTAGACACACTCTTCAACACAATAATCACACAGCAAAATCACAATTTCTTTCTCAACCTCTGTTTCGTTCCCTTAGCCGTTTTTCCTTCCTCTTTTGTATATGTCTTTTTTCGCATGCACCGTTGTCTACACCCCTGTAAATTTTTTCCATTGTAAATAGCTGTTGCTCTATGTACCAAGTTTCTTTGTTCGTCATTGTTTTTGAGCCCAGGGTCCCATGGGACTCTGTGGCTTTGTGGCCCCACCCGGTTAGGGGGGGCCAAATAAACTTATTGTTCTCATCTTGCAGCAAGTCCTCACTTTTATGACGCACAAAATGGAGTAGTGAGAGATCATCAGCGTACTTGATTATTGTTGAGTTCTCATGTATTGGTTGGAGGGAAGCAACGGAGAGGCAGAACAGCAAGGGTCCAATAACACTGCCCTGAGGAACGCCACTGATAACACCTGCCCAGTTTGAGATCTTTTCATTAAAGACAACTCGCTGCCTCCTGTTGCCAAGAAAATTATGTGTCCATTGAATGAGTTCTCGTGGTAGTTTATGTTGCATGAGGGATTGGATGACCATCTGGTGTGGAAGTTTATCGAATGCCTTACTAAAGTCAGTTGACAAAACACGAACCGCTCCCGAATCCTCGTCAAGGAAACTGAGGATCTTGTGATTTAAGAGAGTCAAAGCCGTCGAGGTGCCACCACCAGATCGAGGAATGTAGTCAAACTGAGAGCTGTCGATATCTTTTATATACGGAATTATCCAATGCTTAGCCACTAACTTCTCGAGTATCTTTGACAAGATGGGTAGTAGTGAAATGGGACGAAAGTCAGAAGTAAGTTCTGGTTTGGAGATTTTGGGGACAGGAGAGATGTTCGCAGCTTTGAAACATTGAGGTACCTGACGAGTAGATAAACTTGCATTACAAATATGTGTTATAGCAGGGGCAAGTATATGAGAGAATGACTTGAATATGTAAACGGAATGCCGTCAGGGCCACAGCTTTTCTTCTTCAGATGTTTCAAATGGTACTCAACCTCGTCGGAGGAGACAGACAACGGGCATGATGGAGCTTGATCTAAGGTTTGGAGGGAAAGAATGTCGCACTGTGATAATGGAACGTCTGGAGGTTGCTGCGTCGAAATGAAATAGTCACTGAGATTTTGGGCAGTGATCTCACTGTTATTGTTTACAACCAAAGATCTACGCCCGATTAAGTTGATGTTATTCCACGCGTTTTTAGATGAAATATCACGAATAGATGAGATGTATCGATGTTTTAGGTATCTGATGTGGTCGATTACTTCACGGAGACGCTGGTATTTCAATAATTTTCCTTCAGAGTAGGCTTTGTCACGTCTGTTTATTAGGAGTTTTAGGGATGGTTTGGACCAAGGCGGGTCTGTGGATCGAAATCTGACAATCCTTGTGGGTAAACAAACCTCGACGACCATTTTGATACTCTCCAGTAGTGCCTCAGCTTTTTGATCAATGATTGAGCCAGCCTCCTTACAAATGGATAACCAATCAATGGAGCTAGCCGTCTCTGCGAACAAAGCCATACCTCTCTTAGAGACACTGCGTACAGATACTTTCCTTGAGATAAATTGTCTATCAGGGCTAGGTTTCCAGGAAACAGCAGCATGATCTGATCGACCAAAGGGCGGAAGGATAGCTGCTGTTGGGGCATTTTGTGCTGAGGAGAAAATTTGATCAAGAGTTCGACCTGCTCTGGTAGGATTATCAACATGAGTGCTCAGTTCAGTGAGTTGACAGAGGCGTTTGGTTTGTTTGTTGAGATCATTGAAATCTCCACAGATAATTACGTGTACTGGGTTTAGATTCAGGTGGGAGAAGTCAAGAATATCTACCATGGCGTCGATGGCATTGTCGTCCTTAGAGGAATTATTCCAAAACGGATGATAAACGCATAAAAGTGAGGTCGATAGAGTCTCCATAAATATAGAAAGGATTTCAGTATCACAAAAAACGAGGGATGGGACGTCAATGTTATCAATAATCCGGCATTTTAGGTCGTCACGAATGTAACAAATGATCCGCCGCTTCCAACAACAGCATGATTTTGCAAAGGGGCCTTCATTAAAATTCATTTTTCAAGGTGGAAAATTGAAGTAATGCTGTTGCTATATTATAATGTATATTTTACGCCAATATATTTCAACGACTAAGCGTCGTTATCATCAGGGCACATAATATAAAAAGAAACTATTCAACAACATGAGCTCAAAAATTGAAAAGGTGAAGATGCAAAAATAGATATTTGTAGCACTGGGCTGTGTCTTTGGGAAATCATAGTTATGAGATTATACGGCAATAGCATGTGAGTGTTTCTAAAACTAAAAATAAAAAGATATAGGATCGGATTTACCGTCGATCACGGTCATGAAGCAGATAGAACCGGGTTACATGGTACCGATTGCAAAAAACATTGATCTGACTAAATGTTTTAATCAACTAAACAAAAATCTGACAAAGAAAAGAGCTTCCTAAAGAACATCGTATACCAATTAAAGTGTAAATCGTGTCAGCATATCTACATCGGCAGCACTACGAGAACTTTGCATATTAGAATAAAAGAACATCTTGAAAATAAAAACTCTTCTGTATTTAAACACAAAATCACATGTAAGCGAGACTTCAACATCACAATAATTGTCAGTGCAACAGACGAAGCTAGCCTGCGACATAAAGAGGCAACAATGATTCAGCGCCATAATCCTGCCATCAATAATAAGCAAGAATGTGAGGAATATGGATGCTTCTTGATTGACTAGAACCCTTCATTTACTTCACCTTTTATACTCTTTTGATTATGTCGTGATTTAAAGAATTTATAAATGTTTTATACTTTTCATAAGTCTCATGATCATGTTTGTAATTCTGCAATTAATTATTTAGTCAGATCAATGTTTTTTGCAATCGGTGCCATGTAACCCGGTTCTATCTGCTTCATGACCGTGATCGACGGTAAATCCGATCCTATATCTTTTTATCTTTAGTTTTAGAAACACTCACATGCTATTGCCGTATAATCTCATAACTATGATTTCCCAAAGACACAGCCCAGTGCTACAAATATCTATTTTTGCATCTTCACCTTTTCAATTTTTGAGCTCATGTTGTTGAATAGTTTCTTTTTATATTATGTGCCCTGATGATAACGACGCTTAGTCGTTGAAATATATTGGCGTAAAATATACATTATAATATAACAACAGCATTACTTCAATTTCCCACCTTGAAAAAAATAGCATGATTGAAATGCTTTAATATTATTGTCATCAAGAGAATGATACTACTGAAATGAATAAAGTAACCCGTCAAATCAAAGAAAGAACAGAAAGAGAATGCGAAAAATTGGAAAAGTTACCAAGGTGACCAAGAATGACTATCTACAAACTGTAGAATGTACAAAGTCTCGAGCGTGCGTAATTAGGAAGCGTTCGTTGATGAGAAAATCACTTTGAAAAGGCCGGCAGCGACTAAAGAGTCACAGCTACATACTTGCAGATGCCTTGCGATTGCACTCTTTGGTATTTTCGTCGATCTTGGCGGCCACTTGAGGGGTATTGTAGCCATCGCGGAATGTGCTCAGCTATCCTATTTGATAGACGCCGACCAGTCCTTCCACTATACGTGCTTCCACACACACTTGAATTGGTAGATGACTAGAGAAGGAGATGGGAGTTTTTCTTTCAGAGCAGGTAGCAGAATTCTTTGCGTGCTGAAAACTATTATTGGTCTCACTGACATGTAGACTTTTAAAATGTCTTGTATCTTTAGTCTCTAGAATGAGGCTGCTTTGTGTCCAATGAAAAACACACTTCTTTTCCGGACCAAAGGTCGGCGGGTCACTTATTCGCTGTTCCACAAACAAATACCTCTGGATTAGTTCCACAGGATGACCATTGGCCATGAGTCTTGATTTGATGTCCGAACGTTATCATACAGTGCATCCGAGGAGCAAATGCGCTGGGCTCTTGTTGCCAGATTGTGTATGACATTCACTTTATGTACGAAGGGCACTAAACTGTGGAAATTCATTTGAAAATCAGATGTTGTGGGTTTTCTGTACATTGATGTCTTCAGTAAACCATTCATTCTTCCAGTGACCAACACGTTTACAAAGGGTAAGGATCATTCTTTCTCCAACTCATGCGTGAGATGCAGACTGCAGGCATCATTGAAGCACTCGACCAATTTGGAAATGTCACATTGATCGTTCACAAGGACGAGTGTATCGTCGACATAACGAAGCTATAAATAACACTCCCGGTCAATTATGCTTTTTAACTGCATCTCTGTGTTTCATGTACAGTTCAACAAAAAACCCATTGCCACTCCATCAGTTTGTCGATAGAAGACGCCATTGAAAAGAAACTGCAGCGTGAGAGACGTAAAACATCTTGAGGAATCCTGCATGGTATCTTCAAGCGCCGTATTTTGAAAAGAATAATGTCAATCGTTTCAATGACAGGCACGTTTGTAAAAACTGATTACATGTCAAGTGACATCATTTTCATAGCTTTTACGTTGCAGCACCTAATTTTATCCACAAAAGAAAAACTCCTTCACACAGTTCCGGGAGTAAACGTTTTTCACAGATGATAACATGTCGGTCAGTCACTTTGCTGTACGATGAGCAGACGATCCACTCATGTCAAGAATCGGTCGTGATGGCAGAGTCTTCGCGAGTCTGAGGGAGACCGTGTATCCGAGAAATATACGTCCCCGACGAAAGTAAATATGTCTTAAGTAAGTCAGTAATAGTCAGTAATGAACTGAGTCGTCTGATCACATGATCGGTGTCATCTTTCTGCTTCAAATCAACACTGAACTTGCTGCTGTCACTGAGGATACTATCCATTTTCTCCAAACATATTGTACGATCTAACAAGACAGCTCTCCATTTCATTTGTCAGGACGTGATATCACAAAATTTGCATTTTTCTTGAGATTGTGTAGAGCTTCAAATTCTTCATTTTTCATTACGCTCTTATCTATGTGAGATCGAGAATAGTTCCTGGATGCGTAACCAGCCCGACTTTGATGGTAGCAGGGTCAACCGTATCACTTGCTATCGCTCCATCCAACTACTCATAACAATTTTCAACAGAAGAGTCCAAGAGTATGCTATTCACCTTTTCGGAGGTATACAGAACTCTAGTCCTTTGCATAAACGCCACTTCTCAAAGGTTCTGGATCATTTAGTCATCTATGAAACGGAATAAAAATACTCTTTCGCATGTTGTATTTACTTCGCTCGTTTCGTGTTTTTGCAGACGCTAGAAAATAGATGAGCTTAATATAGTTAGGTGTTCTTTTATTCTTGTGTGAAGTTGCCTGATTGTACCACCAATGTAGAAACTCTGGCATATACAGCGGGTTATTTCGCATGCTTTAGTGTTCTTTGTAGTGATAGATTTATTGAATAGAATAGAATGTATACATTTATCAAATGAAAATAAAAAATTTCAAGCATCATGATACACGTCATGATGGAACAGCAGAAATGAGGTCAGTCAATTCATTGATGGTCAACGTTGACATAATAACAAAAACAATTTTGTCTCAAAGATGTTCTACAAAATTGGACTTTTAGTCCCTTAAAATCATAGCTCTGTGTAATGGAGCATAAGAGGGTGATTTTCAGTTTGACATTCGTAAAACCATGATCTGAAAGCTCCCAAACGCTCTTCATGAAAATGTGACGAAAGGTTTCTACAATTACATTGGAGTAGGCATGTCAATTTACGCTCTCGCGTAAATAGGCGATCGATGATTTTTAAAGATTCAGTATCTAATATGCCAAGTACGCATGCACAGTACATCAGATGACTTTGAACAACACTTTTGAATGCAAACCATAGATCGTCATGATTTACAGGGTGATCGCGATCTTCTTGCGGATTTTCTTTGTGGCGTTCGATGGGTTAATCTAAATATGTAATATTTAATTTTCGGAAGATAATTTGTTTATTTCTCACTCTAATGTTTTATGAATTAATGAGACACTTAATAAAAGTCATAGTCCACTGAATGTTTTATTTCGATGGGTTAATCTAAATATGTAATATTTAATTTTCCGAAGATAATTTGTTTATTTCTCACTCTAATGTTTTATGAATTAATGAGACACTTAATAAAAGTCATAGTCCACTGAATGTTTTATTTTAATAATTACAAAATCGCTTTTGGCTGTTGGCTGACTGAGATTGCGCATTACCCTTTCCTGACGTCAGTCGAGCTAACCTGCTTGTCTATTGTTTACGTGCTGTTTCTCCATTGGCGGACTCTCTTAAGCGCTTCTATCTCGAAGGTTTTCCCCACTTCAAACGATTTGGTATCGTGATGGAATATCGTGACTTATCGAACAAGGAAATTGCTTCAATTGTTGCATTCGCAATAACGTATGATTGTGAGAAAGCCAGACGCATGTTTATTGAGAAGTTCGACAAGCAACCTCCTCCGGCAAGAACGTTACTTCACTGGAAGAACAGGTATTTAGAAACCCTCTCTGTTGGTCCAAGAGAACGAAAAGGTGATCATAGTCGGCGGCGAGTTTCGGATGTCAAGAGGACAGAAGTCATTGCAGCTTTCGAAGATGATCCAAGCGCATCGCAAAGAATGGTTGCACAAGAGGTCGGACTTGCTCAGTCCTCAGTGCACAAAGTGTTAAAGGAAGAGGGAATTAAGCATTGGAAGCACACGATTGTACAGGAACTGAAGATTGACGATATTCCTACTCGACTGCAATTTTGTCGCTTAATGATTGAACGCCACACACAAGATCCAAGTTTCATCTTTGATATCAATTTTAGTGATGAGGCAACATTCCACCTCAATGGAAGCGTCAACCGACACAACCGTTTTGTGTATGCCCGCACAAATCCTCATTTAACTGATGAGAAGCCAATGCGGTCACCTTCGATAGTTTGCTGGGCTATGGTCTCACCTCATGATGGGATTACCTACCAAGTGTTGGACGAAACCATCAATGGGGAACGATACAAGGATATCTTGTTGAACAAGGTTATTCCAGTCATGACGCAGCGACGAAATCAAACACGAATGTATCAACAAGATGGTGCACCGCCACATTGGGCTCGGCAAGTACGAGAAGACCTGAATTCAAAGATGAAAAATCGTTGGATTGGTCGTGACGGGCCTATACCTTGGCCTATACCTTGTAACGCATACATGTACGTACATGTAAATGTGAAAATGTGAAGTTTTGATGCGAATTTTTATATATGAAACCCACAGAATAATGCAAAATACATATCACCATTCGAAAGATTGCATTCGGAATGTATCGTATCCTTGTCTTTTTAACGAATAAGTCATTAGAACGAGACATTTGTATAGATAGAAAAATGCAATAATACATGAAAAGACATTATTTACTTTCAAATTTCAAATTGCTATTTACAGTACTAAAATTAACGTAGAATATTATATTGATAACACCATATAGATATTCTTCGGTAAAGGTTTGCAGAAATACTTTAGTTGTAATGAACAATTTTTGAAGAGTCATAAAATATACGTAGATTCATAAAAATGAAAAAGTTTGAAAATACAAATTTTAAATTTCAATTTTTATTTTTGGCATGAAGGTATTCGAGTCATGCAAAATAGGCACTGCCATTCGAAAAAGGAGACTCGAAATATAGTAACCCTGTTTTCTAAAGGTTTTATCCAACGGAACATGGAAAATTTAATGGGTGGGCCTTTTGTGAGTCAACCGAAGCTTTCAGTGTATTGATAGCCTAAGTAGTTAATTATAAAGATCGCAGCCATCATACTTCATACCTTATTCTCGATTGCCACTACGAAGGCTGTGTAATTATACCATAGGTTGTGTAAACGCGCATTGTCGTTGAATCTATCTAACTACCGGTCAATAATTCCGTTTCAATATAATTAGTAATGCAGATCAAAGTAAGTATATAAGGGTTTTTGATGTAGATGATATTTTGCCGACTGGTATTTAGGTCCAATAAAAAATGGAGATTTAAGTCAGTCGATTCTGAAAGTTCATAATCGATCGAGAAAGTATATATCCTCTTAAACTTTTCGATTTTAAAACTAAGAGGTATCAAAGCTTCTTGCAAAATATTCGATGCCATGGCAGAATAGAAGCAACTCAGCCTTCAAGTGTCAGTGAATCAGATCATCTGTATGATAGATTCAACAATTATATCAGAGCTTCATAATTCGCTTGCATATGGACTTTAAAGAAATGCACATGAAATATTTAGTTGCAGCTGAATGTTGTGTGTGCATATGCGTGCTTGAAACTTCGTCGGCACCGGTACCGGTAAACCGACTCTACTTCCGATAACCACACTCGGTCCATTTGTGCGTTGTTCGGCTGCATAATGCCCCATTTACATGTAAGATATCGTTTGTCGATTGGAGTGAGAGTGATCAATTTTAAATCAACGGAACTGGTAAATTTTAATCAATTATGAATAAATTGTGCATTTCAGGACGTCCGGTCTCATCCAATCAGGAGTTCTCCCAGAAAATCTGGTTCCTCTATGGTTTGATGTGTATAAACATTTTCCGCCTCAGATAGAGCCAAATGCTTCGAGACCTGAACCAGAAATGAACGTTCGTCAAATACTATACGAAGAGGATGTCAGGAGAGCGTAAGTAATGTAAATATTTGATGCTTAAGTTCAAAATCCTTGTCTATTGACTCAGCTTGACCATTTCTCAAATGCATCTATTCATTATTGTTTCTAGTGTACCGTATTTACTCTAATAAACGACGAGGCGTTTGTTTACATTCGCCTGCTTCTAAGCGCTTGTGGCATGCGACATTTATTAGAGGGCGCCGTTTGTTGTTCGTAAATTATGCGATTTTCACTTATGAGATTAGAATGATAATTTGAAGTATATGACCTTTTTGGAAAAGTATAAAAATGACTTCATCTAGCATACTTCTTACTGCATTGCCGATTTATTCATTGTCGACAAGAGGTGGTGGTTTCGACGCTGATTGAAAGCAACAGTACGTGTATTTGCGGTTCCCTTCCCATGGTCACGTGAAGACGAACCTCATGCAAATCTTCAGTGTGATTGAGTCATTATATGACATGACTCGGTGCTCAACTATGCACTACATTGCAACAGCCAGTGACAGTATCCCCTCTCTTGACTCTGACAGTCACCATCAACAGCATGCATCTGTAGGCTAGGTCTTTTTTTAAAAAAAGGTGTTGCTCCATCTCCAATAAGAATCGTCCCCACACAAAACATGACACTAATGTAGAAACTGATAACGACTGTCACGTTTTTATTATGTGACATATTTTATCATAATTGCATTGCTGTGCAATATCATTAAGCATTCGACTGACGTTTGAAGCTATATCCTTGTTTTTTGGCTTAATAGATGATGCATCTACCACACCTAGTCATTCTTTTCTCATTTTTGTGATATCAGAGGTGCACCGTTTCTTATAAGGTGACCAACAGCTGCGGCTTTTTATTAGAGAGAATGTTGTAATTCAGAAAAAGGCTACACAATTTCATATGGTGATAAAAAATAGCGATCAAATTCAACTCAATTTGATACTTTCCAAGGTGACTGAATGCGAGTTTCCCCAATTTCATAAATGAAATGCAGTAGTATCTGGTCATCTCCACGGCTACGATTGATGGACAAAGTGACTTTCAAATTCAAGCTTGAATCTCTCAGAATGTGCTACGCAAGAGAAGTGTATGTAATTCTACATAAAGAGAGCACACATGTGGATATTCTGATTCACTCAATTTTGCGATAACATCGACATGTGAAAAGTGCGAGGCGCTTAATGAGGAAATAACAATGTGACTCTGACATGGGTTTTGAGTAGACTACAGTCGTATATTTTAAAATTAGCAAGTTGTCAATTGATCGAATTATAGAGATTTGACGAGGGTTTCATCACTTCATGATGGCTGCTTAGGATCATGGACTCCTAGATATATAACATTTGGTCAGAAAACTAACATTTTTAAGCAATATTGCAGTCCAAGATGATAAAAGCTTCACCGCATTGTCATCTTCGAGATGTTTTTTTTATTAGATTAGCAGAAATCAATTCATTTACACTAAACTAAATAATAAATTCATTTACGACAGAATTTGATGAGACTCAAGTGAACAATAACCTTATCCTATGTTATTATGCATGCATCTATGTTCGTTGCCATCGTCTGAATGCGTGATTGTATAAACTTATGTAGTAGCGTAAAGCTTTGTTCCGTTCCAGATTTCGCATTGCTGATGTTCAATAAAGGAAAACCACTCTTTACTTCCGTTTATCTTTATTGAACATCAGCAATGCGAAATCTGGAACGGAACAAAGCTTTACGCTACTACATAAGTTTATACAATCACGCATTCAGACGATGGCAACGAACATAGATGCATGCATAATAACATAGGATAAGGAAAACCACTCTTTACTTCCGTTTATCTTTATTGAACATCAGCAATGCGAAATCTGGAACGGAACAAAGCTTTACGCTACTACATAAGTTTATACAATCACGCATTCAGACGATGGCAACGAACATAGATGCATGCATAATAACATAGGATAAGGTTATTGTTCATCCCCTTCCCTGTTTGTTTATGTCTTTACTATAAAAGGTCTAAACAAATATATTGGTGAAGCGCTTTTACTCAGGTATGGGGTTTAACGAATGAACCGCTGGCTGAGTCATACACAAGTCGTTGCTTTCGATTACGACTTGATCGTCGTGGATGATGGGGTAAGTTAGTCACTTCGTCGTTGTCAGCCGTAAATGGGTTGATGGCGAAGGATTCTGGTCGGTTGTCCATCAGGTGATGGGTTGGAGACAGAGAGTGCGACCGGGATGTGGGCTGGACTTTTGTAACACCTTGAGTGCCTGACGGTGGTCCAGTGTCCTCATTTGTCTGAGAGGAGGGCGACCCACTAAATGATTGGGCTTCAATTGAATGCTGAGCATGTACCGGATAATCTTGGATGCACGGGAGGAGCGGTGCTTGGACGATCATTGAATGGGGCACAAATTTCCTTAGATAACGTCTGTTTCTGTTGGTCAATCTACCAGTCCCATCCACTTTGATAGTGTACTGATCATAGTCATGACGCTCCACTACGGTGCCACTTCGATCCCACTTTGTTGGATGGATGCCAATTTGATTTTGGAGGAACACTCGATCACCCTGGTGAAGCGGAGGAAGGGGGCGAGAGTGCTCACTGAGGCTTTCCAGCGTCTTCGCGTATCTGGTACGCTGTGCAGCTTCTTTGGCAGCCCAGGCATCTCGCCATAGGGCTTGAAATGGAGGATGGTCACGGCCATGGGTCACGGATAGGGTTGAAGGCATAGCGTCTCGAAGCCGGCGCCCAAACAGAATTTGTGCAGGAGAAAGGCGGCAATCAGGATCCGGTGTGTTACGCAGGGTAAGCAAGGCTCGAAGGACGGTGTCATTGTCTAAGCAGCCATTGGCTCCAATGTTGTCATTCAGGAGGCGTTTAGTTGCCTTGACCGCTAGCTCTGCTCTACCGTTTGACTGCGGGTGGTAGGCGGACGATATTCTGTGGCGTATTCCCCATAGTTGGAGGAAGTCTTTGGTTTCTCCTGCGGTAAATTGAGGTCCTCCGTCAGTTGATAATTCTTCAGGGACTCCGAATGTGGCGAAGAATTTCCGTAGGCACGTTATTAGTCCTCTGGCACCTGATTCAGTTGCTCCTTCCCTGATGCGGTATATCTCAGTCCATCCCGACAAGCGGTCTCCGATAACAAGATAGTTCCAACCACGAAACTGAAAGTAGTCAGCGAAAATGGCTTCGAAGGGAGTGGTAGGAAGTCGCGGCATCGCTGGGGGCAGACGGGCATTCGATGGGGCGTTTCTATTGCAGCTATTGCATTTATCACGACGCTCTTGTATCATTCTACTTATGCCAGGCCAGAAGACGGTGGCTTGTGCTGTGGCTGTCATCGCAGAAACGCCTTGGTGGGCGGAGTGCAGAACATCTAATACGGAGGCTCGGAGGACTGGAGGGATAAGAACTCTGTCGTGGTAGAGAATAACGCCGTCCGATTCATACAGACTGTGACGGAATTCCCAAAATTCCCTCAGAGATGATGTAAGATCCTCTTTCTTTGCCGGAAATCCATTCGCCAGCATGGTCGCTAGTTCCATCATCGTTGAGTCTTTCCTGGTTTCATCTTTCACACAATTCCACGTGACTGCTCTTAGTTTCTCGAAATCTCCTTGGATGGCTGCAATCATTTCAAGCTCTTCGAGGTCCTTCTCTGTACGCATGTCGACACTGGCTAATTCATAGTGGACGATGTCAACGGGATGTCTGGAAGCGGCATCGGCAACATGGTTACTGATTCCCGGCTGGTGTAGGATGTCGAAGCGCCATGGTAAAGTTCGCTGTTTGATGCGGAATAGCCTTGTGTTGGTGATTTCGTCTAGGGTCCGGTCACCAAGAAGTTTCGTTAAAGGTTTATGGTCGGTAACGACGAGAAGGTTATCGCATCCCTGAGTGAAATATTTGGTCTGCTCGAGACTCCATGCGACCGCCAGCATTTCACCCTCGACAGGTGCGTAGCGTTTCTCGGTTGAGGACAAGAAGCGAGATCCAGCTAACGTGATTTTCCAGCCATTGTTACAACATCCAGGTGATGATGAAAGACAAGCACAATGCTTTTGACTCAAATAGTATCCAATACCAGATTTTGACCAATCTGTTCTAAGGCAGGTGCGACGATTGATGTCAAAAATGGCTACACCTTGCTTGATCGCTGCTATAATCTGGTCCTTCGAGTCGTTGAAAGCGCGGTCCAGGTCTGCAGTCCATGTGAATTGAGATTTAGGGCTCAGTAGTGGCTTGAAAGGTGACATGATGTTGCGAAGCTGAGCGTAGCAGGATATTTGGTTGACTAGTCCGAACCACGATCGTATATCGGTAATGGAAGATGGTTTAGGGAAGCTTTTGATGGCGTCAATATACTTTGGAAGAGGTTCCACGGTACTCTCAGACAATCGAAATCCTGCAAAATCTACGGTCTTATTCGCAAATTGAAATTTCTCGGGGTTGAGGATGATGCCCGCATTGCCGACTATTTCAAGGAATTGTATAGTCCTCCACCAGTGATCATGCAGGTCAATGTCATAAAAGACTGTGTCGTCCACACATCGCTGTTTCCGGGTGAAATCAGTAATTATCTCGTCAAATCGTCGGTTGTAAACCATCACCACTAGACAAGAACCCTTGTGGTGCCCTCTGGTACCGGAACCGGCCGATCGGTGTGATAAACGTAGTGAGGTGTCTATCTTCAGCATGAATCGGTACGCTGTGATATCCATTCCACGCATCAGTTACTGTCTTCCAGGTATTCGGTGGCACGGATCTGGCAAGATGAAATGGTGATCTGGTCGAGTGAGCTTCTCTACAACAATGCTTGTTCAAGGGTGAAAGGTCAACGGTGCGTCGCGGACCTCCATCGTGCTTCCTGGTAATGACCATTCGATGGCACCATGTCGTAGGCTCACCGTGAGGGACGCGCTCTATGACTCCTAAAGCCTCATCACGGAGAAGGTCACGTTCAACTTGTTCTTGCCAATGGATTGGGATCGTAGCGGGGGTGAAAGAGACAACTGGGACAGCGTTAGGTTTCACCAGAATTTTGATCGGTGGACCTTTCATGTTGGGGAGTAGTTGATGTGGGCAAGTATTAAATGTCGACGATTCATACCTTTCTAGAAGCCATTCTTTCATTTTGCTATTGTTTTCTGGAGTACAGGCGAATGGGAGGTTTCTCGGAGGTCCGGGTGGTAGCTCGCGTTTGGGACAGCTGCAGGGGCTGTCAAGACTTGAAGGGGACAAAGTGACATTGTCTGACCTTATGTTACCAGACGCAGTTGGTTTGTGGTTGGTTTGCGAGGAACTATGTGCAGCTACTCGTCCATTCAAAGCAGCCCCCACCTGAGGAAAACTGTGAGATATTATTCCGAGTTGGATCATGGCCTCTCGGGAGAGGTAAAAGCCGTTGGCGTCCGGACTGATGTAAACCATAGTTGCGCAACTGTATGAGCTCCCATGCTTATCGCGACCATCGAGTCTCACAAAAATGGCCCCGTCGATTTGGAATGGAGTGGTGTTAGCTGCAGTCATCGCGTATCGGACAGGGATGAGATCGGCTTGTCGAAATCCATGGCGTTCAAATTCTTTCCTGGACCATAGGCAGGACTGAGCACCCGAATCGGTGATAACTTCAACGTAAGTTGGTTGGATATGAGGACAGTGTGCATGGAAAGTGCGATAATCATCGTCTTTGGTAGTTAATCGTAGGCGCACTGTCGGGTGGGAGAGGGAGCGAGCGCGGATCCATCCAGAGTTTGAGGTGAAGATATGATGAGTCAGTTCGATCGACGTTTTTAGATTGTTGCTCTCAGTTGTGAGTGTGGCGGGCCGTTGCTGGTGAGACGGAGGAGCTGAGCCATTTACGGTGCCAATGTGCATGACAAGGCCACCAGTCTCTCCATCGGCGATGTGATCTTTTCCATTGTTGGTGTCTTGTGGCTTCTGTCGATTACGCGTGCGCGATTTGGTCTTTTTCCAGCAATCCAGGCAGAATTTGTGTGGTTTCGTGTTCCAACCTCGAGGGCCTTCTGTAAACAACTTGAAAGTCCTAGAACACTCCGGGCATTTGGCAGTCGGCGCAGTGTCCTGCGTTGGTCGCAGGGCCCTCTTTTGCTGTTTGAAACTCGAGACCGCAGCGGTCGATCCAACACTGGTCATAGCATGTCGTGCCATTTCCTTCCCTTCGATAAAGGAAATAACATCCGGTGTAGATGCCTTGTCGAGATGCACCCAACCGAGAACATCCTTTTTGATATCGATGTCTGATAATCCGGCAACAACGACATCACGGACGATTATATCTGTGAAGTCTACGCTTGTAGCCGGGCTGCAACGACATGTAGCAGTATAGTTGCAGGTCGCAGCCTTGCCTTTGACTTTTGCATAGAAAGAACGAATGCTTTCGCCATGATCCTGTCTCATGAGCAATAAGTCAGCTCTGCGGACGCTGATAGCTACAGGAATGACGGAGAGGCGTTTCATGGCAGTAAGGAGAGCAGACTCAGTGTCGTCGACGATTGTCGGATCTTCCTTCAGGAGCTGGTTGCCTAGGTCTTCATCGCAGCATTGGAATAACTGAGCTGTGATTTCAGTAGGCCGCATATCAGTGCACTTACGGAAGAGGTCCCAACGACGAGTAAAGTTGTTCCACTCCTCTTCAGAAGCATTCGGTATGAGATGAGGTCGTTCCATTTTTGGAGCCTTCTGTTTAGGGGCGGCGCTAGGAGACCCTATAGCCATATGACCCGGGGTATGGCAAAGTTGGTGACTGTTGAAGAGTGCGATGGCGATGCCTTCGGTAGCACCGTCTATGATGATGTTGCATCCAGGGGCTTGACACTCGAGTTCAATTTTGGACATGTTGCAATTTTATTGTACGCTGATTTCGCATAAAGGAAAACCACTCTTTACTTCCGTTTATCTTTATTGAACATCAGCAATGCGAAATCTGGAACGGAACAAAGCTTTACGCTACTACATAAGTTTATACAATCACGCATTCAGACGATGGCAACGAACATAGATGCATGCATAATAACATAGGATAAGGTTATTGTTCATCAAGTATCAATTTGGATATTACTATGTTGTATAATTAATTATTACTACATGAGCAGAGATAAAGCATTAAGTGTCGTAATTCAAAGAAACAATCTCTAAGTTTCTAACAATGAAGCTTTGGTCTCTGAGATGGGTCAAATTTTCGCTCCCAAATATTCTGAATAATTAAAAGACGGATAAATCAATTAATTCGAATTTTTTAGCTTCATTTTGTGTCGGTTTAACATTATTCAGCCGTAGGAGTGCAAAATTTGTTTTACTACTTCAGTCGTAAATACATCACTTTTGTCTGTGAATATCAGTTGCCTAATTTTGCGAAATATGTTTTAAACTGACAGAATGAAACTTGGCTTATTTCACCTTGTGGTCTCCGTGGCACAGTGGTAGCGCTTGGCCTAGCGATCTTTCGGTTCATAGGTCGAATCCCGAAAGTGTCATTGGAAGGGCATCTAGACTAAAAGATCACAACGCTCCAGATCAAAGTCTGACTATGTCAGCACCGTCCAAGCCCCCAGTATGGCGAAGTATCGCTATTAATCCCATTATTGCTTTCAAAATTACTTTTTCTTGTTTATATTGCCTACATAAGCTATCCAACAGATAATCATGGCAGCAATTGGTGATGAATTTTAAGTCCTTTTAGTCAGAAATCAAATGAAATATGAAAGATGCTAGGAGGATCATTTTGAGGATAGTTTTTAATTTTTCGTCACATCTTTCACATCATTTTTTGCGGTCAATCTTCGACATTTTTTTTGCCATGCAAGATATTCAGCACTTCACTCACAGCTCGACCGGCTTTATTCAAGGTCAGGAAAATTTTTTTGGAAAGCATGTTTTGCTTTGTCGATCCCAAGCAATCAGCTACTTATAACTCTCAAAGTAGCATCTGCCAATTATCACGATATCTTGATGGTTCCATTGACGGATTTCTGTTTTGAGGAGTTTTTGCATTTAAAATGTTACATAATTTCATCATCAATTCAAAATATGTTGTACTATCAGACCAGGGTCTGTCGAATTCGGTAGAATATCAACGAAACGCCAAATCGTACTTTCGCATAAGCTACTAAGTCAGAGCTTCATCTTCGTTCTCTGCAGTGAAGAAGGATTCAGAACAGTAGGATTCACTTTATAGGCAATTTTTATGGCATGATCACGCTCCAAATCGTACAGTTCGACGAGATGACTAAAATTGACACTTTTTGGAACGCTGCACTATGTAAATTCAGGATAAATAAAATGGTCAAAACTCAAGCTGTTGTATCTGTTTTCGACATGGACGATTCTGTGGATCGTTGGGGTGTTGAATTGACGTTTGAAGCTTGCCGTCGCCTAATTCATCGACAAAAAACGCTCTATTTGATCTGGAACATTATTAAATGATGCAGCTTTGCCATGACAGAGAGACCAATCCGCGACAATTCATTCACAATGTCTAAGAAGCAATCTTTCAAAATTTCACAATTAAATATCAGAGCAGGATGCAACACTACCATGTCTTGATATTTTCCTCGCAGCGACTTAAACGTGAAATTGGTTGAAAATTATTGCAAGAAAAACACTTCGAAAATTCAATCTTTCTTCGAGTATGAATTTAATCCATTTTTCCAAAAATTAATGTTGATTAACTCTTGCTTTTTTAGGTGTGAAAAGTCTCCTCCACCTTCAGAAACGTTACACTTTTGTGACAATTTCTGTAGAGGACGAGGATAATGTAAAGTTAAGTTAATAAATTGTCCTGTCGAATTGGCTTGTATACAGCTGGTCCATAGGCATTCCACATGAAAGATTAGCGACTTAATGTTGGAAATGTTGCAGTAAGGGACAATTGTATCATCACTACTAGCGATGAAACTTAACTCTTCTTCCACAGTCGGCGAGCACATTACTTTCGGTATGTGATTATAAAATTGGAGCGTGATTATAAACATAATTCATCTTTGATCTTTTAGCACATGATATCCCGTGAGAAGAACATAATTATGCAAATTATCACGTACATGTACACTGGATAGAATCGCATCTGATCATCTTTGAAACATTTACCAATTTTTCATAGTGCTTAAGTATGTCAGTTTACCGGCGTTGAGCTACAAATGATTTTGAAGACCACTTTATCTTGTTATTTGATGATATAGGACGGATGATTTTGTGAAGATGTTAGAATTGCTCGCTTCAGCTGTCGTCGTAGGTCTTTACGTTGTTAAGTGATATCTGTTTTATCTTCAGGAAATCAGAGGAGTGGAAATGAACAAAGCAAACTCTTGGATAGGACGGTGGTTGGAAGTTATTTTTTGGTCTCTCTCAATCACTCGACGCAACTTCTCATAAGTTGTAAACCTTTGGAAAGAAGCATTTCGTTCACATTTTCTAGTTTCACTTCCAGATGAACATTGAGTTATGCAGCTTTTATATGGCATGATATTCTTGCAGAATGAAAATTTCACTGCAATTTAAAATCCTGCAGCATGGACGTCGCGTGAGATGTCTTTGGTTCTGGACGGCTATCGAATACTGATAGCCACAAGATTAGGCCAAAATATCTGTATGCATAACAGGCATCTAACCTAGAGTACATAAAACCACATTCGATTCGCTGCTTATGACACACAAGGCAATATTTCAGTGAAAATATGTGAGTAATGTGAAAAATAGATGACCTGTCGTCAGATACACTAGAGCCTTGGAAAGCTTCATTCAGATAATCGTGAGGCATTTGCGCACGAATTATCTAAAATTGTCCATGTTTTATCTGATGTTTAATGAGCCCGTAATACGATCAGTTTACTATGTACAGCTTCACAAAATGATGTTCATGATAAGTCTCCTCGCATTTATTATGGCGATCTACAATACTTATTGTGTCTTCCTTTGTATGAAATTTCAAACATTTTTCAGGAAAAGGAAGAAATCACACCGTCCTCGGCCAGTCAATCTGTTCCCGAAATTTGAAGACATTCAGTCCAGAATTGTGACCAATCCAGACAAACGGTATCGATTCATTCGTGATGACAGTGTTGTTGGAGAGCGAAACGAAGAAAATGATACTCAATAATGTTGGATCTTGTTTGAAACCCAGTCATTTAACGTGCCCTTCAACGTTGAATTAATTTTACTTAAAGAAAAATGAAGGTTTTGATGGGAAACATTTTTTCTTAAATTTCTGAAAATATAATGTATATGACCATTTATGGTAGTTTTCTGCATGTGATACCTCTGGGAAATAATGGAGGTCGCTTGAAGACAAGTGTGAATTGGTTCAACAGTTGTGCCATCACTCTTCATGCGCAACTTATGGTAAAATAAATAGTAAAGATGTTTTGTGCAACAGCTGCCATACACCAGCAAACAAGCAGCAAAATTTACTTTTCATGCAGATACATGTAGGCTACATATTTGAATAGTGCATTGTGATGATACTCGGCTTGCCGTAAATCTTGGATTTAGACGCATTGCAATTTTCGGAAATTTTCAATAGAGGTGCGGTAATTATCGGACTGGAATCGATGCAATTCATAGGCTAAGTCGGTGCTATGGATGTGAATAATATTCAAGAAGTGACACATGGAAATTCAAAGCAGCGAACATAATTGGGTGAAATTAATAAGCGAGGCCGCATCTTGTTCGAGTTCGATCTGACTTCGCGCATAGAAGGCAGAAGCATGCGCGTTCATGCCGCTATCTCTACAATCATATTTTGTCCATTCTATTTAGTTGCTTCATAGTTAAAATTGCAAAGTAATGTTGAATTGAATTTCCGTAGTGTGACATCGATTCGCAACACACATTCCTTTTAACTATAAATAGAAAATTTATAAGACGGGATGTGAAATTATAGACGGGATGACCGAAATGAATTGCTTGATCCTCTTTGCAAGATATATATGCCACAGATGGAAATGGTTTCTCTACAATTAATTATCAATCATATGCCCGGTGATAATTCTAGTTATGTCTATTTGTGGCTGTCATCATCAGACAGCTTTTAACAGGCAAAAACATCGTTGAGGCAGACTTTTAAATTTATCGGTAACCTCAAATGAATTTTGACATTTCAGAATAAAGGGGATCACGTGAGTTGGGTTGCTCTTTAATTAATTGAAATGATTTAAACAATGATCAAAGCAAAGAAAATTTGTGACAATTTTGCGACTGTCGCAATCAATTGAATATGAAAAATCCGTGCTTGCAAATTTCAAATAACTATGACGACTTACACTGATTACTATAGGCCTACTGGTTAACAATGGTTATTGTGCTAAAGTGACAATGTTATGTAGATACCAACATATCTATGATCAAGATGCTTTGATCTCACCTCTGATAAAATGACTTTCACTTTGAAAATTGCCTTGAGGCAAGAGTCAGCAAGTAACGTAGGCCTGAGCCATAGACATCGAACAACAACTAATGATTAATGACATTAATGATTAATGTTCGATGTCTATGTCCTGAGCTACCTAATTCTTCCCAAGATATATCAATTTTGACATAGATAAGTCCTCCCATAGACATCGAGCAACAACAACAACAACCTTAATGATTAATGTTCGATGTCTGTGAGTCCTCCAACCGAGCAGCTGAAATTAAAATGAAGAAAAAGGTGCTGTCTACGCCAGTCCGAAAAGCGCAACAAAAGTCAGACTTCTGTGTGAATTTTTCCTGACCGTCAGCTGTTGTCCAGTGCATTCCAACCATAGACATCGAACAAAAACAACTAATTTGAATTTCAATGGAATTGTAATATATTGTATAAATGGATTTCAATTCTGTTGACTGACATTGTGTTTAAATTTATCAAAATATTCATGTATTAAATTCAATTGTTATGCACTCTCATCATCTGCACTGTGGTATCCTCGACACCGGCCAAACAATCGAACATGCCTCAAAGATCGGAAATATTTACCTTGAAGAATATCGCACTTATAGGTCTCCTTTTGACTGTTCTTTATGGCACTTACAGCTACAATGATTTAAAAGGCCGCTTAAACGTGTCACATGCTAACTTTCTCACAGTGAGGAGTGAAGTTGCTCAAGGATCAAATCAGTTGAAAGGTACTATATTGAACTTGCTTCGTGATGTGCGATGGCTATCGCATGTAATAAGTACTTATAATTTAAAGGGATTGTAGTGCCATATCTATGAACCATATCAAATGATTCAGATATCAGGCGTGCCAACTGCCAAGTAGTGATATCTTCATGTAATAATTTAAATTACAAACTCTAACCTTCTGATACATGCAAGACCTACGTCCAAATAAATGTAATTGACTTCTTGATTTATTATTCTCAATACAAAACCGCAACAACTACAATTAGTGAGCCCGACTCAAACACAGCAGTAAATACGAACTCTCAAGCAATGACTTCAGAAACACCAACAACCAACGCAATAACAGTCAAACCTGCTACATTTATGGCTTCAAATCCAAACGCCTGGTTCATAATTTTGGAAGCACAATTTCATCTTGCCAACATCAGTACAACGTCAACGAAATTTTATCACGCACTCGCTGCATTACCAGTCGAAGTAGTAAGCAAGCTATCAACAACCGATCTGACTGACAATGATTACAATACATTGAAAACGAAGGTTTTGGAGCTGCATGAAGCTTCAAAACCAGAGATTTTCGAAAATTTTCTACACGAGAAACCATTAATTGGAAAACCGTCCCATTTTCTCGTTGAAATGCAACAACTTGCTGCAAAAGCTGGTGTTGGAGAAGATCTTGTTCGTCACAAGTTCCAGCAAGCGCTTCTTCCCAACATTGCACCGATCATTGCCACGCAAAAGTCTATTCCTTTGAATGATCTGGGTAAGCTTGCTGATGAATTGTACTGTTTTGGTACTAACAACGTTGCCATTAATCACGTTCCTTCAGCTAGGCCTACTAGTACTGTTAGATCTAAAATGCATGTTAAGGTCAGTAGAGATTTGATGCCATTTTCCGCAGATCAACGTCCCAAAATTTGCCGTGCTCATATATTTTTCGCGACTAGAGCTAAGAGCTGCAGAAGCTGGTGTAGATGGCCAGATAAGTCAGGTTGTAGAATTGTTCAATCCGCCCACAATACTCCCCGTAATTCGCCTCACTTCTCGAGAAAACTCACCCTCACGATCTAATCCGTCAAACTAGACGGGGCTTCTGTAAATGCGGTAAGCAGTTCGCCCAAAATTTTTACTGCCGCTTTCATTATCAATGATAAAATCATTGATTTTTTGATTGATACTGGTGCTTCTGTTTCAGTAATTTCGCCTTCCATTGTTAAAATTTTACGTGTTTTTACAAACCCATCCCCGATTTCACTCAGTACAGCTGATGGTCGCCCACTTGAAACATTCGGCGAATGTAAACACCTTAAAATCGAAAAGCTAAGACGTACATTCTACTGGACGTTTTTTGTTGCTGACGTACGCAGAGCATTATTAGGTGCCGATTTCCTCTTCCATTTTGATCTACTTGTTGACTGTAAAAACACACGTCTAATCGATCAAACAACTCAATGAATTTTATTTGTTCAATTACTGACGATTGTGAATTATTATCTCCTATAATAGCCTTACCTCAATCAATTGATAATATTGTTCATGCATTGTTATTACAGTACCCCTCTCTATATAATACATGTTGTAATACTGACACTGTTCGTGAAACACATAATTCTACTCAACATGTTATTGAAACAACCTCTGATATTCCTGTTTTTGCTAAAGCCCGTCAATTGAGTAATGAGAAATACGAAACGGCCAAATTAGAATTTGATAATCTTTTGAAGCAAGGGATTATCAGACCATCTAAAAGTCCATGGTCTTCACCATTACACATGGTCAAGAAGCCGAATGGATCTTGGCGACCTTGCGGAGATTTTCGACGCTTAAATTCCATTACGAAACCAGATCAATATCCACTTCCACATTTTAGCTCACTGAAAGCAAAGTTATTCGGATCTTCTGTATTCTCTAAACTAGATTTAGTAAGAGCTTATCATCAAGTGCCTATGGCACCAAAAGACATAGAGAAAACGGCAATTGCTACCCCTTTCGGTTTGTATGAATACATTTATATGCCCCTTTGGTCTACGGAACTCCGCTCAGACATTCAACGAATGATCGATGGAATTCTGAGAGACCTTACATTTACGTTCGCTTATCTAGACGACATACTTATATTTTCGAAAAATGAGAGCGAACATTTGACTCATCTCGAGCAGGTATTTCTACGTTTGAGCCAACATAATCTCCGTATCGCTCCTCTCAAATGCGAATTTATGGTGTCGAGATTGATTTTCTTGGTCATCATATAACTAAAGATGGAACACTGCCGAAACAGACAAAATTGATGCGATCGTTCAATACGACAAACCCACTGATTATGCTTCTTTACGACGTTTTATGGGCATGATTGGTTATTACCGTCATTTCATTCGTCATTTTTCTGATATATGTCAGCCTCTCTACGATCTACTAGGTTCCACTAATCAACACAATCATCGCCTTGAATGGACCAAGGAGTCTGAAAATTCTTTCATGAAAATCAAAGATGCTCTAGCCAATACTGAGACACTTTATCATCCCGATCCTAATGTTACTGACTATATTCTTGTTACAGATGCTTCGAACAAACGCCTTAGGTGGTGCTCTTCATCAATCTGTAAAAGACCAGATCCGTCCAATCTCCTTCTTTGCAAAGAAATTGTCCACAGCGGAAAAAGCATATTCCACATTCGATCGTGAACTTTTAGCCGCTTATCAAGCTGTTCTTCATTTCAGACATCTTATAGAGGGCCGACAAGTTCACCTCCATACAGACCACAAACCGTTACTATCAGCATTTTATTCCACTAAAACAGCCAAATCTGATCGACAACAGAGACAACTCCTCCTCCTTTACGAATTCATAAGTTCTATAAACCACATCCGCGGAAAAGATAACATTATTGCTGACGGTCTCTCCAGAAGTATGAACGCTATCTGTGTTGACTTTCCTGATCTTAAGACCATTGCATTCGCACAAAATGACTGAAATCAAAGACTTCGAAGAGAAATTAAAACTTTTCAATCTGTATGATAACACTACAATTCTATGCAACACAGATTTACCATACCCTCGACCTTTTGTACCTAACAATTTCCGCCGAGCAGTTTTTGATTCCTTCCATAACTTGTCACACCCAGGAGTTAAGTCTAGTATCACACTACTTACTTCGCGATATTTTTGGCCCAACATGCGCAGAGACATAAAGACTTGGGTGAATACTTGTGAAAATTGCCAGCAAGCAAAAATAGCGCATCATCACCGTCCCAAATACTTACAATCCTCTTATCCTAACGTTGACAGATTCACCACAGTTCATGTAGATATTATTGGCCCATTACCTCCTTCTCAAACCCTAGAATCATATTGTCATTCCCCCGCTCGATACATAGTGACTTTTATTGACAGAACTACTCGTTGGTTTGAATGCTGTCCAGTATCGGACATCACAGCTGAAGTGTAGCTCGTGCATTTCTGTCTTCTTGGGTTAAGTCGTTTTGGTATACCGTTATTCCTTATCACAGATCAGGGCCGCCAATTTGAAAGCGCCTTATTTCAACAATTGGCAAAAGTAATCGGTTTTCAGCGCTTAAGGACTTCACCATATCATCCACAAAGTAATGGTATGCTCGAGCGATTTCATCGCACTCTGAAAACAGCGATTACTGCGAGAAAACAAGACTGGCTGATAAGTTTGCCCCTTGTAGACCTTTCTTTGCGTTCAATCCCGAATGAAAGTGGTTATTGTCCATTTACCGCCGTTACAGGTTCTCCGATTTTAGCACCACATGCATATTTTAGCAACATAAAAAATGATACAACTTGTAACTCGAATTATATTGAGAACTTAGCCAAATGCGTCGAGACACTCGACTTCACAAAACTTTCAAAAGGAAATCATCACTCTTCTTCACGTAGATATAATTCTTTGGAATTACAGAAAGTAGATTTCGTGTGGTTGAGAGTTGATCGTGTGCGACGCCCACTCGAGGCTCCTTATGAAGGTCCTTTGACTGTTGTTGATGTGTTTGATAGTACGGTGACTGTGAAATTTCCGTCCGGACGCGTTAGTGTCGTATCGAAGGAACGTATTAAAAAGGCTAACGTTGTTCGCACTAATTCTGTACTTTTCAGATCGAAAGACAACAAAGAATCGGGAGAATTTGAGAATCTGTTGGCAGAAGAACAACACAGACAAGAAAAAGTCTCAATAGATCTTCAACAACATGATCCTCAAACGTCAAGAAATAGCCAACTGAAGAAATCGAAGAAACGCGTAACTTTTTGTGACTCCATCACTAGCCGGGGGCTAATGTAGTGCCATATCTATGAACCATATCAAATGATTCAGATATCAGATATCAGGCGTGCCAACTGCCAAGTAGTGATATCTTTGACTTCATGTAATAATTTAAATTACAAACTCTCTAACCTTCTGATACATGCAAGACCTACGTCCAAATAAATGTAATTGACTTCTTGATTTATTATTCTCAATACAAAACCGCAACAACTACAGGATCAAAGGGTGGGTTTGGTGTTTCTTGATCTTAATTTGCTGGTATTTGTTTTTCTGGTGTAAAACGTCCTCGACAATTATCAAGACACCATAGTGCACTGAATTCTGCTTTATTATTCTTTTTGTTTATCATATTTTTGATGCAGCCTGTTTTATATGCAGGCCAAGTAAATGAGACAGAATAAAAATGGGGATGACGATGAATGATAATGCAGATAGAATCCTCGATTTGTCGAGGCCTTCATGCTTGTGTACTATTCAACTACCGTCGATTACTGTTAACAAAGATCACAGAGTTGTGAAACATCAATAAATCTTGATGTCTCACGATTGTCCTCACTCCTTCAGGCAGGGTTACAAAATACGCAATGATTCCATGTGGTACCTCCAAATACCGACGCGGCTAAGCCAGAATTGGTTTTTTATCCATCCCCTCAATCGACCTCTAAAGAAATCACTACACTAAAAGGACTTG
This sequence comes from Prostheceraeus crozeri, assembly GCA_907163375.1. Lineage (NCBI taxonomy): Eukaryota > Metazoa > Platyhelminthes > Polycladida > Euryleptidae > Prostheceraeus > Prostheceraeus crozeri. Next base: position 1,027,195 of record CAJQUW010011843.1, on the reverse strand, counting down.
CTGCTTCAGATTCGATTTTTTTAAAAACCAGTGGATAGTGAGATAAGTCTGGTTTGTTTGACATTTCTTGTCTATTTGTGGTTTCACAGCTTTTGAAGTAGGCCTACTACATATTGAAAATTTTTTGTGCACTATGTTGTCCTATATGCCCTGTTTGCAGAAAAGATTTTCCTTACCATTGAACCAGCGATTCCATGTTAACAAAACAAGCCTGTAACAGACCCCAGACGACAGCTCAATGAAAACATATTTTTCTCATTCAAATTTTTCTGAGTAAAACTAAAAATACAAGAGTTGAAAAATTTCGTCATAAACATTTTCGGCTCTCGATTGTCTAGCGACTGAAACCCGCATTTTTGTGTGTGTTTATGTGAATATTGGCCTATACGACATGCGCACGATTGTGGTTCATCACTTTCAAAAATGTCAGATAGTCAGACGATTGGACGTTTTACATTCGGATTTCGAAAAAATCTTGTAAACTTGTTGTCATGCAAAAGCTGTATGCAGATGTACGAATATTAAAAATCAAAAGAGAGTGCGTGGGATGTAGACCTTTTGGAAGTCACTAAAATTAGGGATGTACCGATTTGTGATTTTGATGATCGGCCGATTAGTACCGATTAATCGGTAGAGGGCAGCCGATTAATCGGCCTGATTACAGTACCTATTTAGCCGACTAATCACATGTGAACAATCTATCACATGTCTGCAACAACAGCTCTTCAGCTGCGAATCAAATGGTTGCATGCCTCACATTCAGAGGCGACCTCATGACGTGACTGAAGATTTGCAAGAATTGGTGAATCAAAACACTGATCAGCGCTTCTTCCACAGTGGAATTGATGCCCGGTCCTGAATTTCTGGAAACACGACCGGACCGCTTATTTATTTCTGCACCTTAATCTTTTGATCAATTATCGTCATCAGTCACTGCCACTACACTATCTGTTGTGCATTCATTCCCGCGACTGATTATTTACCCACATATACAGCTTACACTTCTGAATATTTGACAGTGTCAGAACAGTTGGCATCGTTAACTGCATTGAAAATCATATTATTTTCATGGCATCTAGGACTCTCTCTCTCTCTCTGTCACTAGTTTCCGAAATTATTGATTTTTGATCACGGACGTGTAAATAAATCGTGATCGGTGTATTGTTCACTCATGATGTCCGGAAATTCCCTTCCTGAAAAATGGGTTCAGCCAAGGAATATATGGTCTATTTCTACACAAAGAATTACAAATTTAAAATCTTCCAATCTAGTGCAACTTTTGTCATACCAGTCGACAAATTGCAATGATACATGAGTTAAGCCAGTTAAGAATATGATGGGACAATGCCTAATGTCAGCTGTGCGACAAACTGTCCAGTGAGTAGGTAGGACTGATAATTGACGCTTCCAAAATGTAGGTCTACATCAACTTCCATTCTCCGACCAATCGCAACTCGACAAATGGATCAATTGTATTTGTTATTGGACTGAAGAGCAAATCCACAGCATAAAAACCGACTTTAGGATATGTTCACTTCATTTCAATCAGAAGTTTTTCATTATTGAACCGTAGGATAGGAATAAGTATCGAAATAAGTCTGTAAGTCGAAGCCTTATGAGACTCATACTGAAGTTAGTGGCACATCCAACTATCTTTAATGATTCTTCTCTTCATTTTGTGCACAATCTTCGTGTTCAGTGATCTTCGAAGATTATCGATAAAGTTGATCTGATGATTTGGTTTCACGCGATCAAGTGTACACTTTTGCTGATCTTGAAAAACAAGTTGCCTGACCATCTACAATGCTTCATTCGGATTTTAGCAGAAAGCGAATTATTGTTCATTATTTCACACGAATTTGGTGTTCCAAAAATTTACAAATCTCTAGTTCTCACTAAAGATATTTTTTACTGTGTCGCCATCAATAGCGTGTCATTGTCTAACCTTGGTATCGAAAGTTGCAATTCAAAGACAGTTTCACTTTATTCACAAAAAGTGATGAGCACATGCAGGTGTTGCATGATTATGTAAAATTCTTTGATATATGAAAATGATCAAAATTACGTGAGTTAACTAAACCGACTTTTCTTGCAGTGAAGCAATATTGTGAATCTTTCGCCGAAATTGTCATTATATGTGACAGAAAGCATCAGTTTGAAGAGTGCTTACCCTGGTGTTATTGTAAATGACTGGATTGAGTGACACTTTGGTCGCTATCGGCAATTTCATGGTGATATTTTTTTGTGTCAACGAAACAAGTTTTACAAGCAGAGAAAAGAATACGAGACTCCTCCTTACTGCAATATTATGAATGATTTAAAGTTGCGTGAATTTGAATGTTTCCGTGACGATACTGATTACTGACGAAATTGATCTATTATCTTGCACGTTCCCTTTAAAATCGAAGAAATTGAATCATTGTCGATAAATGATCGAAATATCATCACCTACATCGGTGGTTACATATCGTACAAATTAGGTAATCGACTGAAGTGTTCAGAATGTCAAAAGGTTCTATGTGAGTCTGATGTATTTAGAGAGCGATGCGAGAATTATCGACGACACTTCTCTTTTGCAGCTTAGGTACTTGGCCTCCATCAAAATATATATATTATTTGGTTTCTGCTGCATATTGCACGTTTGATCACGTTAGAAATGACCCTGCATGTCAGAATAATTTGTTTTATAACTTACCGGCAACAATGATTTTGAGTCATATCACATCTTGAACTTTAAAATCAAAACTTCAGATGCTTTCATGTGGCCACGCTTGTTCTCTGAGTATGTACAACAAGTGAATGATGCCCAACGCTAAAAGATAAATACAGCTCTGTGCATAGGTTCAATGTCATAACAGTCACATGCTTGAGAACTTTACTCAGAGAACAAGCGTAGCCATGTGAAAGCATCTGAAGTTTTGATTTTAAAGTTCATTTTCAAAATCGCTCCAACTTATGGATCATATCACATTGTTGGCAGCTAATGACGAATCCTTTAAATTTCCAAAACTTCATTGGAATTGCGACTTATACAGGCTTTCTTCGTGTGTTCTGGTTCAGAGTTATAACATGTTGAAAAAAAATGTTCACTTGAAATGACAGATAATAATTCCTCTTCTTCAACCATACATGAACGTTCGAAATTTGCTACCAGTTCTTCCTAACTCGGTGTCCATGTCACATTTGCATTCACTATATTTCACACGGTGCTTTTGAGTAATAAGTTCATCGTTCCCATTTCCATCATGGATCGTTCAGTGGTTGTTGAAATCGAATGCAAACTCACAAGATAATAGCTTCATCCTCTTTTCAGTATATGATGAGTGCTTTCCTTCTAGTGCAGACATGAAAAGTCATGTCGCTTTCTTGACATAACCATCTAGGGTTCCCTAGTTCAACGAACGGAGTAATATCTATGATTGTTGCTGACTTACAAAGCAAGAAAAGTACTGTGGCGAAACAAACTCATAGAACTGCAATCTCTCTAAAATCCGAAGACAGTGTCCCTACTGAACCACCCCCGTTCCACACCATGATGATATAGTTTCTATTATAGAGAATAAGATTAATGAGGTCATGCAGTTGAATTTAGCAAAGATATCTTTACTGATAGACAGTTATGTCGAGCTTGCTCAAAAGTAAAACACCTTGCAAGATATAATTTCAAATATCATACATTCATTCATCATTTCAACATATGTAGAACAAAATCATCTGGTTCTCCGAACTTTTTTGAAGTGATGAACCGCCGGCATAGAAATCGCGCGTAAGGTATGGTGTGATTCAGAATGCATTTCACTCAAAGCATTGTGGGCTGAAAGTATGCTAAATTAGGAGGTAAATGATTCAAACGGTTGACAAAAGTATTTTCGACGAAGATTTTGCACTCTTTCCTGCGACGAAAATTTTGCCAATCCTGCGTTTGAAACTAGTCTCGACAATTATTCAACTCATTTTAAGATCGCGAGTTTTGATCATTGTCAATCATTGCCTTTGATCACCCGTAATTTTTGTAGTATCGTTTGATGATTTTGTTTTCAATTGACTTTTACGAATCATCAGTATTGTAGTTAAAAGCAGAAACATGCTACATAGCGCACAAGCCTTCCCGAATTAGAGAAAAAGTATAATGATTTTCGTTAACTATTTTGATACGAGTTCGTGTATTCAATCCATTTTAGACAAGCTGAGGATCTGATCTGCTCAATGTTCTTCTCGTGTTGCTTTTTTCATGATTGCACAGAGATAAGAGAGACGGATTTTTTTTGGGATTTCGTTTATGAATTCAAATCCATGTCATATGGCTCACCGGATTCATGTGCCATAGGGACTCATACTCATACCTATTCTGAACAGTGCTATTTCAAATATACTTATCGTACCTGTGGAATATTAATGATCAATATGTTTCGTTGTTTTAAAATTTCACAATTCTTCCAAACTCATCATGCATTAGGGGTAAATTGTTTGCAGAGACATGAGTCCCGTGATCATTTAGTACCTTCCAAATTGCATGTAGGGGAGACTGGGGTGACATGACATGTGGGGTGAGTGGGCATATGGGTCCTCCTGAAGAAACTTATACTAGGCAGTATATATGAAATCACCAGTGCTTTTTCCAGGACCATCTTCATATTAGGCAGTGTAAAAATAGCGATGCCTGCTTCAGTCGTTTAATGTCTCAGGCAACGATGAAGAAAAATTGTCGGAAAATCGCCTTTTTGGAGTTTGATATAAATAGATTTCATAAATGGTAGCCCTTATGAGGTCACAAGGTCAACTGAAAATAAATTAGAAATTTACGTCTGATTGCGGGATTCATTTTTTCCATCTGAGGACGAAATAAACACTTGAATCATCATTCGTAAGCTCTTGTTATCAGCTTTCGTCGTCATGATAATTACGGGCAATGATACTAACTTCGAAATGCTCCTGAACGTGGACGATGTTTCAATTTCAAAAATCTTATCTGTACCTGTTGTATTCTTTCGTATAATGTGTTGATTAAATAAATCACAAAAAGTATCTTCTCTCTAATGTTATGTGCAGTCGAAACAGTTGATTTGTTTTGATTCAGACTAACACTCTTCTTTCCCACACTTTTACCAGGTAGGCTTGTGATTGGATAAATATCTATGCCGTCGTCATAGCGATGGCCATGAAAGTCGTTAAACGTCGCGAAGCGCAGTTTTTTCTATGTTTTTTCAACTGATCAAAAGTTGACAACATTTAGGCGTCACCTATACTGATTTAGATGCAACACCTTCCCATGCCAACTCTCCCCACCCGCTATGCCAACTCACCCCACCTGACCACGAATGTAAAGATGTTAAGTGTATAGATTCTATTGACCAACTGTGAATGAGGCTTTGAGGAATGGTTAAGTACTGTTAGTGACACAGAGTGGCCACAATACCGACACTTCGCCTTCATTTATTAAGCAGTGATAGCGATTTTACAAAGCATATGCCAAGTCGCCCCAGTCTCCCCTACTTAGAGTAAGAGATTCAGGGTATTGATGTTTGCAATGTATTTAGTTTCTCTCATCGATTCATCAATGTTTCGTCAAATTATCCATGATTTGCAGTTATAGAAAAGATCAGACGTTTTCTAGGACTCCTGAATGCGCATAATTCTGCGACATTGCGATCCTCTCTGTATCTTAGGTTGAGCTGTCCGATCAGAACATATTGCCTAACCCTCACGAATAGCAGAAATGAGTGTCCCAGGTATATTACAAGCATAATTTATCAATTGAAATGTCGAAATTAAGAGAATAATCTTATTAATTAAAAGTGATTATCCGTTATTATGCTTATCGATGTGCTGCAAAAGTACTTAGGATTTGACAGATAAGCGCATTGGAGCTTCGTTATTTTGTTAATCAAGCAAACAGTTTTCATGAAACAAATTGGGATAAAGATATTGGTGAATAATTGAACTTTGCTAATTGATGAAGAATAATCGTCCAACCCAACGGGGGTGGAGAAAATGATGCTTAGCGGATAAAACGAGTTCGTGAAGCACTGTCATGCACAAGTATTGAAGCATGCGTTTGGCGTCGAAAATTAAGTCAATGCTGGAATATCAACAACTATAAAAGTACGTACAAAATCTATGTATTGCCTAGTTGTCAGTTCTGTCACACATACGAGTACCTACATGTGCAACTCGTAGCCGACTTCATACAAAGGACTTAGGCTACATTCTCCCCGTCATGAAGTTTGTAGAGTTAAAGTGAGAACATCAAGCAGAATCGATGTACATGCATCAAGCACTGTATTATTCCCACTTTTTAATCTAAACCGTTGCCTATAAGTCTTCGCTCATACTTTTTTTCAAGACATCCGAAGGCTTACTGCCCATCTCCTCAACGGGTTCCTATACATGTAGGCTAAGTCATATATTCATTATAGCATTCATATTATTTCTAAAAACCACCAGTATCACTCTCATTTCATGAAAAAACGAGAGGAAATATAACATTTTTCATCTATGCGCTATGGAGAGATTCGAGAGAAGACTCATGATCGTGGAGACGTGCCTTGCCGTTGATTTAGAGACACCGGAAGGATTTCATCTTTTATATCAATTCAGCTTGTTTACAAATGTTCTCGCCTTTTTGATGGGCACATCTTAGCCATAACTTCGGGTTGAGGTTGGTCCCAATCTGAAATTAATGAGCTATGTTTCTGATAGGCACTTATATAACTAAATGATAAGCTATTCGTAAATAATTGATTACCTCCATAAAATAGTCGATATTAGAATCTCTTAAAAGATGTCATCAGGTTTTGCAAATAAAATCTCCAAGATATCATGTAACTTCATGTCTTCAACTTCTCACTCTAAAAGTTGCAGAAGTTATGGTTAAACAAAAATCGTAAATAATTTATTGTGCACTCAGCATGGAGACTTTGACAGTCATCATTTTCGTGTCTGATGGAAATCTATAGAATAGAAATTTTGATCATTTTGATAGGACTTCGACTCCGGGGTCGGTAGGACTCCGGCTTTTGATAAGACTCCGACTCTGGGTCGCAAGCATATAAGCTTTGTTTTTTTTAAAAAAAATGGTAGCCTACATCATAGACTCATAGGCTCACCTGAACCTATTTTTAATGATCATTGCTGTATCAATTATCAATCATTTTCAATGAAAGTTTATCAACTATACACCACTTTTAAGTCGCTTTAAGTTGGGTGCATACTACCCGGCTTCTCTCATCTAGCTGATGTGTTACCTGATGCTCTACCAGGCTGGAAAATTCACCGTCTGCCAAAAATTTTGAAAACACTTTCGATTTTAATATAATCGATATAATATCGATCCCTGTGCTTGTAGCGTTTTACATTTCCGACTTTCAAAAGGCAATAAAGGGAGCTGACAGCTCTATTGTCCCACTTTCTTCGACAACTTTTGGTGAACAGGATTTTTATTTAGGCGACAAATAGCGCTGACCATTCTTATCATGTTTTTGAATGATGTTTCAAATGAGGTAATCATTGACATTATTAGATTGAACCTTTTCACCTATCAGATACCCAGTTCATCAATTTATTTTATCGCGGCAATGTTGATCGTGGTCTTCTTATCAAGGTCACAGAAGTCTGTGTTTTACTTGAATTCAGATGGAATGATCCTTTGCATTCGTAATGTACACGTGTTAGTGATTACTTTACTACTGAACATGTTTAATCCTTAGAGTTTCGAACATTTGCTAGGTCAACTGATGTGTAATGAAAATGCTTGATCTGACAGATTGACTTCGATCGTGCATGCGATCACAACTGGTAGATCAATAGGTCTAGCAGGGATGGGCCGATGTGACAATATGTGACAAATTTTCATCTCAAAATAAAATGTGACAAAATGTGTGTGTTTTCGCTGTCTCTGTGACAAAATGTGACAAATTCACGGAAAAATATTCTGACAAATTATGAACAAAGTCGCAGAGGAGCATTAACTTCGTTTAAATGAAATAACGGTCACATTTTCCAGGAGGTCTTTATTCTAATGTTCCTACACTCTTTGATAATAATTTGTATTAGGGATATGCAAGATTGAAATTCCCCCTTTCTTGCTCCAAATAGCAACCTGTACTTACCAGGCAAGTCGTGCTGTTATTTGGCCTACTTTTTAAGGTTGACTTCGAGATGTTATGTGATAGCCCAATTGTAACATTCATGGTATGTGGCCATATGTTTCTTGATTGTCATGTCCAGATCGTAGGAGTCACTGTGAATGTATACTTCCTATAATGCACGCGCATGTATTTATATTTACCACTGATCTGAATATAGATAAAAAATAACAGTAATCGCTATAAAACTAAGTGGCATTTATTCACTGAAAACGAAGTTCTTTTGTGTGAAATGATATGGTCTGTGAATTCACATTGTTTATTATGCAATAATTTGCCGTAAGTAATGAATCATAAATAAATTCGAGACTATAAAAGAATCAATTGTAAAGACTACAAGGTTAGAGTGCAATCTTTTCACTTTAAACAAAGTTAAATGTGTCCCGGTTTTGCCCATGTTATGTTTCGTTATTACACCAAATCTCGCGGAAAATGTTGTACACCTTCAATGGCAATTCTCCATGGGAATGAAATAATGGCTTAACGTCGCTACTCCCCCATATTGAAGGGTAGGACGGTGCTGACGTAAGTGGCTAAATCTGGTGACTTGTGATTTTTTAGTCCGGATGCCCTTCCTCACTACTGCCAATGACACTTTCGGGGCTCGAACTCTGGACCGAAAGATCGCTAGGCCAAGCACTTAGCTACTGTGCCACGGAGACCACCTATATATGGAACTATACAAATAATGATAATTAGTAATAATTAATAAATTAACGATTTTACGATTTTTTCCCGTTACAACCCCGTTTGATTTATATTACGTCAAATGCTCTACTGAAAAAAAAATCATAGTTTAATGCAAAATTGATAACTGCCAATCTTCTGCGCACCGGCATATGTCAAATTTTGGCCATGGTTTTTCATCAACATGTAACAAAATGTGACAGTTGCACCCATCGGTATGTGACAAATCTCGAATATCAAGATGTGAAAAAATGTGTCAGAGATACAAACATGGTGGCTCACCCCTGGTCTAGATTACCAAGTTGGCATCAGGTTCACTAGTTGCACATCATTGACATGGCAATGATAAAAACATATATCACTAAATAACTAATTCTGGAATCTGGACGAGCACATCAAACTCAATCGCCATCTATTCCATTTCAGCTGCACTGAAGGGACGAATGTCATGTATGAAAGACTTGAAACAGATGAGGACTACAATGTGGGAATTGCGATCAAGTGCGTGAATCATATCAGACATTGAATTCTATAGCAGCTTTATCAATCTCTTTGTCTTATTTTTTAGAAATGTCTGAACTCGAGACGGAATCCAACAAACAAAAAGTAAGCAAGTTTCGTATGCAGGTTGTAGAAAAAAAGTTAGGTAGCTTCGTTGCTTTTTGTTTTCATTTTGGTGAGACCATGTTTGCACTCAAAGTTTTTCTACAATCTTCGGCAGAAGCAAGACCCACGAGCTGAAAGTTAAAAACCCTTTGTGCTGTAGTTCTAGAGATTCAGAACGGAGCCCTAAAGTGCTAGAGTACCTGATGTTTTGCAATCCTCTGACCACATGTCATCATAAAGTTAACGAGCAAATGTGTGGGTTTCGGTGCGTGCAGAACGAAGTTGTTAATTGGAACGATGGTCTGATATATCGTAATTATAATTATTTAGAAAATAAGCGGATCTGCATCGCAAATGCAATGGTAGGTGGGTTGAACCTGTGATAGCTCGAATATTTCTAAAACGAGCAATCTAAAGTGTGTAGGTCCCGACAGACTAGTTTTAGCTGGGGTATTCTGAATATTATTCAGTAGGCCTACACAGCTTGCGGAAGTCCTCCATGAGCATTGTTATATCTTCATGGAATTTGAAGAGATGATTAGTAAGCCGTGATTTATTTGGTGTAAGTAGTATATGTGATATCGAAGTGTCTTATTCGTTAGAATGATTGACATACTGGGTTTGGCAACGTGTAGGATTCGAGCACTCTAAGCTTAGCAATTAAGGAATTGCGGTGCATTCCTTTAAAAATTGTTTTACAAATCTTTAGTAAAATAATATACCTTATTCATCACTAAATTATAGACATATTAAGCAATTTCTACAATAGGGTTGACTCTATTGCAATCGGGTTGTATTTTTTTGCTTGTAATGTATATAACTATTTCGACTGATGTGTTACCTACACGAAGTTCAATTTGAAATTAACGACGGTTGCTAAATTGATACTGATAAAAAGAACGTTATAATTGATTGAGGGAGGACTGAGTGTGTATAAATATTGAAATACATGTTATACGTCAGCATTGCTTAATTAGTATTTAGTCAAAAAATGAATCAGCTTTACCTTTTAATAATGTTTTATGAGAAACAATTTAACTTGATAGGTAAAGGGTGAATAATTTCATTTTTGTGTTGAAAAATTACAACTATATGATATCTATTTGATATTTGTCGATAAATGTCAACTGAATAGTCTACCAAAAAAGCAATATTATTGTGTCCATACTGTTATTATTTTGAAAAGGTGGCGTGGTTTAGTTACCAACATTGGTCTAAATTAAGCCAGGCGCTCTATAGCTTCAACCACATAAGGGACATGGCTGCTGTAACGCGACATTTGTTGATTCAGAAGTGGCAGATATTTCTAAAATAGGCCATAAAATATTATGTATCATTCAATAAAAATTATTGCTAACTTCATAATATCTATATTATTACAAGTAAAATTTATTCTAGCATTCTGCTTTATAACAGCTATCAGGAAAATATGCTTGCATCATAGATGGGTTTCATACTAATAGCAGGACTTAACATTACTAATTCCAGATAAGCAGGCATACCAACCGCATAAAGCGTTTTATGTCATATTCATTCGCGATCAGGATCCCGATATTCTTTCAATCCCGCACGATCACTGACAGAAACTAGCATATGATTGGCTTACACTGCGCAAGGCATGCTTGAGGTCACAATCATAGCATGGTTCGGGTTGTCTCGAGATGCGTGTGACTTTTCAATATGCTTAGATTGAGGCTTCTATCAGAACGTGTTCATCATTTTCGATCGTAGTACGAAATTTGTATAAATGATGACCCAAAAAGCATAATACATCGTACAAACCGTAGGATTGCTCAAGTATGGATGACCGGGTAGACCTTAGAACGGTGGCTTAATCAGCCAGAAGCCAATCGGAGACCATATGCGAATTTTTCGAAGCTTAGAATCCGACCACTGGTTTTATAAAATTATCTGAGAGCTCCTATAAATCAATGTGATATTGTAAACATGAAATTGTAAACTCATCAGTAAATGTCAGTAACTTAGTTTCGCCTGTCAGAGGTTACATTATCTGCAATGAAAGGTTTGAACTGTAAATATTCAAGCCTGATCTTATAAATGAATCAAAATTTAATGCGTAGTTATACTATCACCGATCGCTTTCATTGTGTCTCACAACTTAATCATGTCAGAAGCAAAAAGAAATCAAGGAAGTCATAATACAGTTAAGCTGTTTCTCGAAAATACATTGTACAATATCCATGTACTTTAGCTATGTTCAAATTTAAGCGTTCAAATTGTGACTACATGTCTTGAGCGTGTTCGTGTTTTAGTGCATACACAGGTAGTATAGATGCAACAGGCACAAAACACTTTCTGATGTTTCATTCCTGGGAAATCTATGTAGTATTGTGGGATGGGACCCAGCCCGGACCCTACCTATTCCACGTTTGGACTGCCTGGAATTAAGCGTTCCTTGTGCTAAGTCAAGTCACTCAATTCCTCTCTGTTCATGTTGCAAGGATGGCATGTTTCTTGCAATGCCATTGTCTAATTATGCACTGGTTAGATGCTTGCGCTTATTGACTGTACTAAGCATCTGTTAAAAATCCAACACTATATACTCTCAATCGTAATTGTTTATTTTCCGCCAGTTTCAGTTCTTTTGCCTTATGCTTGACTATTCATTTGTATTTGTAGAGATGCTATTACAAACTAGGCGCTGCAGACGATCATTCATAACAGTGGTACTTTATTTAACAATCTGAAGCCATGTTTAGCATCAACTACTCTCACACGGTCACTACATTATTTTCTTGCTTTGTTAAATGACAAACTATTGAATTATTGTTAAATTGACCGGGAAGGTGATAAATTGATTAAACTTCTCGCCAGTTGAAAAGTGAAATACACCAGTTGCTTGCTGATTATACATGTGCACTCTTTTCATGAAAAAATGAAACACGTTGATGCCTCAGGTCATTTATTCGATAAACTTCTTCCATATTTAAGGATTCCAAGAAAGGATGCCTTTTTTGTGTGAGAATGTGAAGAGGGAGTGAATGTGAGAAGCTCTCAGTAAAATGCTTAAAATTTGATATAATTTGGTAGTAAATCAGTAAATTAAGCTAGCTTGCACGTGAATGAGCGGAGCGGATTTGCGGCTAATGTAGCTAATTGACAGAGCAAGCGCAGCAAAATAGTCTCATTAGAGTTGTCCACCACTGATAACAGGAAACACTAAAATGATCAATTGTGCATGAATCTTGTTTGCACTATCTTACAGTTTCAGCCATTGAATTTCGCAGTCAAAATGCTAAATAGGAATTTTAGGTTGCTGGAACAGCAATACACGTGATGCCATCAATTAGGATGTAGTAAAAGTAAAGCCTAGCAAGTAATTTACAAATAATATGAGGAAGTTCGAATTATCGCTAATTGTATCAGTCATATGATCGTGACAGAATGTTTGTTAAGAAAACTACAGAGATTAATGTGCAATCATTTACTCATACGGTTATCGTTCACTATTTTCCGAAGTTCATTTTCTAATCCATTTTCAGAATTTTGGTACTGCATCCAAGGTCAGTTCTGTTGTTCTCAATGTAATACAATTCCATGGCATTAGATCTAAGAATAAAGCGAAAGTATTAACATCAATAATAACTACAAATTATTGACATTGAAGTATTAACTTTAACTACCGGTACTCGTTAAATTCAAAAATACAATCTCATGGATTAGGCTCTAAACCAAGTTTTTTGCTTCAACATTGTTGTCTCTATGATTTTTTCAACATAATGACACGAGATGTTGGATTTATTCGTACAAACTAATGAATATTGGATTTAATAATATATTTCAGCCAGTAGCTGGTGTTTTAGCTTTGATAACTTGCTAGCCTTCATCAATGTCCTTTGCTGGCGCTTCGATTGATTTGATAGCTAGTAGTTGTGCATTCATGCTTTAACTATCCATTAACACCCAGAGTTTTCACCTTCTCAATCAAAGCATAAGCGGTTGTGGTAAAAGCAATCATACACTGGGCAGCACTTAACTCGCACTATATTAGGGTTGGTAACACAGGTGGTTAGACTGGAACCTTCTGCACCATGATACCGAAGGGCTGATCTTACTAACTCAGCTATCCTACATATCTGGTGAAAAAATTCATACAATCTATCGTATATTTAGATCATGGCATTGATATTTGTCGGCATCGATTCTGTATTATGTACTTAGCATCAGGGTGGACTATTGTCCGAATTTTGTGTAAAGATTTCATTGGGTCACTTAATTCGACGAAAAATGGATTAAAAGCAAGTGGTTGGGGGGGGGGGAATACAACGCCGCTGGGCGGATGGGGTCTCCCGGTGACAACGGTGGGGGGTAGAGGTTACAGACTTGCAGCTGTTAAGTGACCAAAGAATGTACGTCATGTCGGGCATATTTTATGTTGAAGCATGTTGCTTCATCTCTGCCAGTCTCAGTTTAACAGCATCTTTCAGCGCTATATGTATAATAAAAGTTCAGTATGGTTTATGCACTGCATGATAATAATGTTAATGATGATATAATGATTACCTCATTTAACACTCATTATAGTTCAGACCATTTTATGTAGGCCTACTGTTGGCGCAAAATTACTAAGGACAAACTCCCTTTGAGCAGAGGGAGTAAAAAAGCATGATCACGTTCACTTAGCTTCATGAAGACAATTTTAGTCTCGCCAATAAAGATTTGACGCTAGAAAAATGCAGAGTTTATTGCTAATAATGCATTTACAATGTGCAATGCTCACGAGCTGGCTCGCACGTCTGTCGATCCTTAAGAATGTTCGGCCGATCATCGGATGTTCATTGTAAATGCGTTTAGCAATAGGCTCTGTAAATATTTTCAGCAGCATATCTTCTGTTGGGGATGCGGGATAAAATTACCTTCAAAATGAAATGCAGACAGCTTCCATCATCAGTCATCAACCACATTCACTTAAGGAGAACGTCTGTTCTATCAAATGGTTCTGCTGTGCTATTACTTACACTGCATACATGTGCACATAATTTACACATAATGAATAAAGATGAAAAGAATCAAAAATAATTTTTATGTGGTCACCCTTTGCCTTGAAATGAACTCTCACGTTGTCTTCAGATCCATTTATTCCTCTGGGATCGTGACTATTTCTATTGTTAACTTCCGCATGGAGCTCTGTGTACTAGGATTTTTGTTCGATACTCCCTCAATATCGTTTCGGTAGGGTTCAAGTCGGAAATTTCTATTCAATCCAACAATTAAAAATTCTGAATGCTGTTGAGATTGGTTTTGTAGTGTGACATGACCCCTTTCCTTGCTTAAAAATATGATTGCCGTCGGGAAACCAGTCTTGCATTTGCGCAGTGACGTGCATTTACTTGGAAACTAGGTATACTCCACGCTATTACTTTCATCGGCTGTCACTGATGCAGCATTATTACTGGGCGCATTGGTAGGCGATGTTCAAATATGCCGAGGAAAAGTTGACCGACACTCATAAATACAGTAAGAGACAACTTTCTACCAACTCTGCTCATTCTTGTCCCGAAGAGTCAAAGCGAATCGGTAGTGCTTTCTATTCATTACTTCAATCAATTGTGAAACTTTTCTGACGGGCTTTATCTTGCATCCAAGCTTATTCAGACTTTTTTTATCCGTGCAAACTCAAACTTTGACTCCGGCTTCTTTCGGTTAATATGGGATTTGCTTTAAGTAGGGTGTGTGAGTAGTATATAGTGTGACATCCGGCGCGACGCTTCGCTTCGCTTTGCTTCGCTTGCGCCGGATGTCACACTTTTGCGGGTTTTTTCAAAAAATCAAAATTTCAAAAATTTAGGTAGACTTCAAATTTCACGTGGCCGAAGGCCGAAGGGGCGAAAATTTAGGTAGTGACAAATTTTCAAAAAAATCAAAATTTCAAAAATTTAGCCGGTCTCAAAATATCACGTAATCTCAAATTTGAGAATTACAATTTTCACCCTTAAAATCATGACCGTTCCAGGACACCGAAAATCATAAAAGTTAAGAATCTCAAAATTTGGGAATTACAATTTTCTCGCTTAAATCATGACCGTTCCAGGACACCAAAAATCATAAAAGTTGAGAATTTCAAATTCATGAATTTTATCCATCTTTCAGGTTTTTAAAATATAACATGTGACTAAAAATATTTCTTTAAAAAATGGAAGAAACAAAAGTGGATGAAACCGCAAGAATATATCCTTCGTTATCTCAATTAAAAACAGGTGAAATGGTTCTCAATTATTATTAAGATTAGAGCATTATGATAAATTAAGAAGACGCAATTATTAGTTAGACATTCTTCGTTATTGTATTCTCAACATTATTTAAAGTACTAATTGTGTGAACTAGAAGATCAGTGTAACTCATAAACTCAAAATTATTCAATGAACCCGTACACTGGCTGATAATTCAAGAGAGACAGAGATTGAAGAGAGAGAAACATCTAGCAGCTTTCCCCTAAAATTATCGTGCTATCTCTTGTCATTTCAATTTACCCATCGGTAAACTTTTGACATTTCAACTTACGCGTGCGAAAAAGTTTTGACATTTCAATTTACCCCTACGTAAATTATTTTCAGAATCTGTTTTCAAAATCTATTTTCAAAGTCTGTTTTCAAAGTTTGTTTTCAAATTCAGTTTTAGAAATCGATTTGCAAAATTCATTTAGCGTTTGCCAAACACATACGGGTAGTAAAGTACTTCCCATTGTGAAGACATGAATAGATTAAGCACATAAGAGTGCATTGACAATAAAAGCAAATGACAATAAAATTCTTCTTGTGAACTCAGAACGCATAAACGCCGATATGCGGGTTAGTTGTTATAGCAATTTTAAACAATCATTTTAACGATAAAACATATTAACAAATGAAGTTCATGAAGAAAATGAAAATATGTAAAACAATATAGATTAGAATAATTATAATATAATCATTTCAAAATCGAATAAGTAGTAAGGAAAGTCATCATTAGAGAACAGTTTTAAATCAATACCCCCTCCCTTCTGACTTCTAGGGGTCCCTATAAGAAATTTTTTTAATTATAAAATGAGCAACATAAATGAGTTTTTTAAATTATATGGAACGCAAACGTCGACAAATTTCGACCTAAAGAAAATTGCTTATCAATTGGGAATAAAGAATTTTTATGTCCTAATGAGAGACGAATTACAATTGATCAAAAATAAGCCAACTGTAAATTTCATAACGAATCTTCACACTTCAGACCAAAAAGGCGTACATTGGTCAGCGGGGCATAAAAATAAAAATGGAGATAATTACTATTTTGACCGCCCGGAGGCTGAGAACTATTGGTTCGACTCATATGGATTGCCTCCAACAAACGAAGTCAAAAAATTACTTGGCAATGGAACTCATAATACATTTCAAATTCAAAAACCGGGAACTACTTCTTGTGGTCAATTATGTCTTTATGTTTTATTGAAATTACAGGAAGGAGTACCATTTCTAGATATTGTTAGAATTGAACGAACCGTAGGTTCTATGGCTACGCCTAATAAGGGAATTTAATTCCCGAAATACGTTAGTTCCAATAATAATGATAATGATAATTAAAAATCAGTTCGTTGTAATTCATTTTGATAAAATCGGCCTCAGATATTTTCGTCATCTAAATCTTTGATTTCGTAAGTAATCGGATAAGTTTGATTTATTTTGCAAACTTCAAATATTTCTTTAGTCCAATAGCCAACAAAGCCTTTTTCAAATTTATTCTTATATTTAAATATTCTAACTCTATCTCCAATTTTAAATTTCGGCTTAAGTTTCTGCGAATTCGGATTACTCTCATTCAAATTATTATTTTCGAATATTTTCTTTCGTATTAAATCAGGGTCGTTAGAAGCATTCTTTGGAGTTTCTTCAATACCAGAATGAATCTTATTGTTATACTCTTCTACAACTCCTGGTAATATCTTCAACCATTTCTGATTTCTTTGCTCAGTAAATTTCTTGAATAATTTATTTTTGAACGTCCGATTGAATCTTTCTATCACTACGGCCTTCCCTGCATTTTCAGTTGAATAAACAGTTTCAAATAGTGGCTGAACATTTCTGTTATAAAATTCCGACCCTTTATCAACAAACAATTTTTTTGGCTTTCTATTACTTTCTTTAAAGATTTCTTCAAACGCATATTTAACTGATAGACCACTTTTATTTTTTAAAGGCTTTACCCAAGCGTATCGTGTATATAAATCTATAACGGTCAATGCGTATTTGTAGTCCCTTTCATTCGGCATATGAATAAGATCAGCACTCCAAATATCATCTTTATTAAATACTTTTACTTTCAATAGATATTTCGGCTTTCGGTATTCCCTATGAATTCAGAGGCATAGGTTCGAGCGTTGCTCTCAGACAGCTTTGCTGTCGTTTCATTTAAACCCTGACCGAATAATATTTTAGCTTGTAAAGCTTTCTTAACAAACATTCTTTCAATTTTTTCTCTAAATGTAGGATTTTGAATACTATCTAATTCTTGAATCATCTTATCAGCTGCATGTCGAGAACTTAGGTCATGATTTCGATAAGCTAAATCATGCCTTTAAGCTGCGGCATCTACTCTATTTATTGGTTCTTCACCTGGTTTTGGATTATTATTCTCATCTAGTCTTATATCTAATCGAGTTCCTGGACCGGTATATGAATGACCAGGAAGATGTTTTTCTTTCGAATATTTACTCCAAATAAATCCAGGAAAGTTTTCTAATGTTTTTTGTATGTCACCACCGTAGGTAGTAGCCAAACTTTGTTTGTCGTCGTTACCTTCATAAATTTTACAATTTGAGGTTTTATGTACTTTTAAGAGATAATTCAATAAATCTAAATTAGAAATTTTTAATTTAATTAAATTTTCGGAATTTTTAGAATTCATTTTAAAAGATAAAAAAATTTAAAAGATAAAATAAATGTTTTACCTTATCATACTAGGACTTAGATATATTCCAGAACCATCTTTAGTTTCTTTAATTTCAATTAAATCATCAACATTGTGGAGAATATTTTTGAGAACTCGTTTTCCTTCATCAACTAATTTTAATTTACTAATAAAATTATCTACTACTCCTTCACCCCTAGCAACTTTCTCTAACTCTCTATTATGTCGTTTTTGTTCTTCTAATGCTGCCTTCTCTGATTTATTTTTATTTACTGCTTGAACAATACCAGCTGTCCCACCTGCAACACTTCCTGCTGCTGCTATGCCTCCTATTATTAGTGGAATTAATGGGAGAATTCCACCATTCTTTTCTTCTTGTAATTGAATATTCTCTATCATTGGTTTACTGATGTAATACTTTTTTTTGTTAATCGTAATAGTTTTAGGGGTATTTTTGTCAACAATATTACGTAATTTTAATTCAACAGTTTTATTATTATTACTTTTCGCTTGCGACATTTTTAATAAAAAAATTTTAAGTTATCAAAAATTTTTAATCTATTCTAGTTATGAATAAATTTTTAAGTTAAGAATTTTTAATCTATTCTAGTTATGAAAAAATTTTAAGTTATCAAAAATTTTTAATCTATTCGAGTTATCAAAATTTTAAGTTGTGAAAAAAATTAATCAATCGACGAAGTCTTGGGCTTTAACCTATCCTAGCCATCTTTCCATTAAGAATTTCAATAGAATATTTTACATCTTCTAGCAATAAACCATAAGCCATCAATGAAGTTGTGGAATCTTTCTTTTCAATATTAATTGTTACATCACAACCAGTCTTGATAATATCTTCAGATTGTGCACTTAAATCGAAACAGAAAACAGGATATAAATGTCTCCAATCTCCAGGAGTTAATTGTGGTTCAACTCCAAATTCTATACAAAGATTTCGATAAGAATCATATCCTTCCATAAATTGATTATTGGTATCATCGAATCTTAATGGATCAATTGGATATCGGGTTTGATTTAATGAAACTTTTAAACTTCGAATTGTATTAATATGGAAGAGATTATTGTTCTTATCAAAACTTGGAGAATTATTTCTTTGAAAAGTTAGTAATAAATATCTTGGTGTATTCGCAGTTCTAGTAAAATGCCAGTTAAATCTTTGTTCGGAAAAAGTTACTGAACTAGCAGTTCTCTTTAGAAAATTTACTGGAATTGGTTTGTTAGTATTTAATCTTTTTGCAATGGCTGTTTCAATCTCTAAACTAGGAGTAATATGCTTAATCCACCATTCAAGTCTATCAATTTTTAAATATGCTTTTTTCCAGTCTTACCAAAAAAAGATTAATTCATTATTTGCTGTACGATGAATTATTAATTTAAATTTTAATTGATATGATATTTTATCATAATCTAAATATCCGAATAATGGAGACAATGACCAATTTACTGTTTGCTTACTTTTCTTGTTAAACTCATGTCTTTCTTTATATGCATCATTATTTGTTTTATTTAAATGTTTTGCAATATTTTCTACATCTTTCGCAATTCCTGCTGAATCTGTTCCAGCGTGAGTTAAATCATCAACAATTATACCATCCTTAGTATCAGGAAACCAACCTTCGATTTCATACTTTTTATTATTTTCACCAATTGTTACAAATCTAAGCATTGTATCAATTACACCTGGAGAATCACTTATTGTTTCTATATTTTGAGTCGCAACATCTAAACGCATATGTGTAAATAATTTTGGAAAGAAATTATTCTCTAGTGCAATATTATCGGTATCAGGTAATGGTGTTGTAAAATTGGCATCACTATATAAAGAATATTCACAGTGTAAAAATGAATCAGGTAGATATAAATAACTTTGTTGATTATCAACTTCAAAAATTAAATCACCTCCAGTATTTACTCTACTGGAAGATTCGGGATTCATAGCAATTCTTATATAGTCATTCTTTTTTTGATTATAACTGACGAACGGAGGATCGTCTAATCTAAATTTATTTTCGATAAGCGAAGACATTTTTATAAAAAATAATTTGACTTTTTGTTTTTCTCACAGACAAAAAATTTTTACTAAAAAATTTTTACTAAAATAATTTTACTAAAACATAATTTTAGAATTCTGCTAGACCAGCTCCGCTATTAATACCATTACCTCTTATTTCTTCAATTGAACGTTTTATGGCTACGCCTGATTTCTTCTTATGTTTACTATCAGACGGAGCTCCGCTCCTCAAGGTTTCACCCCCTACAGCTATGTTAGCAATTTTATTTTTTGTTTCCTCTGAAAGTTTTTTTAAATTTTTTAGTTCTTCAGAATCATTCCTAAGTTTACGAATAGCTTCTAGTTGTTTTAATTCGTTTTGAGACTTAACAGCATTTGATATTGCACTAGCTGTACTACCTATAGCAGCTGCTCCTTTTGCAGCAGATGTAATCAAATCTTTATTATTTTTAATTAAGTTAACGATACTTCCAATACCAGAAAATATACCAGCCCCTTCTTTTTGAACGGCACCTGCGGTGCCTAGGAACTTTTGTGTTCCGATTGTTTCTACACTGTCATAATGGTAAACAGATTTCATAGATGTTTCATGAGAAATTTTTTGATTTGAAGCAAAATGTTTAAGATTGTGTTTATAAATTATAGGCATTTTTTAAGATTAAATTTGACTTTTGGGAAAAAATATTTACGATCGGCTAAAGCCTCGAGGACCTTTGGTCCGTTTAAGATTTACGTTTGTGAATGGACAACAACTTCGAGATAACTTTATTAATTGACTGTTGCACTTTATCTATTGCGTCAAGCAGCGTGTGATGTACTTTAATTTCTTTTCTATTAACTTGCATTTTCTGCTGATTAATCTTCAATGCCGTTTTAAGTGCATTTAACTTAATTTTAAGAACATCTAATTGTCTTTTAACAGAATCTAACTGTTCCTTTTTTTTCTTTAGAGTTTTCTTGTAAATTTTTCTTTAATTCATTTTCTAAATTGATTTTAAGATTTTTCATTTTATCAACTTTTTCATTAAGTGAGTTTACTTCATTTATTATTCTATTCATCTTCTTCATTTGTTGAGTAATTTTAGAACTTAATTCGTCAACAGTTTTTTGGAATGTAGTTTGTAACTGCTTTAAATTTTTTTTAATTCTTTCAGGAAGTTTTTCTATTTCATCTTCTAATTGTTCTTTTTATTTGTTTATTTTTAATGACTGCAGATTTTAAATTTATAGAAAGTAATATTAAAATTTTTGATTGTTCTGAAATCTTTTTAAAAAGTTTTGCTATATCTGCTTCTAGCTCTCTATCCTTTTTATCAAGTTTTAATAATTTTTCGTTTAATGATTTGTCATTAAGTTTAAGCAACTTTAATTCATTCATCAGTGGAACCAAAACATCGTTTATATATTTTTCTTTTAAGTCATTGATTTGTGTATCAACATATTGTTTATTTGTTAACTCTGTATTTTGTTGCGGAAGAATAGAAAGATGCAATGGACCAGATAAAACGTCTCCAGTTTTCATAATATAATTTTCTATTTCTAATTCACGATTATTCGGGATATATGCACCTCCACCAATATTTGGTAACATCATTTTTTAACAATAAAAAAATAAAATTTTTTCTAATAAAAATAAAAAAATGGATAAAGCAAATTTAAAAAAATTATATTCGTCCGCATCATCCTGTTCTTCTTATTCGACGAGATCAACGGGGTTTCAAAATAAATGTTTTGATAATAATACTGTTACAAATCCATGTATAGATGTTAATCTTTTGTTTCAATTACAAGCCGAAATATTTAGAGAACAGACTAAAGGTTTACCTTCTATTGAAACTAATTATTGTATTTTTCCAGGTGATCCATTTATTAAATTTATGGATATAGTAAGTAAATATAATGATGTAGCTTATGTTGAATTAAATAAAGAAAATATGGTTATAATAGGTCATAATAACGTTTATGGTTTTATTAGAGCAGTGTTACCAATTAGTAATACTGAATGGATAGAAAATAAAATTATTAATTATATCAATATTAAAGAATTAGTTAAAAAATTAAAATCTTTTTCGAAAGAAAAAATTAGATTATTTGTTGACGATCAAAATCAATGTAACATTCACATAGAGAGTAAAAAACATAATGAAGAATTATTATGTCAAGTATATTATAGAGATACAATTTATAAACAAGTAACATTAGAAATGCCGCAAAGATATGTTTATGATACTTATATAGGATTATATTCAAATTTAAATATTAATTTGTTAAAATCTTATATAAATGGTTTAGCTCAACAAGAGAAAATTTATATGTGGACTACACCTTATACTATTAACAATGACCATAATCATAATCATAATAATTTTAAAAATAATTTAAAAATAATAATAAACGAACCGAAGGTTCTAGGGCTTTGCCCGATCTTAAAGAAACTAATAATAATGATAATAATATAGATGATGATTCTGAAACATCTGAAAATGGTGTAAATGGTAAAAAAGATTATAAAAATATTAGTAATTATAAAAATTTAAGTGAAGAAAAATTTATATCTCATACTGATGTACATGATATTAATACTACATATAATCAAAATTTATCTAAATTTCATTTTCTTACAATTGAAAATAATAATGATGGAATAGTTGAAGATACTGTTAGACAACTATGTGTCGGGTCTACAAAATTTAAATTAGGATTTACATCTAATCAATTTAAAATTTTATCATCTTTAATAAAAACTAAAACTGATTCAGATTATGGTGGTGTTATTAAATTTTCCAAAAGAGATCAAAGACCAATATTTTTCTCTATTATATTATTATCAGATAAAAGATGTAATTTAGAGTTAGATATTCCAATAAGAGAATGGTATCCTATCAGGGAATGGCATCCTATACCAAAAAGTGTAATTTATGATGATGATGAAGAATCAATTTATGATGATGATGAAGAATCAATTGATGATGATGATGAAGAATCAATAGTTAGTGAAAATAAATTTAAATTATCTTTTGATAAAACATTATATGATGAAACTTAATATGATAAAACTTAATAGAAAATACCAAAATATTCGATAAATATATTTTCATATGTAATAAAATTTTTAGATGTAATAAGTTTTTAGATGTAATAAGTTTTTAGATGTAATAAATTTTTTAGATGTTATAAAATTTTTAGATGTAATAAAAAAATTATTATTCCCACGTGTCATCATCATCACTTAAATTACTCTCACAGACGATTGTTTGAAATATTTCAGCTTGAATATCTTCTCCGTTATAAGGTAACATAATTTCATTTTCATCAGGTGCTTGACGTCTAAGAATATTTATTTGACCAGAAAATTTTTTTTCTTCAGTATTATTATTTTTATCAGGAATACTAATTCCAGTTTCTAAAGATCTTTTCCATGGTTTATTAACTGTAGTCGATAATGTTTTCCCCGAATATAATTATAGAAAATCTTCTACTTTTACTTGATCTTGTGAATATCCTTTGAATGTTTTCTTTTCACTAAGTCTCCCTTGCTCATCTACAGTAATACAGTATTTTACTTTAGGTGCAATAAACATTGCAAAAATAATTCCACCATTTCCATAATCATTTTTCCCTTGACACAATTCTCCTCCAACATATCCAGCAGCGTCTAATTTATTAAAGAGCTCATTGGAAATATACGTGGTGTGATCCAAAATGTCCCGGACTAACCTACTTGCAGATAACCTGTGATAACGAATACTACTTCAGATGTAAATTTAGGTCTTTAAGGCATGAGAAATATGGTTGCCGAAATTTTTCCGGTCAGTTTTCTATTTTTAAAAAATTTTCAAACATTTTTGTCTGAATTTCAAGATTTTCCTATAAATTCTAGCGATTTAGAATTAATATATTTAGATTAACTTGACAGTTAAGCTATCACTAATAACCTGACTAATAATTAACGGAAAAACAAATGTTTTGTTCCAGAAAACAATTTACTTTTCAATGTATGAGCCGTTAGCATTCGTCACTTTTTGCCAACGAAGTCTCAATTCACAAAAAGCTTTATGAAAAAATTCCGGTGTCAAAGAATCAAAAAACTCAGTAACTGCATCCCGCAGTTCAACTGGCGATTCAAAATGGTGTCCACGAAGATGCTTTTTGAGGAATCTAAACAGATAGAAGTCACTTGGGGCCAAGTCAGGTGAATAGGAGGATGTCTCAATAGTTGAAATCCGTTTCTCGTTAAGGCATTGGTTGTCTCCTGCGAGGTGTGAATCGGAGCATTGTCATGAAGCAAGTAGAGGGGAATGTTTCGTGGCTTTCTTATTTTCTTCCTCGCTTCAGATAACAGATTGGAATAATATTCGCTATTGATTCTTACTCCTTTATCCGCAAAGTCAACCAGTTGGATTCCCGAAGCGTTCCAAAAGACCGTCAGCATCAACGACCGGCGATGTGATGTTCCGGATCGCATTTTCAAAGGGGCAGACTCGCCTGATTTTCGCCACTCTGCAGATTCTCGCTTACTTTGAGGCAGATACAAACTTAAAGGTGTTTCATCCTCTGTAAGGATGCAGTTCAGAAACTGATCTCCGTGCATTTCGAGGAGATCCAAATTTGACTGTGCCGCCAGAAGTCTGTTTCTCCTTCATTTCAGGTGACAGAAACTTCGGTACGAAACGTGATGCCAGTTTGCGATATCCAAGTCTTTCGATGATGTCATGACAGGAGTGATAACTGATTCGCAACTCTCTTGACAACTCACGGATGGTTATCCTTCTGTGTGCTGTAATCACTTCATCGCACTGACTCGATTTCTCTTCCGGAATCTCCTGCGGCCGACCAACAGTTGAAAAATCTTGCTCCACAGATTGTCTTCCGCGTTTAAATTCGCTTATCCAGAAATAAGCAGTAGTTCTCGATGGAGCTTTGCTTCCATATGCCAGGCTTAATTCCTTTAGAATGTCACCATTAGCGAAGCCGCGGATCAGGAGGTATCGTATCACACTGCGATATTCGATTGAAGACACGCTTGTCACATCCATCATGAAAACTGATAGAACAAAGAACCATCGTTGACACGGATTTCTTAATGAATGCGTGCTGAATGAACTTCACTGATTGATATCGTAACACATGAAGCAATTAACAAAAGACGTGCAATATTCATGGCAAAGATATCCGTCAAATAAGGTACAAATCAAAATCAATCTAACTATAACAATAAGACAAATCGGATCTCGATAAATTCAGAAAATACAGAAATTCATGTTAAAATGTAAAAATATTTTTTAAAAATAGAAAACTGACCGGAAAAATTTCGGCGACCATATTTCTCATGCCTTAAAGACCTAAATTTACATCTGAAGTAGTATTCGTTATCACAGGTTATCTGCAAGTAGGTTAGTCCGGGACATTTTGGATCACACCACGTATATTGAATCAGTATCTGTATAATGAATGTATTTTTCTTTGAAACCATTAATTTCTAAAATAAAGTTATTCATGATTCTTCTAGAGTGAGAAAGAATAAAAGAACCTAAGTGTGATGGCATGAATGACGTCTTTCCATCTTTTACAATATTAGTTTTGAGAAATTCATCATCTTCCATTTCTACTTTCGCTAAATATTGTTCATCATTTAATTTTTCATAATCTTTTACTTCTTGAGTGAAATTTTTTCTCAATGTATTCTCATTCCATAAATGATATTTAGTGGTTATATCTTTTTGCACAGTTTTACCATATAGCGAATTCATCAATAATTTAATTAACTCATCACCTACAGTATTTCCTTCTGTTTTATATCTTTTTCTCAAATTAAAAAGTTTTTCAATATAATTTCGAAATGGTGAAACTTGATAATTTTTTCATAAATTATACCATCAGTAATATGTAAGATTTTTCCCCCACATCTAACAATTTCTTGTATGTCTATAGAAGTTAATACATCATAACATATACCATTTCTAAACCTGATTACTTTTACATGAGAATTATTATTTTGATTTATAACTTTATCTTTTATAGGAACTGGTTGGAAAAACATATCATTCGGATATTGAAACACAACAGAGAATATTCCAGTTTTAGGTCTAAATGTTTGTGTATTAAATTTATATACTATTTCCCGCTCTTCTTCTTGACGAAATTTTCTAGCTGATTCAGCTTTAGGGTATTCTGAATTTTCATCATAGATAGCTGATGGATATAAAGATGTTGCATCAAAAGCCATTAGAAATTCATTGTTTTGTTCAAGTAGTTGATTTGAAATTTTCTTACAAATTTCAGTTTTATCTCCTAAATCTCGATACTGTTTCATTAAATCTATTAAATTACTTGCAGGGGACAAAGCCCCACCAGCGTAGCGACCAAGGGACAAAGTCCCCCCAGCGAAGCGACCAGGTAAATACTGTTTTAATATTGGTAACAAGATGCTACAAAATGGCGATATGTATTTTCTTATATTTGCTGAAACTCTTCCACCTTTAACAGATTTTCTAATATAATTTCTAGCCCATAAATCTATGTGAGAATGAATATTTATATTGTCATTTTGTACGCTTTTCATCCAACCGTTAAATGTTAAAGCAGAGGATGTTAAATTAGTAGTTATATCTTCACCAACTAAATCTCGCATAACATTATTATATTTGTAGATACAAAAAGCTAAAGAAAGAATATCGTTAACTAAATATGGTCTCCATTCATTTTCTTTTTCTTT
This sequence comes from Prostheceraeus crozeri, assembly GCA_907163375.1. NCBI lineage: Eukaryota > Metazoa > Platyhelminthes > Polycladida > Euryleptidae > Prostheceraeus > Prostheceraeus crozeri. The sequence goes on along the minus strand of CAJQUW010011843.1, from coordinate 1,000,119 downwards.
ATAATTTTCATGTGTTATGTCTCCAATTTCATAATTTAATTTACACACATTCGTAGGAATTTAAAATTCTCACACCATTTAGAAAGACTTGTTTTTACATGTTGATAACTACATTTCATTATAATAGTTTGAAGTGCTAATTTACCTGACGGTGAATCTTTTTTCATATTGTTTTTAAATCTAAAAGATTTTTGAATGTATCTACTAACACATTCAGTTGTATAAGGATTTTGTAATGAAGCAGTCAATATTCCTCTTGAAGTTTTAAGAGGCGGTTTAGATAATTTAAAATTTGCTTTTATCGGAAAATAGGAATCAAAACCTGATGAATTGTGAGCTATTAAAGTTACTCTAGAATAATTAAATTTTCCAAGAGTTTTAAAAAATTGATGGATCGGACATACGTCCTCTGGGTTTCCCCCGATCGAACATTCATCATCCTCAGTTCTCGTAAATATTTTCACACAATTTTGAAGTTTATTAAATTCTAATTCAGTTAAATTATTATACTCATTAATCTGTTTTTTAAGTTTTTTAATTTCATCTTCATCTTTTGATCGTTTAATTTTAATCATATCACTTAACAAACGTGTTTCTAATTCTTTCAATCTTTGTTTCGGTAAACAACATATAAATTTATTAAAATTAATAGCTCCTACAGTGTAAGGAATAGGATGAGCTGTTGAACAGTTAAGATCAGGAAAAGTTTCGAGATCCCAAATATATGTTGAACCATAGTCAATTTTTTTCTTTGTTATGATTTTATATGGACGCGTTGTTAGATTTTCATCAGTAACTGTTTTATATATGGGTTTGAAATTATTTTCAATTTCTCTAATAGCTTTTAATTTATGAGATTTATTAATTAAACAATAGTGACCAATTGTTGAACCTGCGTGAAAATAATTGTAATAAACATAATTATGAAACGTTTCAATTCTTCTAGGATTTAAATGACGATTGGCAGGACTATAATATTGAACGCATTCTCCAAATATTTATTGAATTGAGAAAATTTGCAGTTTGACATTACTCCTGTTCTAGATGTGGCTTTCTCTTTATATAAAAAATTATTAAACATTTCTTTCATCATTTCTCCTTGTTCTTCATTAAAACCTCGTAAAACATTATAACATTTAATAAAACAAAAATCTTCAGAAGGAATATAACAATATTCACCGAAATATTCTTTGATTCTATATTTCATATTTATCCCTGCCCCCCTATGCGATCTTTGTACTAACTTCATTCCAAAATCTTCATATTTAATGTTACCTGTAAAAATCCATTCGTTAGCATCGGATTTCTCATCCAGATTTGAAAACCATGTTTCAAATAATTTTTTATTATAGAAGGTTGCGTAAAAATTTTGAATTATATTTTCCTGATCTTTAAAAACTTTCCAAGTAAATTAATAATTTTACCATTTGCTAAAAGTTTCCGCATATCATTTACTACATTAATAAAAGATACATTTTCATATTTAATTTCATTTGGATTAAATAAATTACATAAATCATCACCAAGTTCATCCTTAATTCTATCATCAAAAAAGATATCACTAATAGGAGTTTCTAATTTTTCTTTTGTTCCACGTTTCTGTTTTTTAGTATTACGTCTAATACTACGCCTAGTACGTTTCTGTTTTTTAATACGTTTACTACGTTTACTATGTTTAATTTGCTCATCAAACTCAGCAGTTTGTTTCTTGATTAATTCATCAATCCTAGACGTTTGTCCGAGAGACATTTCACGATTCATATTTTTTAAAAGAAAAAATGAATTTTTACATAGAACCTCGGTTCCGTTTTTACATCTACACAGGAATATGTAATTGATGTAATGTTTCTAATTCATGTGTTGTTAAATATTCTTTCTTAACCAACCACCATAAATTATTATACGCCAAAAATACTCGGAAACTTCTTAAAAAAAGTGGAAAGTCTTTTGTTTTAACACACGGTTTAATACCATGTTTTGTTTTATAATCTGTAACGAGCGCTACGTATTTATGATGATAATAAAATCTAACTTCTTTCTTCGAATTTACAGGATTTGTAGGATGACGATAATCTTTTAAAACTGGTACATGTTCTATCTTGTAAGCATTCAACATATTTTTTTTTAATTTTTATTAACAAAAAATTTATAAGAAAAATTATTCGGTCACTCCGTTCGATCACTCCGCGAAAATATTTTCTATCGACTTTCAGTCAGAGAACAATTGTTCGATAACTCTATCATGAATTTTTTTATCAATATTAATTGTAATGAAGCCATAATCTTTTGACCAAGCATTGTTACACGATTGTTTAAATTCATCTTTATTTCTTACACATAAATCTCTTAACAAATCACTTAAGTTTCTTGCATTTATTTCAAATAGTATAGATATATTTGCATTCTTTCTAATAACACTTCCGTCTAATGAATACATACTTTGTGTTAAATAAAATACACTACAGTTATTATGTCTACCTCTTGTGAAATAATTTCTCTGAACTGACTGATTTCTATCATTAACACAATCATCAAAAATTACACAATGTTTCATTGTTTTATCTAGTTTACAAGGATCTTGCATATTACCACTATCATCTATTAATTGTATCTTTATATGCTTATTTTTATTGGTTTCAACTAACTGATTATTTTTTGCTGCTTCTTCACACCACGAACTTATTTCTTCTTCATCTTCAGATTTTTCATATTCTTTGAATAATGAAGCAATTGCTGTTTTTTAAGATTATTTTCAAATCCATATTTTAAAAATTGATAGACGGGTTGTTCTGCCGTTGTTGTATAAATTATAAGATTGTTATAATCCAAAAAATTTGGAGTCGTTAAAATTTTAAATAATAGATATGTTTTTCCACATCCTGATCTTCCACAAATAACTGACAAAACTTTATTAGATAAATTTGGATGATGATTAAATTTGAGTTTTTTTTAATTTAATGGGGGTACTTCACTCATTTTTTAATAAAAAATTTCAATTTTAATTTTTTTATTTTTTAAAGAAAAAGAGTAAGAAGAATAATAATAAGGAGAAGAAAATTAAACTTCTATAGCTTCGCGTGGGAGTTTATACCTCTCGAACGGGAGTTTATACCTCCCGAACCAAAAGATCTATCATAATCTCTTCACCTCCAAAATTTATTTCTTGTCCTTTTTCATCAGTGATTCTAATGCCAATGTTGTTAATAGTTTTTCTTGTAATAGGAAAATATATTAATGTTTGTGGAATTACATTTAATCTATAACCAATGGGTACAGTAAAAGCTGGAAAACTGAATATTAAATTTGATAATTTACCATTTATATATCCTCCTTCAATAATGTCACAATGTACAACAATTGAATTTATTTCAGTTATTTTTGGAATCTTCTCACCTAAATGATAACCTTGACTATAGGTTTGTTTATTAAATCCTAATAGCTTTGACAATGATCTATCATGATTAAAATCAACTTGATGATTTTCGTCTAAAGTAAGAGAAAATTTATTAACTGCCGGTTCAATTGCAAAATGTAATTGTTTCTTATCTTTAAATGGTATACCTAAATTTCTCTTAATTTCATTTGATATTGATTCAACTTCGTAAGAACCAGGAAGAAAAGTTTGTATTTTCCATGTTTTGCCTTTATCAGTAGAATATCTAAATTGATCATTCACATCTTTGATAACGTTTTGAATAGTGTTAAATGTAGAGAAACTAGTCAATGCAATTTGATAATTTTTATTTTGTTCTAAATGTAGAATGGGTTCTAAATTACAAGTGTGTGATGAAGTAGTTGTTATAATTTTTAACGTCGTACTAAATTTTGATGAACCTAAAATCTCTGTCAAATTTTCTAAATGATTATTAATTTTGTCTAAATCTGCTGAACACATTTTTTAGTTAAAATTTTAAATAAATATTATAGATAAAAATCGTAGATAAAAATCATAGATAAAAATCATAGATAAAAATCATGAATAAAAATCATAGATAAAAAATAGAAACAACATATTTCAGCTACACTTTTATAATCCTCTTCATTTAGAATCTTCTTTTCTAACAGTCTTTTCAATATAGCATGAATTTCATTGAAACTAGAATTATGTCCTTCTTTTATTGCAGATATTAAAATATTTAATCTATTTAGTAATTCTTGTGGATCATCTGGTAAAAATATGGTTGTTTCTGTTTTCTGTTTTTCAGATAAACCTTTTCCTACTTTAACTCCCGTTGATAATAAATTTTCTAATTGTTTATAACGTCTAAGAGAGTTTACTGCACCAACTCTGTCTAACATAGCTCTATATTTTATGAGATCTTCTACAGCATAATTATTTAAATCTGCTCCTCTTAAAAGATTTACAAAATTTCTATCTAAATTAAAAGGAGATTTATCTGGTGAAAAAATTAAACCTCGAAAAGGTTGTGGAAATATTTCTTTTTGTCCGAGATAAAATCTAGGTATTGTTTTTCCATCTATAAATGAAATAGAATGTTCAAATTGCATAGATTTTGGTAATTTCTTATTAATGTTTGATTCTAGTAATCCATAGTCATCTAATATAGTTTTGTGCTCTGGATCTGATATATCAATTTGTTTATCATTATTTGTACTTTCTTTTTCAAGAGTTTTAAATGGTTTCATAGTTTTTTCAAAATCAGTTTTTACTTGCTCGGTTTGCTGCATTTTTTCAGACATATCAGATTGAATACCAGCTTTTATCATTCTATGTTGAAGATGATTTTCTTTCATAATATTTCTTTGTTTTATTAACTCTTCTAATTGTTTAATTCTTTTTTGATTATCAGCTTTAATTTTATCCATTTTTAAAATATAATATTTGAATTTTGTGGTAACATTGGAATACAGCAAAAACATTTTACTGTACAAATTATTTTTTTATTGCTTTGTTGTCTGACATCTTTTCGTTTAAAGTTTTCTCGTTTTAAGTTTTGTTTAATAAAGTTTTGTTTAATAAAGTTTTGCTTAAATTTTCGCTTAAAGTTTTTAGCTCTTCTAAAAAAATTTTGTCATTTTCTTCATTAGAAATTTTACCATCACTAGAAATTTTGCCATCCTTTTTATTTTTATCATCAACTTTTTCTGTCTGTAATTGAAATGATATTTGATTTACTTCATTAGCTATTTGATCAAATTTTTCAATCTCATCTAACGTAATAACATTATCATCACATACTCTTTGAAAGTAGTAGTGTAGTTTATCATAGACTTCTTTAATATGTAAATGCTTAGTTTTTAATGATTTTCGTTTCTTAGTTATTAAAGATTTATCTAACATTGTAACAAGTGAAGTTGCAAAAACACCCGTACCTGTTAAAGCTGTAGCAACAACAGGAATTACTAAAACACCTGAAGATATAACAATTGTCAAAGCACCTAAACTTATTGTTAAGAATATGCCAATTCCTTGTGTTACATTCTTAACTTTGCCCCATCTCTTTCTTAATTTTTTATAATGCTCTAATCTTAATAATAATTGAGATTCCTTATCTTTCATATAACGTACTCTATCTTTGTGCTTTTCTTTATTCATTTTCTCAATGTCCATTAAAGTAGAACTACGTTCATATGATAACGAAGGATATATTCTTGCGGTTTCTTCCATTTCTGAAGTTCCTTCCACTTTTGTTTCTTCCATTTTTAAAGAAATATTTTTAGTCACATGTTATATTTTAAAAACCTGAAAGATGGATAAAATTCATGAATTTGAAATTCTCAACTTTTATGATTTTTGGTGTCCTGGAACGGTCATGATTTAAGCGAGAAAATTGTAATTCTCAAATTTTGAGATTCTTAACTTTTATGATTTTCGGTGTCCTGGAACGGTCATGATTTTAAGGGTGAAAATTGTAATTCTCAAATTTGAGATTACGTGATATTTTGAGACCGGCTAAATTTTTGAAATTTTGATTTTTTGAAAAAACCCGCAAAAGTGTGACATCCGGCGCAAGCGAAGCGAAGCAAAGCGAAGCGAAGCGTCGCGCCGGATGTCACACTATATACTACTTGTGTGAAAGCTCACCAAAGTGCAATCTTTTGCCGATATGCCGATATAGTGTTTCTTTTTCCACACTTCATTGCACTTTTCGAGCTGAGAGGTCTATCATTTTCCACTTTTCGTTTCAATTTGCTAACCGTTGGTTTACTCACACCCTGTATTAATGCATTTCTTGTGCTATGTTTCAATTGTAGTAAGTAGTGTTGATCATTTTCCTTGCAACTATCAAGTCCCTTAGTACCTGAGGCTTGAACATCATGTACAACGGCACAAATGTTTCAAGAGATATTGATGGTTGAACACAACTCCAATCGTCAAGCTTTATAAATAAGTTCTGCAAGTTATTAACCAGATTTCATCATTCACGAAGGTTCTTGCGCAAAACGTACTGAATCATCAGACAAAACTGTTGATTAGGCCTATTCGAAAGAATCTAGAGTTATCAATAGAGGCCGCCAGCTTGTGGAGCATGGAGCTGCATGCAAACGATCAAAAGAATGTGAAACTTTGATTTTGGTAATCTTCTTCAAAGATCGGCTATGATAAAATGATGTCATTTTACTCTGAGGAAAAATGATATCATTTTATTTTGAAAAATGATACAAAATGATACCATCAAAAACTTTTTGTTGCATTATATTTTCTAATCATAGATTCGTCGCATTTTGTATTGAAGCAAATTTAGTCTCTTTCATTTGTCTTACCCATGTCCTTCCCCACTGGTTGATTCATGCAGCGAAAAGCAACAGTAATTAGGAAATTCTCCACGCACCTGGATAGTGTTATCCATTCTGTAATAAAATCTTCAGGTGCTTGTCAATGAACCTTTTAATAAAATTCAAGGGTAGCCAGAATTTTCGACTTACGGCTTCCTCAATGGCAGTTACAGTAAACAAAAGCAACAGGCTATTATCTGTCAGTCTGTCTATCACACACAGTCAAACAGTGCTAGTTTAAAAACACTAGCTTGAATTTGTTTTTTCTGACTTGTCTTAGTTTCTATAATACGAGCATAATATAAGCTTGTGAATAAATCATTAGTAATATGTAAACGAGGCTTTGAAATTTGGAAATACGAGTACGGTCAAAGCTGGACTTTTCGGACTTGGTTAATTAAGATTCTGGTTGATAAAAACCGCCTTTTTCTGGGATTAGCTTCACATGTACAGTGCATATCTCATATATTGCTGGTTACCTCAGACTTCCAGTAGGCCTATGATTGAACATTGAGCTCATTGATAACTGTCTTGATGTCTTTGAAGTCTTGACTGTGATCTAAATATTTTTTTGCCTTTTTTCGTATTTTCGTACTTTAGATACTGTTGGCCTAGCCAACTGCATATTGTAGGCATATTTGTAATGCGAGTGTATAAAGCTTAAATCAAAACTTGCAATGTCTAATGTATAGACCACAGGCCCTACCTAAGTTTTGATATACAAGAGGCTTTGTATAACTAAACTGCTTTCTGCGGTCTTCCATTGCTTGGAATCTATCGATGCTGCATGCAATCTAATTTCAATTTCATTGCCAGGAGCAGTAAAAGTAGCGTGGTAACAGTGTAAATCGAAAAATTCGTATGACTAGATCTATTTACGGTGCAGGCCTACGTATATTTCACTAAAAAATGGTATATTTTCATTATAAAAAAATAAAATGATACGAAATGATATCATTGCCGATCATAAGTCTTCATGAAACCAGAGGATACCATTCATCAAAGATTTAATATTGAAGTCTTCAAATTCTCATCTTATTTCATTTTCATGAAACTTGTAGACGTTGCGCGTTTTTTTTTCACATCACAAGATTTGATTCGGGTTAAGTTTATTCATAGTTGATGGCAGCTGACGGGAGGTTATTTAATTTCATAGTGAATCTCACTCCTCTTTCATAAAAGACCACAAATCCACCGAAAGCAGGTACCCGTCGAGACGTATTGCTTCTGTGAGAGGTAACCGCAACGGAGAAGGTTGACTGGTTTGCGAGTACAATTTTGACTCGACTAGCTAAACTAGTTCCGTCTAATGTTATGAACGCGAGTCAGTTGATCGAAACTCTGAACGCATGTAAAAGAGAGTCTGACAGATGACCACAGCTTCATATCTCTCGACGTTGTCAGCCTTTATCCAAGTATTCCTATTAGCTAACGCATAGAGGCTGTCATGGAGTTTGCTAATACAAACTGGCATAGGATAGACAACAAAGGTATAACGGCTGAATATCTGCGTCGATGTCTGACGTTTATTTGTTACAATTACGAAATAAAATACAACAACCGAGTCTATTTGCAGATCAAGGGCTGCCCTATGGGTGCGCACTTTGCTCCGGCGTTTGCAATTATTACTATGCACAAAGTTGAATCTATGACTTTAAATACCCTGTCGCAACGGTTTGGTTTTAACCCTGACATTTACAAAAGGTACATCGACGATATTCTGATCGGTCCGGTAGAACGAGACGAACGGATGTTTCAGAATTTTTGCAAGTCTTTAATGCCATCATAAATAATTATATCAACAATGTGGAAAACAGATGCTCGAGCAAGAGAAACGAAGAGGCAGCTATGGAAAGAGTCAAAGGAGGCTTGATAAAAATGGTCTCCGAAATGTGAACCTCAAAACTAAAAAGCTTAAAAAGCATTCGGAAACCATTGAAAAAGAGAAAGTCTTCTTCTCGATTAAATTTATCAATGATAGCTGCACGAAGAGAATCAATAAAATCATCAAGAATTATGATTTGCCGATAAAATTAGGAAACCAGCCTGCCTCTAGTCTCAAACAATGACTCAGTCGCAAGGAAAAGAGTAAACGTGACAATTGCGAATTCTGTGATCGTTCAGGGTGTAGTTTTGCTTGCTCTGATAAGCATCTAGTATATCGGTTTACTTGCAAGTTGTGTCATGGCAGCTACATAGGTCAGAGTCAAGACCTTTCAATTTCCAATATAATGAACACAAGCGCAGTCTATCAAATAACAGCATGGATAGCGCATTGGTAGAGCACGCAAGACAATACTATTATGGACGTCTGGCGATCACAGACTTTCAGCTAGATATTATTGACCGATGCAGATCACCGATAGAGACGAGACTGTCAGAAGCCAATCATATTGAAGAACAAAGACCAGCACTCAATCGAAAACATGAAATAACCAGACGTTGAACGCGCCCTCACTCCTGCCAAGCCTTGACAATACGAGCCGGCTCGCGAAAGCTCGGAATTATAAATATCTTTCAGCAAATAGACTGTACATACTTCGATGTAGTTGACCAGGTGACGGGAGATGATCTTTCTGAGCAAGTTATACAAAATAATTAAAACTCCCCTTTTCAGTTTAGGCCAATATAATCAAGTAAAAGTTAAAAGTATCGAAGACAGGCCTTCGGCGTCCAGCGCCTTCAACGGTCGATGTTTGGATGTCGATGTTTAGGCCATCCAAACATCGACCGTTGAAGGCGCTGGATGTCAAAGGCTTGTCTTCGATACTTTTAACTTTTGCTTGATTACATTGGCCTAAACTGAAAAGGTGAGTTTTAGTCACTTCGTATAACTTGTACATACTTCTAGCAGCTAATCTTTTCTTGGGGAGACGACACAAACGGAAGTGAGATTCACTATGAAATTAAGTTTATTCAAATATTCCATAAGTTGAAAAAAATGAAATTTCATAATTTCTCTATTTAATGGCCTTGAACTGATGAAAAATGATCTATCAATCTTGTTATCTCAGCAGTCGAAAATTTAGCATTGAATTTTATTGACTGCAGAAAGTAGACAATTTTCCGGGGTTTTTTCATAGGCCAAAAGTTCACCCTGCTTCTCATCCGCTGTCCATAGATAGACGGTAGGATTACCGGTTCATTTGTTCTCACACTGCCGCAGGAGCTTCCTCAACAGGCTAATACCATGACCATCCATGCTCGGGAGCTCCGTTTGTGTTTGAACATAAACGGTTTGACAAGCACATCATGGATTCTCATTGCGCATTCACCATATAAGACACGCAAGAAATGCGGTTATGCCTTCAAAGCAAATCTTCAAAACAAGATAACTAATGTCACTGAAGTTGTGTTAGCAATCAGGAATCACATATTTGCTTTAAGTTTCCTTTTCCAGTTTTGCTTTAAGTAGAACAGTCAGAATAGGGCTCCTCAGACAGTTGGACGCGTCCAAGAAGTTCATTGAATTTCATTCGGAATATTGCTCTGAAGCGCGACTTTGTCATTGTTTGTATGTAGAGCGCTCCTGAACTAATATATTTATCATGAAAAATATGATAGAATATCTTCGTCGGAGCACTATGTGTACTCGTATATGAAAGAATAGATACATACAAGTCTCCTGACTCTTTGCCGTCTAATTTGGTCACAGGAATCGAAGAGCGGGGATAATATATTTGTTATTTACACTGTCGCCAAAAGCAAACAATTCAAATCCACTTATCGACTGAAAGTGTGATAAGGTTCATACTTTTTGCAGACTTTTATATAATGTTGCATTCATTTCATTTAATCATATAAACGGTATGATGTTGAAAAGAAAACCATTTTAAATAAAAAGTTTTATGAAATGATTTGTTCTCAACAATATGCCTAGCAGCTGCATGTAACTTACAGTACCGCGGGTACAAAGTAAACACTTAATTTACGATTATACCGCTGTGTCATCAAGTATTTTCAAAATACTGAAACAAAATCGCGGTTATACCGGATATTTCTGATTGTATTGGTACAAGCACAGTATTTTTTTAGCTGAGACGCTGAAATTACCGAACCCTTCGTTTTCTCCTAACTGATTTCAAAGAATCATGATTTTTTGTTAACGACCAGCTTGTTGAACCGTTCACTGTAAGGACGACCAATATATGATGTGATGATAAAGTTGTAACGAAACCATGATTTCCAGTAGAACGAGAGCAGTAGTGAAAACTGTGCCCTACTTGCCACGGATAGGTACATGGATAGGTACATGTAAAGTTTAGTGTTATCAATAGGTACATGGATAGGTACATGTAAAGTTTAGTGTTGTCAATAGGAACATGGATAGGTACATGGATAGGTACATGGATAGGTACATGTATACTTTAGTTATCGATAGGCACATGGATAGGTACATGTATAATTCAGTGTTATCAATAGGAACTTGTATGAGATCTGTTTTACTGGATAGGTACATGTGTTTGGTACACTGTGTTTCGGAACGTCTATGATCGAACTTGTGTGGTTTGGTTCTGAGCACTTGGGTACGTACCGATAGACGTCCGTTGTTTGATTTTGAATGGGTTTGCTCAATTGCGACTATTGTGACTATTGCAACCATTGTAATCAAGATGACACATTGATTTTCCTTTTACGTAGACAAACTATGCTATAAATATGAGATAGTTTTTGATAACATACATAATGATGACTAGTATCCCAACGTCGTGGGTTGTCGCAAGAGACCTTGGATATTCGTTCAAAGCCATAGAAACTGTAACAAATCTCAGTGAAAATATCAACGCTGGTGATTTAGTTGATCGACTAATGGATCTAGATGAGCATGCTATGAATCACAATTTGGATCGTAGGTGGATAGAGGATTTCTCCATGCTACACTGCAATGATAGTGAAATTAGGAGGATCAAATTGGAACGATATGGAAAGAAGGAGACATCTGACAGTGTTTTAATAAAAAGTTCTCCCAATAAAAGTGACTTCAGAAGGAAATTAGAACAAGAGACATTTAAATTATTATGTGAACGGAACTGCGTTAAATGTTTTAAACAGGAACGATCACTTCTCTTTTTGCCATGTTCTCATAGCGTTATGTGTTCTACATGTTATGTACCCTTTGAAACTTCATCTTGTCCCCTTTGCGATGAAGAAATATCTTCAACAGTCACTGTATATCGTTCATGATGAGTCATCATGCAGGTCTGTGATTGGTCACTATTGTGTCTTTGACTTTTCTATATAAGGAGGACATTGTACCGTTCTATTTCAAGCATAATTTGAGGCTAATACAATGTCAATCAGCATGTCGTTCACTACCAACATTCCCATTTCAATAATTTACCGAAGTCAACTCTTCACGGGCAATATATTTTATTCTGCCGTGAATATAACTGGCTATAAAGCGGATTTGGTGGATCTGATGGAGGAAATAGTGAAGTATTTCCGCTGCGGAGAGGACGTTGTGGTGCAGAGAATGCTAATGAGAGTCGTGAACAACGCTCTTACACGAGTTGCAAGATTCTGGCTCAACGAAGTATTTCGCCCACTATCTCAAACGGAGATTGTACCGGAATACTCTCGCTGTTGGTGCAGCAGTATCCAACGGAAACTCAACACATGTCTCCATGACATTATCACCTCCAGCTACTATGATGAGAAGGGTGAGAAGTGCAAACTGGACTTGTTCAGTGGACCGCCATCAGTAAGCATCAATGTGGCTGCTCAAGGACATTCTGAGGTGATCAGTTTGCGGGCATACTATGCCAATATTTTAAAGACTTTCCATTTAAAGCCTTGCTGTATGTGCTGTCCTATTTCAAAACATCTAATGAAAGACATTGAGCAGCTCATAACTGCTACAAATGAGACTCTAGCCGATGTGAGTGTATATCAGTTTCCCTCTACAACTTGCTAAGTGTTTTATGTAAATTTATACGTACCAGCAACAAACTCTGTGAATGCTTGTAAACTTTTGTATATAATGTTGTAAGTACTAAGCAAAAATTGTAATTGTATTATCTATTTCCATATTAGAATAAAAATGTCTGTAAAACGGAAGGCATCTTCTCGTCAATCGAAACGGTCCTTCAAACCTTCAAGTCAGTTTAAAAAGGCGTTGCGAAAGTTAAACAGGATACATGATAATAAGAAGAAGTGTAAATTGATTCAAAATTCAAGTGATGATTTCATTCGTGATTTAGCTTTTGCAATACACAAATGTCTACCTATTTACAAGCCTCTGTTGAATGCTGGCTCTTTGAATAGCATAAAAAAGTTTTCAAATCCAAGGAGTAGTGATAAGAAAAGGCGAAACTTAATTCAGCGCGGTGGTGGTGGGTTTCTAAGTATGTTAAATGATATTGGAAACAGTATTAATGGTGTAATCAATAGTTCGCTTGGAAGGATTGCAGCAACTGCTGCAATGTTAATATAAGGTTAGCGAATCATAAAGTGACACGTCATCACTTTGATTGATGAGTCATATATAGGTGTATATAAGGAAGACGCTTTAATGATATTTTGCCACTTTCAAGTGACAATTCATTTGCGCTGGTTGAAAGCTCCGAATTAGTACTTGTTGAAACATGACTCAGAAAATGTATACAATCAGAGAGGAAGGTGACGCTTTTGAGCAAGATCTCTTGAAGCTTCGTCCGACACGAAAGGTGCAAGGGATTGGAAATACGTTCTACTTTCAAACCTTGAATTATGGTGATGATGGCTTTTATCTTCAAGTTCCATTCTTCCACAGTAATGGTATGTCTACATCAGGGTATAGCAATATGAGACAAATGCGAGTGACTTTTCCAAAATGGCAACAGGTGATTCTTAAAACTATTGACTCTTTCGCGAAAGAATGTGTTGAGCTGCCTGAAAGTGCTCCCACTCATTGGAGAAAGGCATTAGAGGAAGGAGTTGGTTATAAGGAATTGCCGGAATTCGATACACTGTTTTTAAAACTATCTGATCATTTTCAAGCATTCGATCTCTTTACAAACGCGATGGAATGTGAGGATCTCAAACGGGGCCGCTATATGGGCTTAGTTCACGTTACCGGACTTTATATTGGCTCACATGGTTCGACTGGTAAAGTCGCATCTTTACAAATGAAGGTTCTTCAACTAGTCTATGAACCACTACCAATTGATAAATGTTTAATTAACATTGATAAGACTGCTTCAAGTGATGGGAAGGAAGAGAGCAAAAAGCGAGGTCGGAAATCTAAAGATGGGAATCCTAAATTGAAGTTGAAGCGCCAAGATGCTGACTTGAAAACTTTCTATAATCCTAATTGTGATGAGGAAACACAAATGTTTTAATTTGTAAATGTTTTAATTTGTAAATGTAACTTGAAAGTTTCTATTCTGAATGTAAATAAACTTGATCTGGAACATGTGTCTGTTTTGTTGTTCTAAGCAAAATTAGCGGGATGATGAGTTTAATGTTAATGGAATTATAAGATGACAGATTTTCGTCTATTCACTGATCGCACAATGTGTGTCGCTGGACCAAGTCAGTCCGGTAAAACTACATTTGTAACTGAATTGCTACAATATAGAAATGAAATGTTTAACAAGGAAATTAAGAGAGTCAAATGGTATTATGGAATATTTCAACCACAACTACATTCTGCACTTCGCCAGAAAGGTTATGAGGTGAAGCAAGGGTTGCCATCAACTGAGGATATCAAAGCAGGTGACTTACTAGTATTAGATGATCTATTACGAGAAAACAAATCTTCAAAGGATGTAACTGAAATGTTCATTCAAACTGCACATCATAGGGAAGCTTTTATTATCTACATCACCCAAAACATCTTCGATGGAGGGAAAGAGCAAAGAACTAGAAGTTTGAATACACATTATTTGGCAATATTTAAAAATCCAAGAGATAGCAGTCAGATACATCATCTCAGTAGACAGATATTACCTCAACAACCTAAAGTACTTTCAAAAATATATGAAGATGTAACAAAGAAACCACATGGTTATCTATTTATTGATCTAACCCAGGAATGTCCGGAACGACTTCGATTTCGAACAAATATCATACCTAATTCCGCTGAACCAATGACAGTTTTCTCAGTTCACAGTTAGTTTTAAGCAATGTACTTTGTTGCCTTATTATTTTCAAACATGTCGTATTCAAAGATGGTAGTCATTCCTCAAGAGGAGTATGTACAATTGACTACATTACAAAGTGCACAGGAAGTCAAAAATATAGATCAACCTATTACGAATCAACTTAAGGAACTAACACAAAAGGATATGGAAATTCAGAAGATTAAGGATCCCTATCGACGAATGCAGTTAGCAGCTGAAAACATTGACGAGAGGCGACAGATTCGTGACAAGTTGCGACGATTTATAACCTTGTCAACACCTCGACCATATCGTGTGCGCGCTGAGCGATTATTTGACTTCATTGATCCACATGTGAAGTTCAATGAGAGAGGGGAGATAATAGATGAAACAACTGGTGATGTTATTAGAAATAGTCACATAGATGACCTTCTACAATATGCTGTCAGAGATGTAAGGCGAAAACTAGGTGCACCACAAGGGTGGTCATATTTTCAGAAAATTTTATCTGATCAAAATGTACCTCACAATATTATTGGAGGACCGACTGTGAATGAATTGGATAAGGGTCACTTACAAGATGGATCAAAGAGTAAAACACCCACGATGGCGGTCAAGCGAGAGCTTGCAGATCCCGATGATCTGCAACCAAAAAGAGCTACTAGGCGCTCAATGCGTGTTGCGAAGGAGTATAGTAAATATTAAGCAAATATGAATTAAGCCTTGCCTCTCTCATATCATGTCGTTACAAAAATTTTGCTGTTGTTTGAAATCTGCGCTCGAAGGCAAAGGAGAAGAGGGCATAGAGGTTGATATCAATTTTGTTAGCAGTTGCTGTGCGAGTAATACGCGTGCAAATCAGAACAAAGACGATGAGTACAGCAGTGAAACTCAGAAAGATTTATTACGACTTAAATCATCCCGCAAGTTTCAGTCGTCCGGAGGTTCTAGCTCGTGCAGCAGGTGTGGGAATAGAGAAAGTCAAGAAGTGGTTGAGGAGTCAACCGACTTACACTCTTCACAAAAATGCGAGAAAGCGGTTTCCAACAAGAAAATATGTTGTTAACAATATAGATAGTCAATGGCAAGCGGACTTGGCTGACATGCAACAGATATCACAGTACAATGATGGCTATAAATACATCTTAACCGTAATAGATATTTTATCTCGCTATGCTTGGGCACGTGCGCTGAAATCTAAACGAGGACCAGAAGTTGAAGCGGCTTTTCAGAGCATTTTCGATGAGGGGCGTGTTCCGCAAAGAATACAGACCGATCAAGGGAAGGAATTCGAAAACTCTCATGTTCGAAGTCTCCTTAAAAGTCATAATGTGGAATTGTTTAGTGTCAAAAGTGCTTATAAAGCTGCCATGGTTGAGAGGTTCAATCGCACACTGAAGACAAAAATATGGCGCTATTTCACTGCAAAAAATACACATGTTTGGGTAGGTGAGCTGCAGAAATTTGTTAAGAATTACAATGAAAGCTACCATCGAATCATTAAGATGAAACCAGTTGATGTTACCCCAGATAATGCGATGGATGTATGGCTTCGATTGTATGATAAGAAAGCGAAAAACATTTCCAATGAAAAGAAAATTAATGTTGGTGATAGAGTTCGGATTTCAAAGGTTAAGTCTACATTTGAGAAGGGGTATCTACCTAATTGGACTGAAGAAGAGTTTTTTGTGGATGAAGTAAATACAAAATTTAGACCCACCATGTATAAATTAATAGATTACCATGGCAATCCAATTGAAGGAAAATTTTACTCTTATGAATTGCAAGTAGTAGACAGAAGTGAAGAGGTGTATATGATTGACAAAATAATTAGGAGGAAAGGTCATGGCAATCAAAGGAAATATCTAGTTAAATGGAAAGGATATCCTGATTCATTCAATAGCTGGATAACGCACCAGGATCTACAAAATGTGGAGGTGGGAGACACTCGTAACTTTTAAGCTAATATAGCATGTGACTTCTTCCATATATGAGTTTAACATGTCTACTAACTTCAATATCATTCTTCCAAGCAATAGCAACCCCAAGATATTCCCAAGTAACAAACCATCTCTCTACTCTGTTGAATTCGCTAATCCAATTACTCTGCATGGACCCCATGAAGTTGCTCTAACTGAAATTACTTATTACAACGATATCAGTTTGCTAAAGAACAACTATTTTGAATTACATAAAGAAGTGCGAGAGAAGGATGATTGCTTTCGCATATTTCAAAATAGTCTACATGGTACATGGGCTTTTCATCATCTAACTTTACATCCTTTTTCAACATCTTTACCATCTGTCCAAAACATGATTAAAATTCAAAAGGCATTTGCAACGTCAACTTTTGATTCTAAGGTTCCCACAATGAGCTTGCAAGATACAGAAAAGGAAATCGGTAGAATGTTTGAACGAATAAATGATCTCTTCAAGCTGACTTTGAATAAATTCTACAAACCAGTCATAAAGGGGTCAACAAAATTGATGAAGGAAGGGAAGCATGTTCTTCTTGTATTAGGTAAGGATTTGAGTCATACTTTTGGGTATTCCAGAACAGCTTTCTCATCAAGGTATTGGTACAATGGACGTGGGTGGAATTCTAAGAGGAAAGTCACTGATTTTCAATGTAGAATTGTGCCATTGTATGCATTACAAAAACGGAGCATCCGAGCAAAAAATAAATTTGAGGTCATTAGAAGTGTTGAAGACTTTGCAAGAAAGTTTCAAGGATCAGTGCCAGAAACGTTAATGACTTGTGAATATAAGAAAGAGAAAGTAACTTTATTTACTGTTGAAACGGAGGCAGAATTTATTGTTTTTACTAAAAAGACACCATTGGAAAAGTCTGAGTCCGCTGTTATTGAATTCGGATCTGAAATGATTGGGATGTTTAAGGGCCTTGAAAGCGCACCTTGGTTGACAGAATTAAATGATACATTCAAGGTTCAATTGTCCTCTTCTAAACTCAAAGCATCAACAAATGCTTCATGGGATATCCACGTATACAGCGAAGACATATTGGGTGATGAATTGTCTACTTCCAGTGAACTTGTAAAAAGAGTTAATTTGAACATTGAAAGCTTGAAAACGCCATCTGAATTGTGCACAAAGTTAAATGAGTTTGGTGTAGATTACCTTGATGCAGATGAATATCACTTTTCTTATGACCCACATAAGAAACGCATGATTGTAAAGGTACAGAAGAACTCTCTTATCAAGCTGGATAGCGTGTTAACGACCACATTGGGATTCTCAAAATCAACTATTTATGAAGGCACATCAATAGGTGATACAGCCCCATCACTAGAGCGTGATATAAGTAACTTATACGTCTATTGTAACATTATTGAATATACAAGGGTTGGCGACATTGAGGCCCCACTTCTGCGCACATTCCCTCTCTCATCCGTAAGGAAGCAACTAATCAATCGAGAATTTTTTAACACAATGTATCTACCAATCAGCCGAAATTTCATCAATAGAATTGACATATCAATTCATGATGACGCAGGAGAAGTAGTACCGTTCTGTGGTGGTGTTACTGTTTTGACCCTACATATTAGGTCACGAGAATAAGGCTTTACGCTATTATGACTTCCATAGTTATTCAATAGTCATAATGACAGGCATTTACAGTAGACCATCATATCAGAGCGGTTATCCCGTGTTTGTTGGAGGTAGACGACAAGTTGGAGGAGGCATATTTGGTGCACTAAGACGTATGGTTCTTCCAACACTCAAAAAGTATGGCGTACCAATCATGAAGCGTGTTGGAAGCAGGGCTTTAGATTTTGGTGCAAATGTTGCAGCTGATGCGCTTCAAGGTGAGGATATCGGTGAATCTATGAAAATGCGCGCGCAGCAATCTGCCATAGACGCATTAGATGATTTAACAAAGACGAGACGTACAGTTCGGAAGAAGCGTAGGAAGTCAAGACAAGTTGGATCCGGTCGAGTTACTAAGCAAAGACGCAGGAAAAGTAAAAAGCCGACTAGAGCAGCACGTTCTAAATCTAGACGTCGTGTGAAAGCAAGGAAGCGCAAACGAAATTCCACTGCGACTGGAAACAAGTCAAAACGAAGGAAGACAACATATTTGTAGAGCTAATACGATGCAGAGTATCAATTCGGCTTTGTGTTTCTTCGATTCTCCCCCTCATCAGACAGACATCATCTCCTCAACAATTGTAGACATAGTCCCCACAACAAATATCGATGGTAACCAGCAGCCTATTCAGTTTGATATACCTGCCAATCCTCAAGATTATATTGACTGTCAATCCATTGATTTAGAGTTGTGTATACAAATTAAGAAGACTGATGGTACAAATATCGATTCATCCAAGGATAAAGTGGGATTAGCAAATCTTCCTATTGCCAGTCTGTTCTCAGATGTGTATCTAATATTGAATGACAAACAGATTGAAGGAGGGGATCGAGCATATCCATATGGAGCATATATACATACAATGACTCAATTTCAAAAGCAAGCTAAACAGTCACACTTGCAAGTTTCTGGGTGGTATGATGATCAGCAAGGGAAATTTGATGATGTCTCAAATACAGGGTTGAAAAGACGAATGGATTTAACAGCGGATTCAAAGGAATTATACTTGAAAGGACCCGTCTATCTTGATTTCCTTCGTCAATCTAGATATCTGCTATCACAGGTTAAAATGCAAATAAAATTTATTCGTGCAAATCCTGAGTTCGCGTTAATGGCTTTTGGAGCTACAAACTATCAAGTCAACATAAGTAATGCCGTGCTCAATGTAAGGCGAGTAACAATGAACCCGTCAGTCATCAACGAGCATGCGACAGGATTGAGGAAAAACAATGCAATATATCCAGTTAATCACAGTGTGTTGACAAACTTCACAATTGGTGCGGGATCATCCTCACATGCCTACCCAAATCTTTTTCCCACTGCAATGCCAAAGGCGGTGTATATCACATTTGTGGAAAATGAGGCATTCATTGGTGCTTTTGAAAAGAATCCATTCAATTTCCAACACTTTAATGTTAGCAAACTAGCACTCTATCAGGATGGGAAATTTGTATCTTGCAAAGCATATGAGCCTAATTTCAAAGATGGTAAATTCGCACGTGAATATGGTTCTACTTTCACCGCCCTCAACATGTTTAATACAGATGATTCAAATGGAATTACAATGGATATGTACAAGAATGGCTACTTCTTCATTATGTACAACCTCACAGCAGATGCAGATCTAGGTGGTGAAAGCGTAGGAGTTACAAAGCCTGGAAATCTACGACTGGAGGTATCATTTGAGTCACCTTTGAAGAAAACAATTACTTGTCTCATTTATGCTATCTATGATAGCAAAGTTGAGATAACAAGAATGAGAGACGTGACTGTCAGCTATCAGAGATGAGTAACTTAAGCAACATAGAAATCTTGAGGAAAATGAGGAAAGCTCATCCCTACTCCAAGACAATATTTCTCAATGTCTTTTCTAGAGATAATTTACCTGATTCAATTCCTTTCTATCCTTGTTCGCTTATCATCAATACGGATACCAACAATCTTCCCGGAAAACATTGGATTGCTGTATACATCAATCGTTATAAAGTTGCCGAATATTTTGACTCTCTTAATCAACCTCGTTTACATGATATCGCATTATGGATGAACAGGTTCTCCTGGACTGTTAGGAAAGTGACATCGTTCCCACTTCAAAGTAATACATCTCTAATGTGCGGTGGCTATGTACTCTATTTTGTCAACGAGAGACCATTGAAAAATAACTGTAAAAGTGCTTTAGAACTATTTTCAAAAAACTGTGATAAAAATGATGTAATTCTTACTAAATATGTTGAAACAGTTTTGAAATAAAGTTTTATGTTGTATCATTAACTTGCTCTCTTTTTTCCAAAACAAGGGTTTATAAGGAAAACAAAAACATGCTCATATTTCATTATCTATTCACATATATACAAAAAACATGTTCATATTTCATTATCTATTCACATATATACAAAATCTACAATTTGGTTTTCATGAAACATTTTTTCAAATCACATATGATGGGAGGCACATCACTTATGTCTTTAATGCCGGTTATCACAATCTTTCCATTATGGAACACATGAACATGATATGGATGCCAGTTAGTCAATTGAGCTGCTGGAAATAACTCCACTTCATAAGTTAGATTATGTGATGATGTAACTTTACGGAAATCATAGTGATAGTGTAATTCACATAACACGGTCATTGTCTTCACTTTCCAATCAGATAATGAATCACCAAGTAAATGTTCCAAAGTTAAGTGTAGATATGAGAGATCACCCTCCATGACCCTTCCAATACATTGGATTGTTCCATTTGGAAAGAATAGGATAGTGAGAGATTTATCCTTCCTCTGAATCCTCCATGTTAACATTGAGGGTCTTCCAAGATGTAAGCTCGTTGTCGGCTTCAATTTGCGTTTCATCAGTAACCATTGTTTTCGGTTGGGTATATTCCTCTCGATCTCTTGTAGATTGAGTTTTGACTTTGCTTTTGTAGTTAACATCCGATTTACAACTTCCAACCGTTTGATGTCCTCCATCTTTAATGAATGACGTTATCTGTGGTAGTATCTCCCTTGTAAAGGTTTCCCATGTGACGTCACTGAAACGAAAAAATCGATATTCAACATCTTCCCGTTTTGGTGAACAGACGTATAGTTTGACTGATGAATCACACTTTATCCATACCTTGTCATCGAGAGGAATCTTGATCCGAGTCTTATGGTTGTCAATGAGATCCGCAAAGTCTTTCAGTGAAGGCAATGAGTCAATACTAATGCAAACGCCACGATGTTTTCGAACACTATTTGCTATTGAATGACGAAATGCTATTCTTTTAGAATTTGTTATGTGAACGTTTTGAACGTCACTAAGTTTCCATGTTCTAATGTAATGAGGCATGTTCCGAAAGCTATGTTTCAAATTTAGGTTTAATGTTTGCCTAAAGTTTGTTATTTTATTAGCTCAACATATCGGAATGATGTTGAGTACAAATTCTTCACATATTCATTCACATTAGGACTACCTATTTATTAGTAATCATTTCTACATATCGGAAAGATGTAGAAATTTCAATTTTAGTAAGACTACTTATGTATTAGTAAGTGTTGCTACATGTCGGAAGATGCAGCAATCGCAAGATCTATTACAAGTGGAATATTATATTGTTTTTATTTAGACTTATTCTACATCACCTGTGACAGGAAGGCATCTCCTTCTCTTCGACGGTGGGGGAAGACCTAGGCTGTAGTGTCCATATGGTAATGATAAATTTTTATCCAGCCAACAGCGCTTATCCTCCCAAAGTGAAAGACCTCGCTTCCTAAATGATTTTGTGCTAACTATGTGATTTTTTGAATTTATAATTGTCATATCTTCAGTTGTATCATTCTCACTATAATAGACACTCCTATAGTCATCATGTTTCAATTTTTTAACTGCTGCTCTCTGAATTCCTTTTGCACGTTTGATGCTATGATTCGTAGAGTCTAGATATTTCATTGAATACATTTTCGGTTTTAGTAGGATCATTTCCTCAAGCAACTTTCCAGCACACTCATCCTTAAAACAACCTAATCTAGCTTTGTTTGTAGTTGAGTATAGTCGGTGATGACTGTCATAGTTTGAAGAGTCAAACTTTTCACCGAAGTATAGAAGTATATCTTCCAGACGGACAGATGGTGATGTGTATAAACATAGGAAGAAACTGTCGGTATCACCTCCACAAAGCCGCGTTCTATTTATCAGTGGACACCCTTTTAGATCATTGTAATATAATTGATACATTTCCAACTTACTATAGTCAAGTACTGCTTGACCAACATATATTAATTTATTTAAAACTATTGAAGGTTTGTACATTTCCATACCAACCAGATCTTCATCAAATATTTTGTGTTGAACATAGAGAGGATGATTTGACAATTTCAGTAGTTGTTTCTCATTGTTGACTAGTTTAAATTTTTTCCTTCTCCTTACATTTTCCATTGTTTTACCATATAAGGAATTATTTTTCAATTTGTAGAATGACTTTTCGAAGTCAGTGTTTGATTGAGCCCTCTTTTGAGAGTTCATATCAATGTATGTTTTTAACCAAGGCTTTTGTGTGAATTTTATGCCACTATGAATCTTCTTGATTCTCATGCCAATGCTCAAGTAAAATTTTAAAATTGAGTAGTGGACTACATATTTTTCCCTATCAAATTGATGGAGCAGAAGTTTCTTGATAGTAGAAAAATGTGTATTTGGTCTTACTTTTTCATATAGAGTTTTCATATAGTGTGAAAACATTCTCTTTTCAATCATCTGCATTTTTGGAGCTAATGGGAAATCGGCAGTGTCATCATGAATGGCTGCAGGATACTCTAAATCTAAATCAAAAATGTAGCCGATTTCACCATCATCATCTATATTTTGAACATTTTCTTCATTTAAAAAATTATCTAATTCACTTTCATTCAACCATTTGAAATTTGAGTGGGGTAGATTTCTACTGAGTGAAGAACCGCGAAGGTTATTAACATCTAAGTAGATCAAATATCGACTTTCATGTGTATTATTTCCTAATTCTTCAATGCGTGCACGCGCTCGGTGAATGTTGGTGAAAGTCATACCCACTCTAATTCCTCGTTCAAATAGATTGTACATATTTTCATCTTGTATGTAGTGTGGGGGATCATTGGAAGAGAAATTTAGTGCTGAGGTAAAGCTAAGATGTGGGAGACTGACAAAATGTACAGGGTCGACTTCATCCTCACGTTGACTCAATGCTCTAAACACTTCAAATATGTCTGCCAACAATAAAACATCTAACTTCAGATATGCCAGCATGTAATCACCAAATGTGCTACAATTAAATTCAATCCACGCCTTGTTAGCGTGTTCATATTCACTATCGGAACACTGCTCACGAGTAAGATCATTATAGAATTCAAATTGTGGTGGTAGACAGTCTTCCGTCAACGTGTTTAAGTTTTTGAAGTATGAATATGGAAACACTCCCTTCTGATATAAAACATTATCACTTAATTGTGGAAATTCTACCCTTAATGTCTCTACATGCTCATACGTTTGCAAGCCCTTGGCTAATTCACTCAAGGATGCACTTAGAAATTGATATGAGTCTAAGAATTTTAGTTTAAA
Organism: Prostheceraeus crozeri; assembly: GCA_907163375.1. Lineage (NCBI taxonomy): Eukaryota > Metazoa > Platyhelminthes > Polycladida > Euryleptidae > Prostheceraeus > Prostheceraeus crozeri. Next base: position 976,120 of record CAJQUW010011843.1, on the reverse strand, counting down.
GTATACTGTCTTCCCTTTGTATTCATTTACAGGGACACTGGCGGATAAAGTTATATATTTTTCAGCAGTTGCTGCTACAACATCTAATTTCCAAGACTTCATTCTTCCAATCGCTTTATAGCAAACGATGTGACTATCATAATTTTTAAAATTGTGGAAAAATATGGGGAGCTCCCGTCTGTTAAGTCTTAACCGGAGATTGCATTTCCTACATAATGTTTGCCTATATCGTCCGGTGATATGATCATGATCACGAACTTTTATGACTTCATCGCTGAATTTCGATTTACATTTGTTGCAACATTCTGCATTCTCGTGGCGTGCTTTTTCATCCGCTGACAGTGACATTGGCTGCCTAGTTGTTGCACATTGGTTGTCATATAAGTCTTGGGCTACAGTTTCTAAGTGGTGCAAGAAACTAATAATGCAATTTTCTCCCTCAAAGAGGTAATACTTGTTTTCAAATTTTGATTAAAGGGCATTATGCCAGACATGATAAGCTCCAATGGCCGCAGGTTTATGTATTTTATTATCAATGTAGCACTCTATATCTGCATAAATTACTAAAGGAGGACTTAGTTGATATTCCATGCTACTTGTTAGTACTTTTAGATCCGATGGCATTTTTTCTATTTGTGCTTTTCCTCGAATACAAAACTGGAAGTGTCGTTCTAGTGTTGTTTTATATGTGAATGACTGAGTGCATCTTTCGCAGAAGTATTTATGTCTTTTTAAAGTTCTCCTATACAATCTTGACAGCTTTGGAATTCCACAATAGTGTGCTGCTCCATTGTTTAGAATTAGCAAAATATTAACCGTTTGCCTACCAGTAAAGTTACTATTGTAACGAACACCTTTGAGTCCATTTTCATAAAAGTGAATGTTAATTTTAATATCATTATTTTTCTCAAATTTTGGAATATCTTTGATTGATACTGGTGTGGAAATGCCTTCCATATTTAGCTCAGATGTCCACTTACTATATGATTTTACTTCATTCCTTGAATAAGGTACTTCATTATAATGCAATATTGATAAAACTGCATATAGGAAGCAATCATTTGCATTTGAATTAACATTAATGACAGCTTTAGAGTTTTTTAACTTCTTTGGTAGAGGAAATGATTGTCCACCTGACAGTATTGGACTTGTTATTACATTGAACTCTATATTTTGTACATCATCTATAATCCAATTGCTACCCTTTTTTGTGAAGGCTTCAATATGATTTATTAGACTATTTAGATGATCCTGAAACCAAGCATCATAGTCATAAATATAGTTTGAGGATGATGAGGTAAAGTGTGCGAGAAAAGTTTCTTCTTCTTGAGGATTAGAACGGACATAACGAATTTGTGCAATCAGACGACCGCGCAATTGATAGCTCCTTAGTAAGTCAGACACTAAATTCCCTAACATGGAACGCATGCTTTCTAAGAATGATGTTATGTCCACAGTAGGTGTTGTTGGCGTGATATCATACACACGTGCATGGCCATTGAGTGCGCTTTCGCTGAGACTAACAGTTCCATAGTTATTATGCATATTCATCTCACTATTTGTGTTATGTACATTCATATGCTGTCGAAATCTACTTATAGAGTTATACGTTTTGCCACACCGAGAGCAGTATTGCATAAAGTTTTGTATGTTAGTTGAAGCGCTGGTTGTTGGCTTAGAAGTAGATCTATTTTGATTATTTGAATTTGACTCTGTTATGCTATCATTCGGTTTATTATTGCATACAAGTTTATGCCTCTTACGATTATCCATCCTATTCGTCTTATATGGACACTTGCTACATTGATACGTTTTTCCTAACTTACAAAATTTTTCATGTCGTTGCAAATTGCCTATGAGAGTGAACACTTTTCCACACTTGGTACAGACAACCATGATTATTGATGAGGATTGAAATTAGCAAGCCCTTATATACACCTACCATCTAATGACGTCAGCGTCATCACCAGCCAATACCATATGTTCCCATCTGTTGTAAAGAGAAAACACATAAAATTTCAACAATTATTTTTTTTTCAAAATAGAAGAAAATAGAAGTCAAAGTAATGAAGTTAAAGTTTGACGCATTTGACAATACCACTATGGTAGAGTTTTAGGTGACTGCAGCTGTCACTACAGCCACCCAAATCGTCCATCCTCGTAAGGCGCACTTTTCTGATCCCATTTTGGGAACAGTCGAGGTGGACAAGTGTCTCTTTATTGTGCTGTTGACTGGTGGTTACTTGGGAGGCCAACAGGAGGTTTGATTGAGTAATATTTCTTAGAGACTCAATCAAACCTCTATTGTCCTCCTTCAACTTCACCTCGCGGGCCTCAACCTCCTTCAGGCGCTCTTGGCAACGACGGAGTTGTATCTCAACGTCATCTTCTACTGTCGCGTCGAGATCGACATTATACTGCCGAACAGGGAGAGCAGCTGGAGGTGCGGGCGCAGCAGCGTGAGGGGAAGGATCTGCGGCTGGGATCGGAGAGGAAGGAGCTGCGGCTGGGATCGGAGAGGAAGGAGCTGCGGCTGGGATCGAAGAGGAAGGACGCAGTGGAGATAACGGAGCCAGTGTCATCATCGGCGATAAAGGAAGGCGCACACTCCAGCTCGGAGAAGCCCGGATGTGGCTGAATGACACCTCCTCCTGAGATGCACACATCGCGGAGTCCTGTAATCGAAAGAAACAGTTGTTTATCATCTATTTAGCATTTTACCATTGATGAGATACAAAAGTGAATTTCTCTTACCTCCGGCTGGATTGTGACCTTCTGATCGGTTCCAACCTCTGTCTCACGGGGCAACGAGTCATTCTAAAAGATAAATCAATCTATTACAAACAAAAAACATATTTTAATAGAAAATTCTGTACTCATGCAGTTGACCAACTTTGATACTTACATTTGTAACAGGATCATCATCCTCATCGGAAGATGTCGGGGAAGAAGTCGCTGACGACGTTTCATCGTCCTCTGATGAAGACTCCCGAATCGAATAAGGCTTTTCTTCATTGTCTTCCACCGATGTACTTGTCGCTGGCGTCGAAAGGAAACTTCGATGCTTCCTGAGGGACAGCGATCGCACAACCTGCAGAGAAAAATAATATGACATGCTCGCAACTCATTGAGAAGCATACATGTTCTTGGAAATACTTCATGCATTGAGAAATATTATTGACAAATAACTAAACAATGACACTTACGGGACTAGGAAGACACTTCTTCTCCGGTGTAGGCAAACGGGGTATACTGTTCACACCTGTAAATAGCTGAAGAAAAGATCATATTCAATTTCACATAAAGAGCTAATGAATAACTTTAACACTTACATTTCTCAAGCATTCAGCCGCTTTCTCCTCTTCAAAACTGACACAAGTCTGTTGAGGCAACTCACTCTGAAATGTTGTGACAATGTTGAAATACTTTTTACATGGTAGAATAATTAATGGAGTAAATGTATTCTCACATTTTTAGTGATGATCTTTTTTTGAATTAAGACCTTGGTCTTCTTAGGAGGAGGCATCTCATCATTATCCTGAAATATTTAAACGATATATGTTTTTATGCATAATGGACCAATAATTAATTTATTCGGTTTTAAGAAGCTATCCTTTGAAGGTATTATGTATGATTGGCAGAACTCACCTCAAAATCACTTAAGGTGTCATCGATGAACTGTCGTGACTTGGGGGCTTTCTTTGGGACTCGGGACTTGACGGGTTTCTTTATTGCGGTAGGCTCCTCCACCTGTGAAAGGACACCTTCCATCGGCCTCTCCTTGTTAAATAATCGCTCCAACCTCCTCTTTTCAACCTTTGAGGTGAGGTTGATGCCCTTCCTCCCATTTTGCTGAGCACATGGCGTGTGCTTTTCAATGAATGCCTTAGAGGCTTCGGTATTTACCTTTTCATTGCTCCGTTTATATGACTTGCAAGTTAGGCAGTAAAGATACGTGCATTCACTTTTGAAGATGCAGTTCTTGTGACCGCTCTTATTGGCATGTCGAACGGGTAATTGGCATGTTTCACAGAAGTGAAAAATTAGGCGCTGTCGTGCAAGACTCTCTTGTCGGACCATCTCTATAGAGGAAAAAAATTTGATTATAATTTTATCTCTTATTAAATGAGAACTCATTTATATATCATCAACAAAACTTTATGAAGTACTACCTTGATATTGAATAAATCTTAGAAAGAATTGAAATCTGAAGTTGAAATTGAAACCGAAAGTCGAAAGTTTAATTTTCATTCGAAAACGGTTTGCTCATAGAAAGAGTTGAAATTTACAAGTAGCTGTCTTGAAATTATTTAATTTCGAAATTAATTTAATGGAATGAAAGTGAAATTTCGAAAATTTCAACCAATCCTCAATTTGTTTAATTAAACAAGCTTGAATTTTATACATCTGTTAGCAGATGACAGACTAAATATTTAAAATGGATGAAGGCTTTATTTAGGTATCTTTTTATTTATTTACAAACTGTGAAAATCTTGTTGATTCAAATACACTTACATTTAAACTGATATATTCATGTCTCTTGCTCAATGACTTAATATAGGATGAAAAATTAAAAAAAACATGGTTAATAATATAACATAAAGTGTTCCTATCCTAAAAACCCAAGCTTCTATATTTAAAGCTATTTGGTTATAAAAACTTAATAATGTTCCTACTCCCGAATATCCTATAAAGTAACACAACATGACAATGAAACTCACTTCAGAATTGTAATAAGAACCGGAGAACGGAGGAACGAAGAACGACGTCTGCTATGGACACTGAATTATTTGAAAATGAGTGAAAATTCGTTGTGTGCAACTTCTTTATATATGAAATTGACAAAGCAACTATGAACAAAGACCTTATGACATCACATCCTGGAATTGGTACGGTTAAACAAAATTGATAACTCAAACAAGAATTGGAACAGCTGGTTTATTTTTAACCTTAGAAATGGAAGTGCCATCATATGTGTTGAAAGATTTCTACATGTAAACAGTAGAGTGAATTCAAAGTAATATGAACTGATGGACTGATGTATTATTTGATATATATGTTATTATTAATAGTCATATAATGATTCATATTTGAAGATATAAAACGTGTGATTTGAATAGAACATTAAATTTGAATTAAGCGCTAAATTTCGAAAATTCAAATTTCGCGCCAAAATGTGAATAATCAAATTTAAAGATTTTTTTTTCGAAAATTTGAATTTCGCGCCAAAATTCAAATAATCAAATTAAAATACTAGGGTTAAGGGTTAGGGTTAGGGTTAAGGTTAAGGTTCGGGTTAGGGTTAGGGTTAGGTTAGGGAAGCAAGAAGAGTATCTATGGCACCCGGAACCCATGGGTTAATAAATTTTTGAGTGCGCGAAGCAAATTTTTCGAAAATTTATTTACCCTATAATCCGAAGAATTTCGAGGGCGCGAAGCGCCCGAGAAATTTTGTGCCCCCCCCCCGCCGTGTATGAAGTGTATGAAGGTCAAAGGTCAAGGTCAAGGTCAAGTGTAGAGGTTTGTATATTATGGTCATTTTTAGTTGTAAAACTTTAACTTTGAAAATTTGTAAACTTAGTCATTTTTGTAAAAAAACTTGGAATTTTTCAAGTTGCATACAGATGCATACAACTAGGATTTTTTCATCAAATAGGTACATACAATATATCATTCGAATGCTCTTTTCATGCTGATTCTAATGGTGTATTGTATGACACATGTATGACATATAACTAGAGAGCTACATGTCTTTAAAGAATGGGCTAAAAACTTAGTGAATTTAAAAATCTAACATTTGTCTGCTTGCATACAGTTGCATACAACTAGGATTTTCCCATCGAATAGGTACATACCTTATATCATTCGAAAGGTCTTTTCATTCTCATTCTTATGGTGTCGTGTATGACACATGTATGATATCATCCTGGACTGCTACAAGCATTTTAAAATTAACAACATAATTGTTTCTTTAAAAGTTATATGTTCCTATTTATTTCAAGTTGAAGTCTTCATATTTGATTTTTTGTTTCAATTCAGTTATTGAACATCATTAATTATAGATAGTTATTCCCCTTTCCCATTCAGACCTTAATTGAAGACCGATTTGTGAAATGATAAAACAAGTCTGTTCATATATACAAATGAATATTAAATGAAGAGATTAAGAAAAAACACACTAAATGTCATCAAGGTAAGGAAAGGGTACAAGTTTTTTCAAGTCCACTTGCACATGGATCCTGGTCTTTTTGGGCGCACAGGGACAGCGACGTGGTGTGTCAAGGTCGATGACCGAAAATTCGAGAGCGGTTGTGAGGTTCCGCTCGTTCGGCTCCATTCGCATGAAGACCCGTTTCGTGTGGTACTTTTTCGGGGCGTTCTTCACTTTGACCGTGACCCTTCCATAAAGTGGCGTTCGCATGGACTTCTTATTCATGTGACGCATCGTCTCGATTGATACGTCACTATCCTCACCATCATCACTCGAGTAGTCGGGCGATGCAGGGGCTTGGGTGAACACCACCGGCTCGTTTGGTGTTGTCGATCGCTCCATCGGAGATTGGGGAGGTGTATTGGTACGTTCCACTGGCGAAGTGGTACGATCAGCAGTACCGTTCTCAACTGCGGCTTTCTGTTTGCGATCCATTATGACTTGTAGATTTAAAATAATTGTAACTTGTAAACGTGAGGATTAGAACCTTTGATAAGAATTGGTACAAACCTCGGACTTATATACTTTTTAAACAAAGGAAATCCTAACAGACAATCAGAGAGGTACCGAACTTCCCTAAAGAATATATAACTATATAAAGGATGTCATTGTTCCAAACTGTTAAGTACTTATCCTCAACGTTCCATAACAAGAAGCATGTCCTCAAAACCATTATTTTATTTTCAAAATGACAGCCAAGTCATTATGGGAGGTCAGTTGGACATGACCATGCATCTCTGTTGCGGCTGCAAGGTGGCCCTATGGAAAACCTTGACTGTGTCAGCACTTCAAAGGCGGAGTGGACTACCGGTGAAGTGTCCGGTACACGAGTGTGACCATGACTTTAGCAACAATCAGACATTTCATGAATGGTGTGATGACTTCCTGAAGATCATGGAGTCGCCTGAGGGACGTGATCTGTACCCATCATTTATTTTTCACGCTTAAATTAAACTTACATTGTAAATCTCTTGTCTTTTTCATTTTAAACATAGTTCTGGAATTGGTTTTCTTATTGGGGAGCAACTAAATCATAGCTGCACATTAAAGTTTCACATCTAAATAGTGCTACATTTAAAATAATTGTCACAATAGTCGCAATTGAGCAAACCCATTCAAAATCAAACAACGGACGTCTATCGGTACGTACCCAAGTGCTCAGAACCAAACCACACAAGTTCGATCATAGACGTTCCGAAACACAGTGTACTCAACCGAGTGTACCAAACACATGTACCTATCCAGTAAAACAGATCTCATACAGGTTCCTATTCATAACACTGAATTATACATGTACCTATCCATGTTCCTATTGATAACACTGAATTATACATGTACCTATCCATGTACCTATTGATAACACTAAATTTTACATGTACCTATCCATGTACCTATCCGTCGCAAGTAGGGCACAGTTTTCACTACTAGCATTGATTTTATACTTCGAATTAAACATGACTGCAAAACATTGTTTTTAAAAGTGCTTTTTAGTATGTCTTTTTTATAACCGCGATTTTAAGCAAATTAAGTGATGTCTAGCTGTCCAGCTTCCATTCGCTATCGACCTATAGGTGTGATGGAAGCAGGATTAAACAAGCGAGAGGTTTCTGGAATACTATCTGTACCCATTCGCACATTGACATGTTGGCTGATTCGCTTTCAGCAGAAGGGAGAGGTGGAGAGGCATGCACGATCGAGTCGACTGCTAGTAGCTTCAGCACGATTGAACCGGCGGCTAATTCGTCTAGCGAGGAGAGACCCATTTCATTCATCTGCTGTTATTGAGCTGCTGGAATGAGGAGGTCAGTAATCGTTCAGTTCATAGGCTTCTGTATCTACGTTCTCGACGAGTCTTGCGGCGATCTCTCTTAAATGCGCGTTATTGTCAAGCTAGGATGCGATGGGCGATCAGTCGTTGCCGCTACCGAGAAACACATTGGAGGACAATCATAATCACAGATGAATCTCGTTTCGTAGTAAGGCCGGTAGATAGAAGGATGCGAGTTCGACGATACGAAGGTGAGGTGCTTCGCAGCGATCTCATTTGCGAGACTAGCCAATAAAGTGTCGGATCTGTTGCTTGCGGTGTGGGGAGGCATCTGTTCTGATGGTCGACGCACTTTGACAGTTCTGCTCAGCTCCCTTAATGAACTTTGCCATCGCCGAATTTTGGAAAATCTAGTTCCATGGGTTGATGACCTTCTTTGACCTCGTGAGACGGCATGGCGACTGCAGGATGACAACGCTGCTCCCCATCGTTCTCGTGATGTCCAACAGTTCCAGGAGGAAACTGGAATACGACGGATAGAGTGGCCAGTCCGAAGCCCTGATGAACCCCATTGAAATTTCATGGGATGAAATTGGGTGAAAGATAAGACTTAGCAATCTTCACGTCGCCAGTCTTGCCGAAGACGATGTCTCTAATTTAACGATGTTTTGCAGCAAAATTACCCACCCAATTAAATTTCTAAAAAGTACGATTTTCTTCATTACACATTAATACAAATCACAACTGAACAAGCATTTTAGTCTGGCAAGAATGCTCAGAAAAATATAAGATGAAATTAAGCTAAAAAGCGTGTGTGACCACTTCCAGAGTGTATTTTTTGCAAATTTTACATTAGTGGGCAATTTTGCTGCACAACACTGAAGATAACTCGTGTACAATGTTGATGAAGTGATAACCATGACAACTCAATCTTTGATACACGACTGAACATCAAGATTGCCGCATTTCTCAACTTTCTTGTCATATGAAAAAGAAAAATCTCCGTCAACGCGAATTTGAACATCAATTACGTGAACTTTACATGTCTTTTATTACAATTACACATGTATATCTGGTTGAACATGAAACTTGACAGCGAGATTTCGTTGCTCATTAAAGACAAAATCACAATTCGACTCTACCAACTTATACATGTAGCGAACTATTTTGTTATGGCGTATAGCACGCAGCCCATGAGAAAGCGGACATCTTTGAACAATGTGGACAAAGCTTTGAGGGAGTTCACAACCATCGCGACAGGAAGTGTCGGTATCAAAAGAAGAACAATGTGCTCGACGAGTCTTAGTTGAAATAAAGTCGCATCGCAGTTTGAAACCACGAATGAATAAACGAGGGAAGACGGTATGTGCGGTTGGCGACTCAAATACGATGACTGTCCGTTACATGCTTTTAAAGGAGCCCTATCATGACTGCTATGTAGACGTTTTCCACCGTGGAACAAGGAATCTGAGGTCCAATCACCACTGACCGTGACAATACTTTTGTGTTGCAGTGAGATGAAATGAACTCACAAGCGAAAGAATTACGGTTTGTGGTGTGCTCAAAAGTTTCACCAGACGAGCCTTCTTCAGAAGCGGAGCCCAAGACGCAAGGTTGAAAATTCCAAGGGGAAGCGTGGTAAAATCCTGTTGGAGTATCCTTAGGCGCCTTTCCAGTATAGACCCAAGAACAAATTGATGGATAAACTTGGGAATGAGGAAATTCTTCAAAAGTTCCAATCTCTGAAACGGTTTGAGGGGATCCGACTATGCCATTATGATTGAATAAAATTTCAAACGAATATTGTCGTAGACTGCTGGTTGAGTCTTCAAGAATATAATAATAATAATAATAATAATAATAATAATAAGCGTATATTTCGAAAACAAAAAGATAATACAAGAAATCTCCAATGGAAATCGGGGAGATTGATAGAAACATCAGTACATCATACAGAGATAAGTTAATGAAGTAAAAAGTCAAGTCGAATTGTTGTAGCACATAGAACAGGATAACACAGATCCATTAAGTCTTCGCATGGTTTTTACTTGAGGAAGAATCAGTCTTTTACTGCGCTGTGATAAAGGAGGAAGGAGTCGATGCAGAATATGATTCGTATCGTTCAATGCCTGATTAAACAGACACATGGAACATAGAGCAATCATCACGACTGTTAACATTAGCACCATGAATTATGCGAAAATCTCTTTTACACAGCATCTCGAGCTTTGAGCTCTGGACAATACCTGGATTAAGGAAAACAGGAGACTCATAAGCAATTATTGAACGAATGATTGAGTTAAACACAAGAATGAGCTGATCATGGTCTAAAATAGGCTTCAGAACACGTGAGATGTAAAGACGCTTTGATACATTTGATGACACATGTGCAGAATGATCTGACCAATTCAGATTGCTGTTGAAAATAAGTCCCAAAATATTAAGACAACCAACAGTTTCTAGATCACTGACACGTTGCAAAGGTGAAGCAGAAACGTTGAGGTTGTGGTGTGCTCAAAAGTTTCACCAGACGAGCCATCTTCAGAAGCGGAGCCCAAGACGCAAGGTTGAAAATTCCAAGGGGAAGCGTGGTAAAATCCTGTTGGAGTATCCTTAGGCGCCTTTCCAGTATAGACCCAAGAACAAATTGATGGATAAACTTGGGAATGAGGAAATTCTTCAAAAGTTCCAATCTCTGAAACGGTTTGAGGGGATCCGACTATGCCATTATGATTGAATAAAATTTCAAACGAATATTGTCGTGGACCGTTGGGTGAGTCTTCAAGAATATCTCAACAACAAGTATACTTCCTAGTTAAAATCTCAAGGGCAGAATATTTCCCTGAATAAATATAGAAGCCATTCATTCCCAGATTAATGTCTTTATTAAGAGGAGTCCATTGACTTTACAATATGTGGCCGCAGCCGGATTTAGCTATTTTTTTTTAAAATGGACTTGCCGTTCTGAAGAATGTAACGAATGTAAATGTGATATTATTGGAGCAATGGCTTTCGCAGCCACATGCTGCATCCTCTAAGTTAAGTTCCTGAAATTTAACTGAGAACTAATGGCAACATACATGATTGCATACATGAATGAAAGAGAAATACAGTTACATTAAGTGTTCTGACCAAAATGTTTGACGTTATTCTAAAATCATACAAAAGTTAGAGGCGCTGGCTACATAACTAATTTTCCGATAGCGATGGCTTAAAGCACACAGCTTCTTTAGGCCCCCTCCTGTATCAGTGTCATCACAAGTTTCTGGGGAAATCGATGCTAATATCTGTAAGAAGATGTACAACAAAGCTGTCCCCCCCACAAACATCATCATCATCAGCCTATATCTGCCCACTGCATGGCGAATGCCTCACTATGACACTTCCACCACCTGTCTCCGGCTAATTGTGGCCAGTTAATTGTGTTGCAGAACAGCACAATTTCTCCATACCACGCTCTTGGTGGTCTTCCTCTTCATCGTTTCCTTACTATGTTCTCCATGTTGTTGATTTTTGGGTCCATTTACTGTCTTCCATTCTGGCAATGTGTCCTGCCCACTGCCACTTTCTTACCTTCAAATTTTGTAGTGCGTCCCTGGCCTTTGTCACACTTCGTACCCATTCGCTTGTATTCCTGTCTATGAATGTTATCTTCAAAATTCTTCTCTCCATCTTCATTTGTGTAGCTCTGATCTTCTATTCAGTCTTCTTTGTCCTTGTCCAAGTTTCGGCGCCGTAGATTAATGCTGGTATTACACATATCTCGAGTACCTTCCGCTTTAGAGAGATAGGCAGACTGCTGGTGAAAATGTCTCGTAAAATTTTTGTAGAATTCTATTGCATGTTTTAGCTTAAGGAACTAATATCATATATTAATTCTCTTACACAACTGGTAGATTTTAGATAGCGCAATCCCTCTGTGTTAGCTAGATCTGGTATTCTGATTGGAAACAGACCTGTCTTCTTATCATCTGAATGGACAGACTGTTAAATAGGATCTTTTCAATATATTAGTGATAAACATAATTTTGAACAGAACGACTTACTCGCCAATTCATTACACATGAGGAGAGGAGCAGGGGCGTAGCGCCTATAGTATTCTAATAATCTGAGAATACACCGGAATTTACAAATGAAAATGAAATTACAAATATGTGATGATAGGATTTTGATTAACATGAAGGTCATATAATCTTGTTCGATGTTTCCGTTTTCCAATTCACAAAACTTCTTTAACACAGGCGGAGAGATACGAGTATTCTATCTCGCGACAGAATCACACCTGTACAGCAGTAGAGTTATCAATAGCGCGCCTCTGATTGGTCTGGATGCAGCAAACATTGTAATGATACGTCTCCTCTCTGCGTCGCCCTCCTGCCATGTGTCTGCTGTCTGATATTCTAGAATCAATATCTGCTAGCAGATTGTAACCACCCTCTCCGGTCTTCGCTATTACTCAATTACATCGCTACTTATAACGGAGAATACTCATGGCAACTGTCGAGGAATTGATAAATTTACAAAATTCTCCTTTATCCTACGCAAAGAAAATAGAACTAAAAACTAAAGGAAGAGATAAGCCGATTTTCACCTTTGAAGGAAGGAGAAAGTGCAATCTTAGTGTGCAATATCAAAAATACGAATGGCTGACTGGTTGCCCCATTAGAAAGACACTTTTCTGCTTTCCGTGCCTTATCTTTAAACCAAAAACGACAGTGTTTTCATCGACGAGAGGATTACTCGACTTGGCGAATTTCTCTAATCATGTGAAGAGACATATAAAATCTCCTACGCATCTGGCCGCGATCACCTCTCTTAAACTTATTGGCAAAGTAAGGATCGATGAAATGTTAAATGAGGAGTTCAAAACTTTGAGAAATATGCACAACGAGGAAGTGAGGAAGAACAGAGAAATGATGCGACATCATATTAAAGCCGCTCTTTTCCTTGTTTGCCAAGGCCTTTCTTTTAGAGGTCATTCAGAGAGCACTGACAGTCCAAATCGTGGAAATTTCATTGAATTGATTAAGCTCCTCAGTGAATTTAGTTCTGATCCGCTGATTAAAAATTGTGTCTCTCCTGATCACAGTCTCCCATTTTCAGGATTATCACCTGATATTCAAAACGACTTGATTAAGTGTTTGTATGATCAGGTTCGCGGTGAAATCGAGAATCGAATCAAAGGTGCTCCTTTTATATCTATAATTGCTGACGATACAACGGACATTTCAAATACAAGTCAAATGGCTGTCAGTGTCCGACTTGTTCACAATGGATCGGTCTTCGAACATCTGATTGACCTTGTCAATGTGTCAGCAGACAGATCAGCTAACAATCTTGCCTGTGTAATATGTGAAAGTCTTGAGTCCGTTGGTGTAACCAAAAATACTTCAGTGATCGGCCAGTCATACGACGGTGCAAGTAACATGATGGGTAAGCACAATTCAGTGCAAACTAAGATCAAGGAGATTTGGCCCTCAGCAAACTTCGTTCATTGTTATGCACACAAATGGGCATTAGTAGCACAAAGTGTCAGTAAGAATATTCCGTTGGTATCAATATTTTTCGGATTTTTGCAAAATTTGACAACATTTTTTCGCGCTTCACCAAAACGTGCTTCTATGTTATCCAGTCCATTGCCTCTTGCGTCAACTACGCGTTGGTTGACGAGAGGAAAATCTGTCTGTGCTATTTCTTCTAAGTATTGTGAAATTTTCAATGTTTTAGAAAATATTTCTTCGGAGTCCTCTGCTTGCTCAATTGATTGCTACACCCGCGCTGAAGCGAAAGGATTGCGATATCAATTGGGAAATTGTGAGAATGTGTTTCTCTTATTCTTTTTTCGTAAAGTTTTCGCATTATCCGACATGATGACAAAGAAGCTTCAAGGTGTGATGATTGATCCAGCTGAAATATCTTCGAAGGTAGCAGACTATCGTGCAAACTTGTGTGAACTACGCTCTGAAGTTTCCTTTCAAACGTTCGTCGAGGAAGCGAAGCAATATGAGCCTTACTTTTTTAATCATGAAAAGAGAGTCCCACAAATCAACGAGCAACATCTCCTTGACAGCGGTTACACTCCAAGTAGGCCTAAGCCATCATCTTCGTCATCCCAATTTGAGAAGGATAAACTTAAGCGATTAATGTACGAAATCATCGATACACTAATTTTTCAGTTAGACCAACGATTTGAAAATATCGAAAGTCTTCAGTGGATAAAACTATTTCAGCCATCGAGATTTGATGTACTGAAAGCTGATGCATTTGAAGTTGTACGACTTGTGAATGAACTGAAGAAACATCACCCAGATTTAGTTCAAGAAGAAGAAGAGAAGTTGCGCAACGAATTACACATTCTATTCACTGATTCAGATTTGCGAGTGGCACTTGGAGAAGCAAATGATCCTTCTACCCTTCTTAAACAAATGCATTCCTTGGATTTGTGTGACGCTCTACCTCTTGTCTCTAAAGCATTAATGGTTTCACAAACAATTGCTCTAACATCGGTGACATGTGAAAGAACCTTCAGTGTGCTTCGGCGAATCAAGACCTACCTGCGTTCCACCATGACTCAAGAACGCATGAAACAACTGGTATTTTTAAGCATCGAAACTTCTCTTCTCAAACACTTATCAGGAGAGTGTTCGTTCGTTGACACAATTATCGACAAGTTTGCTTCAATGAAAGATCGTCAAGTAAAGTTGTTATATCGTAAGTAAATACATCAGGTTATAGTGTTATGATTTACCTGTATTGTTTTTGGTAATGACTATAAGTGGAAATGGAGTTGTTATGAAAATTGATTTTGCTCTTTAAATTATAATAATAAAAAATATATTTTGAGCAATGCGCCTAAAGGACTAAAAATTGACTTGGAATTTACATGTAGGCCTACGTTCTTTTCCCGGTTCTTTCATTGGACTCAGATTACCTCATCTGAGGTGGTCTGCTACGCCACTGGAGAGGAGAAGCGTTGTTTGTCCTTCTAGTAAGTATTTTTAAAATCTTTAGACATTTCAGGATATAAAAATTTTTTTTAAATCATATTTTGTACCTATTGAAAATTAACTCGTCATTAGCTTGTTTTTTTTAACTTTGTTACCATGAAGCACTTTGCTACGTTGAATCGATGTTTGTTGAAAGCGTCCCACACTATACCTACCCTCCTCGATACTTACTTCTCTTGGTTCTTTTCTTTGAGACTGAATCGCTGTTCGAGATATATGTAGTCCTCGGTTTCCTCAATCTCTTTCACATTTATCTTTATTTTCGACCGTCTACATAAGTTGTTAAACATGTACTTTGTTTTTGTGGTGTTTATTCTCAGACCGTGTATTTTACTTTCATTTATTAACTCCTCCATCATGATCTTCAGTTCGTTGGCTGACTGCGCAATGATGACAATGTCGTCCGCGAATCTTAGATGTGACAGTCTTTCTCCTTCAATGTTAATGCCTCTTTCTTCCCAGTTAATCGTTCGGAAAATCTGCTCGAGCGCCGCCGTAAAGAGCTTTGGAGAGATGGTATCTGTAGAGTTGGTAGAGCTGGTGTCTGATAGAGATTGTCTGACTCCTTTCATTATTTTGATCTTTTTGCTTTCTTTGTGTAACGTTGCTGTTACAGAGCTATCTGTATAGATGTTTTTTAGTAGTTCTGTATAGTTGTCTTGAACTCCTTGTAGTCGTAGAGCAGCTAACGTTGATTGCGCTTCGATGGAGTCGAATGCTTTTTCATAATCGATGAATGCCAGACATAGAAGTAAATTGTATTCGTTTAATTTGTGCTTGAGCATGTTTATGGCATGTATGTGGTCGACCGTTGAGCATCCACCTCTGAAACCTGCCTGTTCCCGTGGTTGTTGTGTGGCCAAAGTCTTCTGAATTCTGTTAGACATGATTTTCGTGAATATTTTCTAAATATTTGATAATGGACAGATTGGACGGCAGTTCTTCAATTCATCTCTGTTTCCTTTTTTAAGTATCTATGCCATATTGGCGCTCTTCCAGGTTGATGAGATCTCTCGCTGTTGCAGACACTTGCCAAATTTGTTAAACTTTGTATTATCACTTCTTTGCCTTCCTGTGCCTAATGCAATCATCTATTGTTGTGGAGACCACATCCGTGCCAGTATGTTTCCGGAATCCGTATTGGGAGGAACTTATCTGTATTTCTTTTTGTAAATCATTCAGGATAATAACCTCAAGAAATTTTGAGTAAAACGTCTTAGGTATCCATATTAAGACATCGATTGTCACTTAAGAATCATTGCTAGAAAACATCGCCATATATTTCATCTTCATTGGGTTAGACAGGGCATGGACTCCTATTGCTCCATTTCCTCAAAATTTCCTTGGTATTGTGGGGGAAGCGATCAAGTATTATACTGCGACCTTTCTCATTATTGCCATTATACTTTTGCAATTAAATGCTGAACAAATATTAGGCATCGTCTTGCTTGAACAGGAAAATTGATGGAAATATTGCAAATGTGATTACTAAAATTGGCAGTTATTCGCCACTTTTTGTAGTACACTTATAGTACACTTTTTGTGAATAATTTGAAAAGCTATCAGTCCAGGTGTTATATATCTAGGAGTTCATGGACAGGGCATAGACTTCTAAATTTCTCTGGACAGATAGGTTGAAATCGGCTTTCTACATGATCAGGCCAGCAATCCTAAATTTGACTGTCTTACAAACTGACTGTCATCAAGCATTATTAAATTTTTGCCAGCACAATGCATGTCAAACACAGTATATAGGCATATTTATGAACATTAGGAGTTAGGACGCATGGGCCTACCTGCTTATGCGTTAAGCTCATATGCTACACCTCCGCGTTATTTGCTTATTTTGCTAATTTTCTTCTCACAACTTTCTCAGAACTGAGGTATCTGAGATTTATTAACAAGCTCTTGCACATGGATCAGTAATTGCGTCAAAATCAGTAATTGCTATATAATACACAACCTAAACGATGTATTCGAATTAAACATTATCACTGTGTCGAGATTCCAGATGGTATCAGTTGAAACTTTAATATACTCATTGACAGGAAGTTCAGAACAAAAGTCAAGAACCGTGACATCACACTCGTTAACTATATCTTCCGTAGGTTTGGAGAAAGTGTAGTCACTAAAATTTTAAGATAGAGCAAAATTGAAATTAACTACTGAAACATATTGATCCTGAATATTGAAAAACAGTATCTGCAATTCAAAGCGAGCTACTGGAATAAAGAAGTTGGCGAAATAACTGATAATGAATTATTTGCTAATACAAAGATGTGTGCAGAAAATCAATGGAAGGAGGAATTGATTCGCATCACATCCAATTACTGTGAATTTCATAATTGTTTCATGAACTGTTACTTTTCCACAGTTAATACGATTTGTCCTGTCAATTTTTAACATTCGCCGATAAGCCTGTAGGCAAAGTATCAATACAAACACAGCCGATGCGAATTGTCATGTTGAATAATTTTGATTTTGTTATTGCCACCAGCAGTTCAGCAACCTGCAAGTGTTGACTCATAGACCTCTCGAAGAAATATCACATAAGGTAGACATAGGCCTACCTAAACCTTTTCTTGGAAGCCATTAGCATACCCATTATTGAGAATATCGAAAATAGGCCTTCCCAACTCCAATATATAACACTGAACCAAATAATGAATGTCACTTTTTTTTACATTTCCGAATCAAACACTGTGTCCCCTTCTCGCGTCAGCATGTAGTAAACAGAAAACTTTCAAACTGCTTTCAAGTCTACAGAAACCTCGAGCGACCAAATCTTAGCAGTGACAAATTTGCCCACGGTGTTCTAAAATTGACGCTGACGCTGTTTTTAGGGATGCATTACTTTTTGCATTGAGAGTTCTTGGTATTAAACGAGAAAGGTTTCAACTAATCTGATTTTAATAGAGATCTTGCACTGAATAGCTCGTTTAGACTCTATTACATTACTCTATTACATGTCAAGACAAAAGTAATACCGGCAATAGACACCAAAAGTGACGTCATTGCTGAATATGCCTGTCTCTAAGTCAATGTAATAAAAAATTTAACATTTTCTATGCTAATCCATTGACATAGATTTTGGCAGTGAATAAATTGAAACCGCATGACTTTTTTTACCATGTGCAATTATTTATTTCAGAAAACATTAATTAAATTACATTATGACCTGAAATGATACAAGTACAAAAGATCGTAAGCCAGGGTTGGAACCTTCGTCCGGCCGGCCAGTTTTAGTCACGCCAGCCGCAAATTTTGAAAACCGGCCGGCCGGTGCTTTTTCAGGCCTTTTTGTCAACTGCCGACATCACCAACTGCATCACTGCTACAGCATTGTAGGAGCCTGCAAATATATAAAATAATGTCTGATGCATATCTACCCATATATATGCATGTATATGTAGACCTATACTTGAATGTGTTGCCATTACCTACTGACTGAACATTTGAAAGTGGATTGTTGATTAAAGCTTTGATTACTCGTAAATCTATGACCCAAAACTAGTGAAGTGTACTACATACACATTCTACTGCTGAGGCTGTATGCAGATCGCCCTGCGTCCTCATGTTGCCCAGTATCGTAGCAACAAATGTCGGTCGCCTCGGAACTAGAGTTTGTGACCAAGTAGACAACAAGAAATGGCATCCTCTAAACTTTCCTGAGAGTGAATAATTGCGAGCAGAGTCAACATGACACTAGACAATTAAATCCTTGATGCTATTAAGAAACGTCAAGTCCTGTGATAGCCTAAATTATTATGCTAGTCCTTTATCAAGTCTCACATATCGGAGTTACATTCATCTCATCAAAAATGTCATGCGTTACTTTGGAACGTACACGTAGTAATACTCATCTACACGCTCATGATCTTCAATGACCATGAAAGCATCATAATTTTAAAAAGGCCGGCCTCCGACCAGCCAGTTTTAGATACGCCGGCCTCGGACCGGCCGGTTTTGAATGCACCGGCTTCGGACCGGTCGGTTTTGAATGCACCGGCCACCGGCCGACCGATTTAGATGACGCCGGCCGCTAAAACCCCGGCCGGTTCCAACCCTGCCGTAAGCTGTATATAGAAAACTAATGACAAGCACAGACGCAAGTAAGAATGGAAAATAAACTATATCGGAAGTCCTGAGTCTTGAAGATCTTGAGCTCCAACAAATGTCCCTAAACGAAGGAGCATGGCGCGGGCATTGGCGCGTTGGAGACAAAGGCTCAATCTTTCAATGATACCGTTGTCTATCCCGTTACGAGGAGAAACAGTTTGAAGGGAAAGCATTGAGCTGATCCGACTGAAGACTGAATGAGCAGTCGGTACTTATGGGTTATCTCCCCCAGACTTTCAGATTTGTCTAAAATCTGCAAAAATGAATCAATCGTCACCAAACTTCTGGTAGACGTACCTATGCATATTTTCTACCCACATACAAAATTTCATGCAGATTGGAGAAGTACTTTTTGCATTAGAGACGATAATGATAAGTGTAGAGATGTCCACAGCTTGATTCGACTTCGCATGTTCGACAAATTATTATTATTACTTACACGTATGTGCATTGTTCTCACTCCCTCTTCGTCTCATCCACTGCTATTTGAAATTTTCTCACGACCACTACCTTGCCACACTTTTTTAAGTTAAAAATGTTAGTGCAAGGAATGTGGCCTGGTCATTGTCACTTCACGAGTTGTCGGGAAATGACTTTGCTGACCACAAGTGCTTTCTGCTCAGATGATGACATCAGAAGAAGTCAGATGAAGCTGCAGACATCGCTGCACTTCAAGTGATCGCCCCTAATTCAAAACCTACACACCCGTGTGCAAAAGTCTGTTATACCAAATGTAAATACGTGAAAATCACTATACCTCACTTGTTTGTCTTTAATCATCCTAACATTGTGCAGATCGCACCAGTAATGCAGTGTCAGATTTCATTGTGTGTTGATAGAATTAATTGAATTTGAATTTTAATTGCTACATTCTTATAGCGAGGAAATTCGACAGAATTTTATTGCGACGATGGAATTGTCAACGGAAAAGCGCGCTCAGATAGTTGCATTGGTAAAGAGTGGCATGACGCAAACTGATGTGGCGATGCAGTTGAATGTTTCACAACCTGTGGTATCAATAACAATGAGACGATTCAACGAGACTGGTGGATTTGCCTCGAAGAAGAGAAACGGTCGCCCAAAATGCACGACAATGCAGACTGACAGACTTATCCGACGATGTGTCATACTCAATCCCTCTGAGACATCATCTCAGATAGTTTTGCAGCTACCACCTTCACGTCGCATTAGCAGCAGCACTGTCAGACGTCGTTTATCGAAACAGTTTGGACTACGAGCTTACACGCCTGCTAAGAAGCCTCTCCTGAGTAAGAAAAATATCCAAGACAGACTGATGTTTTGCCGAAAATTTGAATCTTACACTGCAGAACAGTGGAGCAAAGTGTTATTCAGTGATGAAACAAACGTGTATCTGTTCCATTCAACCGCACCGTATGTTCGACGACCTCCGTCGGAGAGGTACAACAAGCGATATTGCGTACGAACTGTGAAACATCCTGGATACTGCATGGTATGGGCCTCTTTCTTTGCTCATGGTCGTGGAAATCTTTACTTCCTACCACAGAACACGACCATGAACGGCAAAACGTATTTGAATATGTTGAAAGAAAAATTGGAGCCCATGATGAATAATCACCAATGCGACTTGCTTCAACATGATGGTGCACCATGCCATCGTTCAAAGATTGTCAAAGATTGGCTTCAGCAGAAAGACATTCCCGTTCTCGGACCTTGGCCCGGTCAGAGTCCGGATCTCAATCCCATCGAGAACCTCTTCAGTGTAATGAAATCAAAAGTAAGCAAAATGAAGTCATCGAATCTCACTGAACTTCGACAGAACATTACTCGTGTATGGTGTCAAGAAATAACACCACAATTGTGTTCCCGTCTCATTGATTCAATGCCCCATCGCATTCGCGCTGTATTGGATAATCGCGGTCACCCAACCAGATTTTAATATTATGGTCCTAACTTCGATTTCTTGAGTGTTTCATAGGAAAATAAAAATCAATGTGGAGATAATTCGTTTTACCTTCGTATATGAGTAAGATTTCTGAGGGCTATAGATAAAATTAAAGGAAATTTAATTTAAAAAGTTAATATAACAGACTTTTGCACACGGGTGTAGTTGTCCGATTTGCACAAATTTTGGCATGTGGATAGAAAATATCTTCTTATTACTTGTGCTTTAAGATTTGTGACGATTGATTCAATTCTACGGATTTTAGACAAATTTGAAAACGTGGGGGGAGATAACCCATAAGTACCGAGCAGTCTTGCCCCACGTGCCGTAGACAGAAACTGCCAACGTCTCACAATGCCAGCCCAATTCTGCGCACTTTTCGAACTTCATTCTTCTTTTTCTTTCCTGTACCAAAGCCGGCGAAGACAGCGGTGACACTCGCTGACAACAAATAGTTTGAGTTTAGCGGATGAGTCACCGTGACGTCAAGCGCCGCGGTCTGAAGATGGCAAAAGAATGTCTGCTGGACGTTTGAGATCACATCTGCATTAGATATTTAATAATTTAATAATTACTCTTTTAACATAACCTTCAACTAATTGTCGGTGATGAGTTACACTTCTATGCCAAAGATATTCATTTCATGGATATCATAGTTACATATCTCTGTAAATCTATTGTCAGATCCACTGCATGGATATCTACATAGCCAAACATATAGCCAACCATGTATAGTATCCATCATACACTCCCTTGCAAAAGTTCCTGAACAGCAGACGGCTTCTTTCTCTCGAACGATTTAGCCGATTTCTCCGTTTTCTGCTAAAATCCGAAAATGTGTAATAGGTAATGCATAGATTTGAGGTCATTATTTGCTATAATTACTTAGAGCCGAAGGTCGAGGTTATTATGACAAATAATGACCGAAGAAATCTATGCATTATCTGTTATAATGCATGACTTTCCATAGAAGTTTGCACCAGGTTAATAATTTCCAATCAGGAAAATAATTAACTGCTTCGTGGAACTTATTAACCTGTACACATAGAAAGCCGTACAAAATCGTGCATTATGTATCTTTATTTACCTATTTGTTGACATTTCAACTTCTTATCACCGTTGATAACCCGCTAAGAGCATCTTAAATTCAAGTATATATGAAAATAAAAGTGACAGCAAACCGTCTCTCGCTGCAGCAAGCGAATTGTTTGTGAGACTTGTACTAATTCGATGTCTCTGTCTGCATAATTGCACGAATGCATAGATATTGGTCAAGTCGCATAAATAGTATAAGCATAGATTTTCAAATGCAATTAAGAAAAATTGATTCCACTTTCAATTAGAAAAGAAGGCATTTCATTTCAATCATTTGAGGAAACTTTGACGATAAACTTCAGTTACACACAGAAGTTTGTGATTAAAGATTTAAATAATTCCCTTCCCGTGCAGCATACATTTCGTGAATAATATCTCCATGTGCATAACATAAACATTATAGAAGTTTTATTAATATGAAGACTTTAAAATGATGCATTTTTAACATCAGTTAATCAGAAACATATAAATCTACCCGTATAAGGTACGAAATTCCTACGAAAGAGTGAATGCAGAGCGCTTAGCGTGAGAGAACTCCCATTGTTAAGCCTTGATGTATGAGGCGAAGTTTGTGTAAAGGCGGATTACATATTTATCACACATCGATTACATGTCTATGGGATTCGAGGATGAACAGGATCTTTTTACTTGTGGGAATCGAAAAGGCAAAGATTGATGTACAGGATTTGTTTACATGTGCGGATCGTAAAAAGCAAAATGTGTTTATTGATGGTATGAATTTAATGACAGGATGAGTTTACATGAGAGAAACGTAACATTTGAATGATGTCTGACTTATCTTTGTGGCATATCTTTCAAGACATATCATTACCTATTCAGTATTTTGTCAGCCACTATGTGTGGGACCCCGCTCGTCTGGGTTTGAGTGTTCAGGTTAGGGGTCGAAACACAACTAGACGAGTATCTGCTGATGACTGACGGACTGCAGTATTATGTTTTATATCCTTTAATCGGTAGCTGAAGTAGTGATCGATGTATTGTATTTCAAATGAAGAACAAATGAAGAAATGTGGGATTATATGAAGTACCGTATTCTCTCTTTTAATGACGCACTCTCAATTATTGACCCACTCTCTAATAATGACGCACCCTAATAAAGGGCTACCAAATAATGACACACTCTCAGTGACGTACTTTAACATAGATTATCATTAACCACTAGACACTCGACAGGAGTGTGAGTCATCAATTTTGCTGTGGAATATTCATCGAAAGAATATCGGTGTAACCTTGACAACTCAAGATGAGAGTCGTTAAAATTGTTTGTAGTCATCAGACATTCGGCGTGCACAAGTAGCGGTGGAAGATGAAGAGATCTCTGAGCGCTTCAGTAAAACTTCAAGCAGTGTAGCTTGCTAATAAAATCTCGAAGAGAAATGCTGCGAAGGAATTTAAGGTAGACCGTAAGCAGATCCAAAGATGGTGCCAGAATGTGGCCAAATTGAAGACATGTAACCCAAATGCCAAGCGTCTACCTGGCGCAGGCAGACATTTGATATCAGAAAAAATGGAGGAGTTATTATTGGAATGGATCACTGACCAACGGAGCAAATCTGTCAGAGTGAGTCGCAAACTTATTCAGCGGAAAGCGAAAGCTTTATTTCTCGAACTTGAAAGTGTTAATGTAAACTTTGTAGCCAGTGAAGGATGGCTTTTCAGATTCTTACGTAGAAACAATTACAGCCTTCGCAAACGGACAACTGTATCCCAAAAAAGTCCAGACGACTTGAAAGAAAAGGTTATGGACTACATTTTGTACATTGATGCGCTAAAGAATAGCTGCGCTTATCCTCCGTCTAACATGGGCGCAGCCGATGAGACGGCTGTATTCATTGATCCAATACAGAATACAACGATTGAAAAAACTGGCTCAAAAACTATTTCAATTTTTAGTACCGGACATCATAAAGCAAAATTCACAGTGATGTTGAGTGCTAAAGCTGATGGAACAAAGTTGAAACCTTTCATTTGCCTGAAGGGAAAAAGAATACCGAAAGATCTCATTGATTTCAAGACCCATTATTTGTATGACGGAAAATGGATGGATGAATGAGAGTACCACCAAAGAATGGATTCAGAAAGTTTGGGGAACGTTGTCTTTCGGGCGTCCATTACTTTCGTGGGACTCATTTAATGCACACCGAACCAAATCTGTGAAGAAACAAATGGAAAAATTACAAACTGACATCGCCATGATTCCTGGAGGGTGTACTTCACTTCTTCAGGCACCAGATGTCTGTTGGATCAAGAATTTCAAGACTGCTTACGTTGAGCTCTATGAAGATTGGATTAGAACTGACGGTATTCATCCGAGAACTGCAGCTGGGAATCCAGTACCACCATCCAAACTACAGTTATGTCAGTGGGCAGTGAATGCATGGGATTCTTTGGATAAAAGTCTTATTGTGAATTCCTTCAAAGTTTGCGGCTTAACAACTAAAGGTGATGGATCGGAGTATGACCTCATCCATGCTGTGAAGCAGTTGGACCTATGCGATGAAATAAATCGGCGGAGAAATGAATGCCATGTATATGATATTGAAGATGACGTCTTCTCAAGCAGTGATGATGAAAGTCTTACAGATAGTGATGGCAATTCTTCTCTTGAAAATGATGACTGAAAGGTAAGATTGTATACATTATTATTCAATTAAATTTTGGTCGTTTGAAATTTGCTTTATGAAAACTATTTCGGGAATAATAGGCAGTGATGATTATTTTTTGGCATTAAATTCGAACCTGATTTGAAATCATTTAAAATCAAGGAAACTATTAAAAATATATATTCTGTAATATGGATGCAAGTAGACAGATATAACTTATTATTTGTG
This sequence comes from Prostheceraeus crozeri, assembly GCA_907163375.1. Lineage (NCBI taxonomy): Eukaryota > Metazoa > Platyhelminthes > Polycladida > Euryleptidae > Prostheceraeus > Prostheceraeus crozeri. The sequence goes on along the minus strand of CAJQUW010011843.1, from coordinate 951,144 downwards.
ACACACTCTCAAATAATGACACACTCTCTATTAGTGACCCATTATAAAAAGAAAATGTTTAATTATGACCCCTGCGTCATTAAAAGAGAGAATACGGTATTATAGACGGAATAAGAAACTGGCGATAACAAATTCAAGTGAAGAAGTAGTATCTTCCATGCGTAGTCTTAGGTATAGTGTGTATAATTTCATTGCTTTCGGTGTAGTAGAGTGTCATTGTAGTTCTATTGTTTGCCTCCATTATCCACTTATCCACTATTACCATTATCCACCATGTGTAGTGTCAGAATCGGTGTAATAGCATTATTGTATTTCCATGTTTTACCTCCACTTTTCGAATTTTTGTCCATCGATATCCTGTTGTTTTATAATATCCATTTTCAATTTCCTCAACCTATGATGACCATTGTCCTATTGTATTTCCACTACCAGCATCTGTAGTCGGTGAGGTGTATTAGATGTCTGTTTTGAACATGTATGCGGCAATGTTTGGAATCTATGGTATTAGTATATCAACAGTAAGAATGAGTAGTGTTGCAAATCTTAAGATTTCCACTTTTACCAGATATTGGACCAAAGCTGATCAATTTTAATTCGTTGCCACGAAAAAGCTCCATTGAGTTCTTTTAAGAACTGATTAATCCAATGGTTACAGTAGCATTGCCTCTGTACACTTGCGGATTGGAGAACGCCATCAGTCCTCATTAGGACTACTTCAATTAATAATTTGAATTAGTAAGCATTATATTCGATTATAAATGCCTGCTGGGATGATTTTCATCATCGTATGAGAATTTTCCTATATATCTTAACTTTTTATGGTCAGTTGATCATGCTTTAATTCTAAGATGACTACAAGAATAAAAATAATAGAAAAGCCATAATGGAAAATTGCATTATTTGACACTTGATTAATAATTTTCTTGCAACTTCATGGGAGTTTTGATTTATGATTAATTTTTTCCAAGTTTAGCGTCATAAAAATCGTCTTGCCTTCCAATCCAATTTGCGTTCACTTCTTACATGACGCTGGATTCTGCATAACAGAAGTCGTAGAGTTTCTCCGGGGTACACGTTGCCATTATTTTTTCTTACTTCGTGAAAGAAAAATTTTAGTGTTTGATTCGAACTGTCATTTGAAATAAATTCTAATTTTTCATGCCCATCGTCAGAGCGGTGGCTAAAAACATAAACTCCTCTGAACCATTTTTTAAAATGGTCGTATTCCTTTTGCCAGTCGTCGAACACGCTCCTTGCCCAGTTTTTTTGATTGACGGTATTTTGTGGAACGGTGCTCCTCTGGATTTTATTGAGTTCTGCTGTTATTTGTGTGGCATGTTTTTTTGTCATGATTTCTTGTGTCGTGCAGCTCTGATGGTCAACTATTATAGAAAGAATTGCTTATCCGTCAAACCATAGAATGACTTCCAAAAATTTGATTTTGAATTTTGAATGCTGATCAATGACCTAAATCAAGAAGACCATATTCACAGAATTTGTAGATGTACCTACCATAGATTTATTTTGTTTTGTTTTGTATAGTCGTTTGTCTTTTTCACTGCTCAATAAATCGAGTCTTGCAGTCATGTAATCAAGGAGAGAAGGACTTGAGGTGAGGAAATGAGCCAGGATATTCATTCAATCGTTGAATGAAAGAAGGAATTGAGGAGGGGCTTGATGTCAAAATACTAAAACGATAGGACTTTAGTAAGGGACACAAACAAGGCGTAGCTGTATTAAAGAAATCCACCGCAAACATTAGTTTTAAGTATAATAATTATTGATGAGCAAAACACAAAACTACACAGTGTATTGAAATGCCAATACAAATTGAGGATTAGACATGCCTCATCAGCTGCATTCAAACGCCAACTATCTGACAGTCTCATTGATTTTAGTAACAATTTATTGCAGGAATATTTTCAAAAAGAACATGTATTTGAAATTTTTATATCAGGCAAGAGAAGAGAATTTTCTTCGACAATACAACCGAAACAAAAATGCCAACAAGAAATGCGTAATTAGCTACTTTTACCTTTCAGTAAAGATGAAGGCACTCCACACCATTAATGAAAAAGGGTTGACATACAAACAGCATCATCTGCATGCTTCAAGAGATTTTTATTCATGATCCATGTCTACATCTAGGACTTGCAATCATAAGGAAGAAAGATGGCCATATGTGGACGGCTAAGTATGAAAAGACTAAAAACACATGTATGGAGTAAGGGATAGAAATGAAACAACACTGCATTGAAAAGAAGCAGTAAAAAAATTTCAGGATTAATAGTTGATGAGCTAAATCTAAAACCAGACAGTGTATTTAATTTCCAAAACAAGTTGATGTTTAAACATCCCTCATCAGCTGCATACAAGCGCTAACTATCAGACATCCTCACTGATTTTGCTAATATAATATCACAGATATATTTCAAAAAAACAAAATATATGTGAAAATTTTTATATCAGGCAAGAGGAGACAATTGTCTCCAAGACGCTCCAACGGAAATAATACCAACAAGACATGCGTAATTAACTACTTTTACCTATCAGCAAACATGAAAGCACTCCACACCGCTGAAAAACAGGATTAACTTACAGTCAGCATCATACCGAACAAACGCTAACATTCAAAAATGGTGGCAAAATCAACTTGGACGGGATTGAATATCTCAGTCCCACCTGCGTAGTTTACGCAACTTACAGCTAGTTAATCATTATTACTGTTATTGCTATATTGTTATTATTATTGAATGAAGGCAACTATCTATAACGTAGTAAGATGTACAGTAATATCAGTATTATGCGATAAAAATGTATCTTCTAGTGCTATCAAGAAAGTACAGTTTATGGTATTTGATTGAATGAATTATTTTAAGAATAAAAGAGAGTTGCTATGAGCCTGTTTAGAACAAAATCAATGATGTCGATGCCCTGAAGCTCTTTATCATAAATAGAATTGACTCCTCTCTCATCTATATTTATCTTCATATAATTGATGAAGCTTGAGTAACATCTTGGACGGGCATCATATTTCATAATGATGACATAGCATGCCTGTGTGCTTTAACATCAATCATAAATCCATAAAGTTTGCATATACTTCCATATAACTCATCATTGGGTCATCGAAAACGATGCATGTATAACACCGAGATTTTAGCATGATACATAAATTTCGAGTATTCTCATAAATTGTAAATACATGTATTTAGTTTAATACAGCATGCACGTCTCCATGGACGAGTGAAACGATAATGCTTAGGCACCGTACAGTGAAGATGAGTGAGGTTAGGCATGCTATGAAAATGATAAGTCGACAATGATAGATCAAACATATCGCAGTCTACACGTCATAATACGAGTATTAGGGAGGGAAGGACTTGGTGTTAAGAACTGAGCAAGGTCAGTCATGGGATCAAGGAAGGAAGTACATGAGGTGAGGAACTGAGTGAGGACAGTCTTGCAATCATGGGATCTGGGAAGGAATGACTTGAGGTGAGGAACTGAGTAAGGAAAGCCTTGCAATCATGGGATCTGGGAAAGAAGGACTTGAAATGAGAAAATGGCGTGGTCAGCCTTGCATTCAGCCTAGGTGACCAATATCATATCCAGGGCTGTGGAGCCGGAGCCGAAGCCTTTAGGAGCCGATGGTTTTGGTCGGAGCCGGAGCCGGAGCCGATTTATCACAAAGGCTCCGGCTCCGATAGTTTGAGCTTTGATATAAATCTAGAATTTTGAAAGTTATTAATTGGCATCATAAAAAAATTAAATCATTTGAAATCTAAAGATATCTTTTAAGTATACCAATGATCTGTCCTCCACGACATCTTTCTTTGCAGTTGCCGCCTTCTTTTGTATTGTATTTATTATATATTTACACACATGTGTAATATTTTTTTATTGCATATGTTTCGTAAGACTAATTTCCATATTGACAACGTATTCTCCAAAATCCATTAATTTGAAGACTTGTTATATGCATGCTAACTAGATGATTGTAGATTCCTAGAGACAAGTCGCCAGTCATTTATGTACTCATTTCCAGTTCAGTCAGCAAAGATAATATAGCTACATTTCTTGCGCAATGTCTTAAATCTAATACGGTTACTATGTAGGCTATCATCTATCGGTATGGCTACTGGCAGAAGCTACTGGCATCTGTGACAATGCCAATTTCCTTAGATTGTATTGTAGGCTCTTGTGCAGTCCTCCCACCTACATTTTTCAAAACAATCGATTATTCAATTTGATCAATTTTGATTGGAGGGATAACTCTTCACACTCACACGAATGACCTGACTCCAAGTCCTCACATGGCTATAGCAATAAGCGACCCAGCCACTTCTAGTAGCGCCCTATTATTTTAAAGGTATCTCATTCACAATGAATTTCCTTTGACTTCAAAATTCAAAGGGTATATTTCAATGCGAAAACCCCGAAGGCAAATTACAATGTTGACTTGCTGACGAAGTTTGCGACCATGACATCGCAATTACCCACGTAGATTTTTACAACAGCACGGAATGCTTCACTCAAACCGGTGATGCTGAAACGGACATCCAATGGTGCTGCATCTTTTGACCAGAGAAAAAATGGGGGGAGGACTGCACAAGAGCCGTATCGTGTAATAATATTTCCCCAAATGTCATAGACCTGTGGATTTCAAGAATTTTCATTATCATTTTTTCCGTCTGTCAACACTTTATGCTGATATCATGCTGACTTATATGTAAACAATAAAAAAAGACTGAGACGCTCTCAATAAAGGCGCCTTTTGACCTCCCTTTTCTATTGTCTGTGACATTAAACCGCACGCGCATTCGAAAGCTAGCAAAGTAGATGGGATTTCTGCTCGGTGCTCGCAGTCAAATTTTTATTATGCATAGCACCCTGCAACACACTGTGTGATACTCCGAGTTCAGTTTCATCAGCCTAACCATCATCAGAGGAATAGTGGTAATGTGTTATACATAAATTGAATATAATAATATACATGAATCATTGATGAATTATTTAGTGCAACTTTACGCCATAATGAAAAATACGAAATTAATATAATGTGAGTTAGGCCTTAACTTATTAAGTATGCTGCATAGAATTACAAAACTTGTCCTAAATTAGATATTTTTAATTTTTTTAAGTATAATTTTCAATTGTACATTTCTAGCCTACACTGCAATGAGGCTATCTAAATTACAATTTCTACAGATGATGAGTCGTGGGCTACCCACCGATCATATTATTCATGGACCAACAGACTATTGAATAAAGGCAATAACAAATAACAATAACAACCTAAGCTAGCCTATATACACTTTCATATTCAATAAAGCAATTGAAATCTTTATTGATACGGTATATTCGGCTATATAGCCGATACTCTTTCCATGTTCGAGTAGATACAGGCCCTATAAGCTATTTAGAGGCATACGCTATCCAGTTTCATATTCAAGCTTTGTTAAAAAGCTTATACTACTATTCGGCCCCTGTGACGGATAATTAGGTATATCATCATCAATCATGTGGTCTTATTTAATGTAGCATCGTAGTAGACTGGTTGCAGGCTAGGCCAATTTATAAGCCAGTGCGGGAGATCTTACCAATCCTGGCTATAACTTTATTTTATCTTTCAGAGATAGTCAATTCATGCAAAAATATATGACAAGTATGTTATTTGTCATTATATTAGGCTATTATCATTTTTATTATTAACTTAAGTCGTTGCTTGTTAATGAAAACTAATTTGATGATTGTACCAAGCCTCTAAAGGCCACACCGTTATCCAAAAAACCCGTTCAACGGATCCAGGATAACCAGCATAGATAGAACCTGAATTTGAAGCCGGAGCCGATGAGATAACGCATCGGCTCCACAGCCCTGATCATATCAACAAACTGTCCTTGGTATTTTAACAATTTTGTCCCTTCATTAACAGCTATCCCTCTCTCTGATTGGCTAAAATGAGCATCATTTAAGTATGTTACAGGAGGATATCTCTATGACTGTATGGGAAATACCTCGGTGTATCTTAAAATGGGATTTTAGCATAGTTATACACCTCTGTATTTCCCATACAGTCATAATATCCTCATGTAGCCTTAACTTGTATTGTTGATCGCGATGTCTATATTCAGCAATAGCAAATACCCGTCTATACTCACTCGCTTCGCTCGTTCTACATTTTCAACGTCGTATAGACATCGTTTTGACATTGCCATGATGTAAAATTATCAAAGAATATAAAAGAAATTTCAAACTACAATTCAGTCCCCTTGTCAATTTCCTACTACATGTGCATGTGAGCATCTGCTTTTTCATAGTTTTTGTGTTTTTCTTACATATAAAATGTTGAAATGTCTTTGATGAACTATTTGATATCGATAGGGGATGGTTTTTCATTAATTTAAGTTGCGTGTGACACGAACACTATCGAAACCTTTTCTTCCAGTCATTGACAAGTCGCTTAATGGCTATTTTAGTGAGATAGTTCAAAGAGAAGACGACTTTAGGGTTTCTTTGCCAAAAGCTCACATAAGCTGTCATCACAAGAATCTTGATAGAAAAACATGGAATTGTTTTGTTTTTCCTCTCAAAATTCATGATTACAAAAATATTTTCTAAGAATGACGTCCCGATTTTGTCGTCATTGACAGGAAAGATGACAAAAGTGAGGAGTTATCTGTCAAAACACAAGACTTAATATAGAGGAAAAGATATAACATGAATATTTATCCAATCATATTCCGTTAGGAACAATCCATAAACGTTTCTGTGTCAATTTTGAGACAATCTGAGTGATCTCTGATATCACAGAACGGATAAGATTGACATTTCATTAATCTAAAAAGGAATAATGGAAGATAATGGATATTTGCATTCGCGAAGAGGCTTTTCTATCAGAATGGAAAAGAAAAGTATTTTCACAACCGAATAGGCCTATTGCAGGAAGTCTTTGATTTTCCACGAATTCGCTTCTATTGGGGAATCAACATCATTTGATGATGGAACCGCCAGGATTTACAAACTAGTACAGGATTTACAAAATAATAATGAATGTTTGACTTCATGTTTTGTACCCAGTGTGTCGTAGAAATGTCTCTATGTCAATCTGGATGCATGTACATGTATGATTGGGTCACATAGTTAAAGATTCAAAGTTTATGCAAAATTCAGTCTACATGCAGTATTTCTACATCTATTTCAGGTCTACATGTATGGCGACCTTACAAGTAAGATAATTTAATGAATTAAGTGTACTATAGAGTTCTATAGTAATGAATTATCATTTTTTTATTATGAAGGTTAAAGCCAACCTTAACAGTCAAACATAAAATCGTTAACTCACGGCTTGCTTCTTTGTTGTCAAGTAAAAAAAATGGGCAATCAATTAAGTTAAGATACTATATTCTGCTAATATTAACAAGTGTTTGATCTGTTAGAGTATGATCAATCAGGTCTGGATCCGATGTGACGGTCTAGCTTGCTCCTTCTAACCGAGTCGACCATAGATGCGTCGTATAATTTTTAGGATATTATTTTGACAGAAGCTGTAACCCCCCCCCCATAGGTGGTAGTGTTATCTCGATATTGGTTCATTTATAAACTGCCATCCATGCGTAGTTTAATGAACAACATTGCTTGGTACATCGTCCTAAATGTGTTCTAAAATTACCTTTCAGAAGTAAAATGCGATTATATTATTTTTCGGTATGTATAGCACCAATAACTGAGAAAAATCCCATATCAAATCATTGAAATCAGAAGATGCAAGCGTCTTTTTCTAATATGTTGGAAAAAAGTATTTTAAAATCATACTACTTTCAAAAGTTACATTATGAATACGTGGACAAATAAGATACTTCGAAAATTTAATCAATCACCTTTAATTCCCTCTTTTCAACTGAGGATGCAACTCAATATTTAATTATTCCAAAACTTGTTTTTTTTCAAAAAAGTTCACATTCGTTAATTGTTGCAGGCGTTTTGCCTAAGTAGGGGGAACTTGGGCGTTTTGCCAGTAGTGTGCTTAAAGTGATATTTAATGAATGCCCGTTGAAATTACACTAACTTGCTAATTGCAAATCTGAAATTGACCCTGGCATGACTTCAACTTTAAATAAAACAATAATAAAAAGCTTTATTACGATATGGTAAACGCATGACAAATTACAATTGATGAAGAGAAACAATTATGCAAGCTACTTAACAAGTCAGTCACATTAAAGGAGTGGTAGACTGAAAGACTGTAGACTGAAGGAAATGTCAAATGGTAAAGTCAGTGTGAAGTATTCGGTTGAAAAAGTTCCTTCCGATGTTGTTGCTGTTCGCTGCTCTTTGTAATGAATGCGATCTTCTTCAGAGATTCCGTTCGTGGTTTATCTCAGGAGGTAGGAACTTGTATAGTGGATGCGTTTCGTTGGTAGTGACCTTCTTGAAGAAGCGGTTTTTAATCTTTGCAATAGTGTCTTGAATGTTGATCGCCTTGCAGTACTTGAATTTTATACTTCTATTTACGTAAGGCGTCTTTTGTCATTTTGGTTTGCGAAGCCCTACCAACTTGGTATCGCGTAAAGGAGACGATTGAGGACAAGAGTGTTGTAAACTTGGTGGACAGACTGAGGCTTCGCACCGCGATTCTTAATGACTTTTGTGGCTTACAGACTTCGGTAGCATTTCTTGATTTGATTGTTGATGTGAGTGTCCACTTTTAGGCGATCGATGAATGTGAGAATCTATGAATGATTTATCTGAGGTAATGGTTTAGGTTCTTGTTGAGCTCTCAGTTTTTAGAAGATAATTTCTATAGACTTTGATGCATTGATTTTCAGGTTATTTTCTTCTGCCGAGTTACGTATTGAGGACAATTCAATCTCTGTGGAGTTGAAGTTATTCAACGGGATGATAGGGTAGGCATCGTCAGCGTATTTTACAATGATGCTCCCATCTTTGATGGGTATTAGATCTGAAATTGAGACGGAGAATGCAAAAGGACTTAATACAGATTCTTGAATGACACCAGAGTTAATTTTTGATTCTCCAGAATTTGTGCCCTCATAACTTGTGGTTTGTCGGCGTTCAGTGAAGAAGTCGATGAGCCAAATGTACAGTTCGTTGGCTATGTTAAGATTGCACTTTTTTGGAATAGATTGGCGCGTCTCATCGTTTCAAATGCCTTGGAGAAGTCCAGGGAAATGACTCTCACAACGCTGTTGATCTCGAGAAGGTTCGTGATAGTGTGAGTAGATGCAACTAAGGCTCCTGTTGTTCCTCCTGATGGCTGAAAGGCACACTGATCTTTGAAAAGTTGCGGAAATTGGCTTATTATTGGATTCAGATATTTGAAATTGATCATTCTCTCTAGAATGATATAGGACGGAAGTGTCCTGGTGTTTGTACATGTCTTGTTTTTGGTATTAGGACGATATTTGATGATTTCCATTGTTCAGGGACTATTCCAAAACTGACTGACGTATTGATTACTTTATTCAGCTGCTCGTATATGTAGTTGGAAGCTAAACGGAGAAACCACGATGGAATTCCGTCAGTACCTGTTGCTGTCTTCTTCAGCTTCTGCAGTGCAGAGTGCGTCTCATGTGCCTCAAAGAATTCCTAATGCATCTTCGGACCACATTTCAATAGAGTTTCTTCGCATGTGAGGTCTGTAGAAATGTTGGTATAAGGGTTGTTGAATGCTTCAGCGGATATGGTCGTTTTCTTTTCTGCTTTGTTCTTTTTCCTTTTTGTTTCGTTTTACTTCTTTCCAAAGGTCTTTCGCGCTTCTTTTTTGAGAGTTTTGTTCCATTAAAATTGATCATGTGTTGATGCACTTACAGATGCACTTTCTTTTCAATAATCTAACTCTCTTCTCCTTATATAGGCGTTCCTCTGCCTCAGTAGCCGCTTGATGTGAGGGGTGACGAAATCAGGATCTCTCGATGTGTAAATAGAGAGTTGTGTCGATGTTGAGAGATGTAAACTAGGCCTGCTGATCATTCCTAATATTGGATGAAACAGCAGCTATTCAGCTCTGTTTCCATTTTTCAACTGAGGATGCAACTCAATGTTTGATAGTGCTATTTATTTTAATCAAGCAAGAATTTTACAACTGCTGTTTACCAGTTATTTTAAATACACACTGAAAAGTTAATATCATGGCTAGATATTTAAACAAATATTTAATTATCATGTTTTCAGAGATAAAATAAGTCTAAACAATCTCTGAATTTGTTCCAGAAGATTGATAGATATATAATATTAGTGTCATTCCTCTCAGGTATAATCGGAGGTTTGAAAATAACATACCGGGATTGTCAGATATTTATATAGATGTAGTACCAGTTTCATCGACCCTGGCCCCTTGAGGTCGCGGCCTCACTGGCGGCCTACATTATGGTCCGCCTCTACTCTTGTGGAAGCAATTCCTAACAAATATTAATATGTAGGATTTGCTAGCTATCTGAAAAACTTTTGAGATGTGATATATCGAGCTTCAACTTAAAAGAGCGTTCTCGCATACTACCTTTCATTGATAATAAATAGTAACAAGATACACCAGATTGTATTTTATGAAAGTTTTGCCAACATTGGTATAAATTGGTGTTAGAGATTACATTGAGAGGTTGCAAAAATATATCTAGCAATTTATGTCGGCCATAATTAGAGGACCATGGCCGGGTCATAGAAGGCATGCACAAATACTCCGCAGTCATCAAATATGTTCATAAACTGACAGTAAAAACAACGATGAACAATAAAAACAACAACTACAATGATCAAAAACAATCATTCAAATACTTTTGAAAAATATTTGCCATTAAAACAACGGCTTTGATTTAACCTAGCAATTCATCATTTACAAAAAGTGCTTCTACTATACGAGCTTCAAAGTTCGCGATATACAGAATCGCTATATTCGCTATACAAACATATATATATATATATATATATATATATATATATATATATATATATATATATATATATATATTGTCCTATATACAGAGCTGGAAGCGGCCTGGCCGACCAGCTCCCCCTAAAAATTCGGCAAGCACCCGGGCCGATATTTATTATGTCCGAAATAAATAACATTCTCCTTATATGATCATTTCTGTTTTCTGAATCAGTTTACCAAAATAATTTTTTAGCAAAAAGATCATCTGACAGCGCGCCGTCAGATGAAATGACTCCTTAGTCCACTCATTCATCAAAAGGATATTATGTAAGATGCCTGCGGGCATAATCCAGCACAGCATCAGGGATCGTAAGGGACAAAAATGACTTTTCATCTAAAAGAACATTGCTATTAGTTAAGCGACATTGTTGTGTTGATGATTTCTATGATTACTACCAAAAGTGCACAATGCAGTACTGCGCCGTGCAGTTTCCGACGTTGTCAAAGACTTCCGTGACAAAAGACATAGACTAATAACAATGCGTTGTTGTACTGTGGAAAAAATTAAAAAGTAGCAAAAAAAAGTATATAAAAAATAAATATTTTAAAAAAAACCAACAAAAAAAAAAAAAGGCACAAAAACAGAAGTAAATAGAAACTAATGGTTTCAACAAAAAAAGAAGAAAAAAAGCTAAAAATATAGAACTAATAAAGAAACGAAACTTTAGAAAAAGAAAAGTTAGATAAAAGCCCAATAAAACTGTGAGAAAAGATCATCTGGTTCTCTTGCTAAGAGCATCTTGCATCCTGCTTCCGCCAATCTGCAGCTCATTGCATTCCTATTATCCAGAAGACCACGAAAAATTACATCGCATCATAATGCGAAGAAGTTGAACTTCGACATTCTTGACCATTTCTTCGAGCATCTACAAAAAACCATGAAAATTGAACACCACCATTGGAAAACACATCCACAAAACAATCCCCGATCTTCCGAAATTCGTCCAATGAGGGTAGACATCTCCACCGAGTTTGTGCTTGCGGAAAGATCTGGAGGAGTGAAAGCGAAATTACTCAGAGTTTACCAAATCTCGCTCGTGTAAGGAAAGATCTCCGGCAGTTTGTAGATATCGTCAGGTACCACCTGGAAGCAAATCGCTCCAGGTCGTCGGCAGGCTCTCCCACCCCCGCATAGCATCGGCAGTCAGTCTATTTATATCTGTCATCTTAATGCTGTCACCCCTTCAACAGCTCGGTCGCAGATGCTCACATTGGGGCATACCTCGAAAAGTTGGTCTCCCTTAGTATTGGGTCTTGAAATGTGTCCCTAAATCTCTCCTGGGTCCAGATGCCAGTCCTAAGGGTCCTGTGCTACGTGATTGCCTAGAAACAGCAATAGCCAAAATCTAAATAAAGACCATAGCAGCAAACCATTTCCTAAAAGAGTTTCGGTATCGCTTGATAGAGCAGGTGAAAAGGATATGAAGGTATCGGAATTGACCAGGATGGATCCATCTGATTTTTGCTTTTTGAATTGAGAATTTTGATGCGCAGTTGCATTTTGACTTTTAATTTTTGTTGATGTATTGGCAAATTCTTTTTTACTTGTGGTAGACTGACAATTGGTACTCACTGTTATTGATACTTGTTTTTGCAGAAATACATTTTATCACTTGGTCAATGGAATGTCTATGGGTGTTGAATTAGAAATCTGATGGAATGAATAGAATGAACAGACCGATGAACCTGTAGAATGAATACACAAAAGAGGAGAATGTTTCACTGGCAAGCGCAGGCAACTTTTCCAAGCTTGGCTCTTGCTGACTATGCAACATGCAGCTCTAGGCAACTTCGAAAGTCCTTCTCTTCGAATATCGAAACGAATAAAAACTATCGAAGTGGGGGAATCAATACTTGGGGGAAAATACTTGATAGTAATTGCTTGGTACAGAAGGTAGAAGAAGATGACACAATACAAACTGAGCAAGTGGACAACTGGGGATCGGATAGTTTTTCCCACTTATCCAAGGGCTTTTGGCTTTCTTGAATTTGACAAAATTAAAATTTTGAAAAAATACACCATAGGTTCACCAAGGATGATTTCAATGTTTCAACGAAAAAAATGTTTTGATGCATCATCAATGCACACTCCACTAATACGATGGAACTTGACACTTGTGGGGGGCTGGATCGATAATTTGTTTGTTGACTGGACTTTTGTCTGTAGTGAATTGTTGTTGTACGCTGTCTTCCTCTCCTGCGAAATGCCATCGTCCTAAATACCAATAAAATACCAATAATGATCTTTAGTAGTTGATTGTTATTTTTTAAGAGAAGAGGAGGAAAAAAAAAGCAAAAAAAAGGAAAGGACCCCACCTTGTTGAATGCCTAGTGCTGTTTTAGGCAGTTTTAGGCACATGCCAAAGAGAGATGAGGAGTTTTAACAAACCAACTCACCCACCGATTTTGGGAATAAATGGTTCTAAACATAACACAACAACTGTTTGACGGCAAACACTGTTAAACGCATTTGCCATGTCCACTTTAATCCAACAGAAGTTTTATCCTTTTTCCAGTTTTCCTTTCTTTCAGTACTTACTCTGTCCGAATGATTTTCTTCAGTTTTCCGAAACAAGCCACCACTCTAGTTCTGGATAGGATCAAATATTCAAGCTGCAGATTTTAATGCTAGAGGCAGAGACACTTCGCAGTGAGACGGCGATATACTTCACACAGCAATCAGTCGTTGGTTTTGTTTTTAAACTCCCACCGGCGAGGAAAGGCGCAATTTCTTGTGGTGCTTTGCCGGAGATCAACAGATTAGTGTCGAAGAGAAGCACTCAGGTTTGTGGGTAAAATAGCTTCACATGCGTTGAAGTAGCTCTTGGAAAGAGAGATTTAGTGAATTGTTTCATCCTGATAGTATTAAAGGAAGGGGCTTTTTTGTCCATGTTTCATTATTGTTAGGACACAGACCATCTGAAGATAAAATTCTGCACGCCTTGTTGTAGTAACCATCTTCCGCTTGATCAAGTGCAGCCGATAGCCTTGCTTCCTCCAACTTGGTTCGATGCTTTTGAGAGGGTCGAAAGGCTTTGCTGTTCTCAACCGCTGCAGTCCATAGACCTTCTAAGTCTCCGTTGGACCATCTATCACAAAGATCATTGATCGAAATTTTGTGATCATTTTTACGACCAGCTCGTTTTGCTGAAGGGAGAACACATTTTGGAAGCATCAAAAGTCGAGTCCAGGCGTCAACAGTGTTTTCAGAGAGAACATGCTTTATGGCATCAGATAATATTCTTCCCACCTTTTGCCGGGCGTTAACTGGTATATGTTTCAATGTTGGGCGATTGAGTGTCATGACATCATTCAATGATGGTAAACTAAAACTAAATGGACGGCTCGTCCGCTACCGTGGACTCGATTGCTGTGTTCATTTTTTTGCACAACAGCCCTACGTTATTGAACAGATAACATGCTTTCTCGACCAGCCAGTTTGTTTGTAGAAGATAATAATCCTCTTCCATTAGAAAACAATTAAAGCGGTCAAATTGTATGTGAGGAGTTTCATTCCTTTATCTGAGTTGAGGCGTATTTTCAATAGATGAGGAAATTTAGAATTAAGTTGCTTTTCCCCTCTATACGTTGTTATGTCTTTAAAATTGAAATGTGTCAACTATGTCATGTGGAGATGATGTTAAACAGCAATCGATAGACGATTAGCAAGTGACATTTCCCTGGAATTTTGTTCAAAAGAGCCGATTGAATATTTATTTAACTTTTGACTTAATGACTTCATTTTTTCAAATACATGCCTTCAGTTTTCGCTTTCCCTGCTTTGATAAACCTAAGTCGTGCGTCGTTTGCAGATTGCTGTGAGTTCCTTCAAAATGCTCCGATCGCTACGATTCCTTCAGATTCGAAGAATTCAGATCATTGCGCAAAAGTTCTCTCGATAATGTTTGTCCTTCCAATAATTATTAAGAAGATAGCAGGCGCATGAAAAGACGTTCACAAACTTCTCTGCAGAACTTGACATCATTTGTGTCTCTTAACTGTGTGATCCGGTTGACGACAGCAACTGAAACTTTGCATAATTTGGCGTGTTTAATGTTGAGCTAACTGCTTATTGTTCGATTGCTATGGTGTTATGTCAGCCGATTATGCCATTTCAATAGCGTTACATAATTAATACTTCCTTTCAAGTCAAACAATAGAGAAATAAATTGTTTGTCTGAAGTTGACTACACCTTTTTCACAAGCATTTCCAAAAACGCGCGATTAATTTCCGATAATACAAATTGATTTTAGAAATGTGATTTAATTTTCAGAAAGCGCAAAATAATTTTCTGAAACATAAATTGAAGTTCAGAAAATCTCGGAATTAATAAGTTTGATTTCAGAAAACATGACTTTAATTTTAGTTTCAAAACTTGGATATCAGATATCATAAATTGGTTATCAGATGACGCTATATATATTTCAGATATCATAAAATGATTTTTTTATTCATAAAGTGCATTTCAGAAAAAACAGTAGTTCAGAAAGCAGAAATTGATCATCAGAACGACGCTCAGAGAAACATTGCATGTTTTGACAACTGAATTGAATTTCAGATGAAAACAATTTGATCTCATTACCTTAGTCATAGGCTATATAAATCGTAGATCACTGAAATGGGTCATAGTCTCAGAAATGCAAGTGTCAGAAAATTATGCAATTTGTCAAACGTCAATGCTGAGGAAGACCGTTTTGCGGCTAAATCCCTGTTTGCATCTACTGCATTCGGAATGTGCTGCACCACTTCTTTCCATGGAAGAACGTTTTTATCCGTTGTCTCAAGAAGATATAGAAGATACAAAAGAATTTAAAAGTTGAAAGTACAGTACTGCATCATCAAGAGATCGATCGTCGAATGCTTTAATCGCGGTGAAGATTGGAGGACCTACCAGAAACATTGGGAGTAAATTACAAAACTGCCTACAGTTGGATACGTTTGGGCGAAATAAGCGGAACAAAAAGAGGTGGTAGCAAGTTTAGGACACTGACAGAAGATCAAGTAGAGCAAGTGTTACAGTGGATAGAGCAGGACAGTTCCATCACTTTGGTTAAACTGAAAACCAAGATTTTTTACAAGCTTCTACATCACTATTTCCACAACAATGTGTCCAACTACCTATGCAACAGAATGTTCACGATGAAGATGATGCATTGGGGGTGAAAATGTGGACGCTCCCGACAAGGCGCACCTGCAGTGGTTACCAGGCCAACTTCACGAGGTAAGTTGTAGTCATGCTGTCAAGTGTCATTTTTTGCATGTACATGTAATTTGAAACTGTATAATAATTTACAATTACCTTTTTTGCTTTCTTTATCGAGTCATCAATTATGCCCAATTTTTATATCTTGTATGTACTTTGATTCACTTTGTAGATCAATTTTCATTTTTGAGCGAAAAATTTACATGCCTATTATTTACTGTATTCTTAATGATTTGTGACAGATAAATTTCTCATCGAATTTCCTATCCTTTTCATTTCTAGGACCAAGCGTTCATATAATTGGAGTTATGACTTCAGCAGGGATGCTGCACATCACCAAACGACGTGGTAGCTTCACTTCAATGGCGGCCAAGAAATGGATGGAGGAAACCCTGAACTTGTGGGTACAAAGGGGAAACTCTCTATGTAGAGGATACTGTAGTGTGTGTGATAACGCCCCATGTCATAGTTCCCTGACGGAGCTACTCCTCCATTCTCATGCAGATCTACTTCGATTGACAGGCACCATAGGCCGATGTTGAGTCACATTGGGAGCATGTGGGCGAAAATCAAGTCTTACGTGAAAGGTTCGATCGGAATCCCAAATATTGAGAGGCCACGTGTTGGTGAGCAACATATAGTGTATTTGGGAGGACTGATTGATGATGCCGTCGCAATTGTGACAAACGCGGATTGTTTACGAGCAGCACAGCATGCTTCATCATTTCATTCTGTAGCAGTGAACATGGAGGACATACAGGTTGGAATGTGATAGGTTTTTAATGAATCACTTGATGGAAATTCGTATTTTTTACTTTACTAGCAGGGATCTGGAGCGGTCGATTTTTAACCGCTCCGCTCAGCTCCGTCAAACCCCATATCTCACTCCGCTCCGCTCCAAGGCCCTTTCCCGCTCCGCTCCATCTCAATACTGTTGGCCCCTCTCCTACTACCTGATTGAAACATAAATTGATTGTATGGGTTAGCTTACGAATTGCGATGGTCTGAGTTTTATGTGAGGCTAGCCGTTCTACGTATCATATTGGTAGGCCTATACCCATGCAATTATCAAAGTTTGTAATTTTGAAAAAATAATATGATGTAATTACTTAACTTAGCTTCTAGACAATGCAGGAAAAGTAAAAAGTAATAGGAATAGGAAGCAAAGTTCTTTTATGTTGTTATAATATGTCACTAAAAATAGACATATGCAAATTAATTATAACAAACTTTTATTCTTTACTAACAGCGACACCAATAACAAACTACAGCAGTACAGTTCATCAGGAAGCCGCGTGCATGAGTTATTGAGATAATTGATCGGCGTTTCAACAGCGATGCGTCCGTTTTATTCAATTGTATCAAACTATTATTCGGGATTTCATCAAACAAGCACACGTCAACATGCAAAAAATAGTAGTAATTTGTTTTATGATTTCCAACGTATTCCATTTTTCATCAAATAAATTATGGACCGCTCCGCTCCAGCTCCTATCCCACTCCGCTCCTCTCCGCTCCAGCTACTACACCACTCAGCTCCGCTCCACTTCCATAGCCGCTCCAGCTCCGCTCCAGATCCCTCAATTCAATTCAATTTATTATATACTCACTACACGTGACGTGCATGTGACTCGCCTACTACAGCATCACACAACAAAATACGAACATAAAATGATCAAGTAAAAAAGTTAAAGAAATTAATTTACAATGCCACTTTGCTTCCGCAAGAAGGTCTTGATGTAGTTCGTCACAATTTCAGAGGAAGATTTCAATCCACGAATTTCAGGGGGCATTTTGTTCCAAAAGCTTGCACCATAGAATCGCATCGATCGTTGTCCGTATTTCACTGTTTGAACTTTCGGCTGTATGAGGACATTGCGTCTAGGATTCTTGCATAGCTGAAACATTTCTGGAAAAACTACAGGTGCATAGCCAGGATGAAATTGGAACATAGCAAGGAAATGTCTCAAATCCACTGATTGTTCATGAGCAGTCAATGTCTTCCAAATAGATTGCATGATTCGAAATAACTTGACATCACAGGTAGGACATGTTTAATTTTTTTAAATTTTTTTACCGATTATTATTTTTCGGTTTTAAAATCGTTAGATCGGTTAAAACGGTTTTGGTGGAGTTTTCCGGTATTTATTTAGTTGTTAAGGTATAATTAAGTTTTATTTTATTCGATATTAACTTTTTTAAAATTTATTTTTTGATTATTGCTCAATGCTTCTTTGATTGTATACAGATAAACACGTGCATTTGATAGTTGCTATGTACATTATAAATACTTTTCAAATACTCTGAAGTTTAACCATATGATCGAATTTTAACCATATAAATATCTTTAACAGTCTGGCTGAGTAAATCACCTGGGCGATATTGTATGACTCATCGATCCTTGTAGGGACGATTATGAAAGATGTACTTGTAATGGTTGGTTGCTGTTCAGACACATGTAACGCTCATTTTCCCAAAATTTTTATTACTCGCTAATTATTTATCGTTATTATTCATAGTATCTATAGTACTAGTTTTTAAATTACTATTTCTCTATAGTATAATAGTGTATTCTGTATAATATGTGCTTAATTAATAAACCTATCCTTTAACTTTGTCACTTGATAAGTAAGCTTACATCTCCAAATTTACGAATGTTATTTCAAAAGTTGTTATTTTTAAGTAATATTTGTTCAAATTTCAAGGCTACCTGTAGGCCCTATATTCTAAATCAATTCATTTAAGTTTATGTTAGTTTTTTATTTGTATATTTATTTACTTTATAATATGTGTGTGAACATTAGTATTATTTAGCCTTATTTATTTTAAATTTTAACTTTTAAAAAAAAAATGAATGGTAAGACTTTTTAAATTTTAAAATTAGGGTTTACTCTAAACTCTAATATTAAATAACTATTAAATATTTAATATAAAAAATTGTACAAAAAAAAAATCAAAATATAAACTTCAAAATATAAAAAAAAAATATATAAATAAAAAAATAAAAATTAATGACCATGTTAAAGTCAGCACGATAAAGGCTTGAATGATTGTAAATGATGATGGATGAGGATGAAATGATGAAGATGAAATGACAACCTACACCAAAAATAAGTAAGTAAAATCTTTAGTTCTATCATACATCATTCATACACGTAGTAGTAACATATAAAAATCTAATCGTAGTCGATTAACCGATTTTAACCGGTTAAGAGAAAGTGTAACCGGTTAAGAGAGAGTGTAACCGGTTAACCGGTTAACCGGTTAACCGATCCTAGCCCTGCTTGACATGCCAAAGGATATTCAATTCATAATCATTCAATGAAAGTTCAATATGTGGTTCAATGCATTTCAACCTGTCACATGCACGCAGACATCGGTTATACATTGTCTGCAATTTTAGCTTATATTTGTTTGAAATAAAGACACAAAAAGATGAAGAGTAATGAAAGTGAGGTAGTACATATGTCTGTATTAGTCGCCATCTCACTTTTCGGCTCACAGACTGTTTGAGTCTCTTGATTCCGGTTAGCTTCCATGCAATAAGCTTTGTAGTATGCTTTACATGCTTCTCAAATATGAATGCTTTGTCTATGTACATGCCCAGCAGCTTGATACATGTCAAGTTCTTGCATTCATGTGAATCAGATCTAAATCTTAAATTGTCACTCGTAGAGCCCAATCCAAGACATTGAAATTTTTCCGGGTTAGACTTGAGTCCATTTTCTCGAAACCATTTATATATGGCAGGTAGCAAAGTGTCCAGTTTGTTTTGGACGTTGGTGTCATTGTCACCTTTTACCCAAATTGTGATATCGTCAGCATATGCAATGACATCAGCACCATATGTTCGTATCATAGGAAGCAAATCATTCAAAAGCACATTCCAAATGAGTGGACCCCATCTTGAACCTTGGGGTATGCCTGATCTTGTCATTCACTTTCACACGATTTTGGCGATTCACTAAATACGATCTCATTAAGCTTACCGCTTCATTTGACATTCCATATTTTTGCAGCTTTTTCAGAAGCAGCTCATGTGGTATGCTATCAAATGCTGCAGACAGATCCAAAAAAATAACCCCGACAATTTGCTTTGAATCGACAGCAAGCTTTAGTGACTCAACAATATACAGCAGTGCAGTCTCAGTGCTATGATTCTTCTTGTACGCAAACTGATACGGCGAAAGCAATGGTAGAATATGTGCTGAGAATTGGTTAGTCATGATTGTCTCTACAACCTTTGCAAAGTGTGGCAAAATCGTCACAGCCCTATATCTAGTCACATCAGTTCTTTCTCCACTCTTAAAGACAAGCGTCCACAGTCCATTCTTCAGATCAATTGGAAATTCGCATCTTGAAACCATCTCATTGAAGACATGAGCAATCACCCCTGTTTATTAGAAATGAAATAGTCTCAAAATAAATAACGTACATGTAAAAATTTAAGATCATCCGCTAAGCTTCGAAAGACATTAAACAAAAGAGAATATAGGTTAATCTTAATAGTTTTTTTTCAGAACATTTACCCTGAAAATGATCACTCTGTGTATAAAAGTTTATACGGTAGAGTTCATTATTTTCATTGTTGCTACATTACATTTTGTCATGCCGGGTATAAATCTCTACAACAGAAAATGGCGATTGTCTTTTAAATCATGTGCTTTCTGAAATTAAATTCTTATGATCTGAAACCCAAATTGCATTTTCAACAATTCAAATGGCATCATCCAATAAATAATTTACATAATCGGAAAATTAATTATTGTTATGAATTTGAATTCATGTCACGTTTCTATATTCTAATTTACGTTACCGGAAATTCAATATGTTTCTAAAAAACAGACACTGATACACAGATATTTCGGAAATTGAAATGTTCTTTTCTGAAATTCATTTAATGAATTCAAAATTCAATTTATCTTTTTGAAATTCATTTTACTTTTTTTGCAAAGCAAATTACAATTCTGAACGCAATGTGATATACAATTTAGTTTTCGAAAATCAAACGCATATTATCTGCAGTACAGGTGAAAAAGGTGCAGAATGGAAGTTGACTCAAGGTCGCAGCGTATCCGTGAGTAGTATATAGTGTGACATCCGGCGCGACGCTTCGCTTCGCTTCGCTTGCGCCGGATGTCACACTTTTGCGGGTTTTTTCAAAAAATCAAAATTTCAAAAATTTAGGTAGACTTCAAATTTCACGTGGCCGAAGGCCGAAGGGGGAAAAATTTAGGTAGTGACAAATTTTCAAAAAAACAAAATTTCAAAAATTTAGCCGGTCTCAAAATATCACGTAATCTCAAAATTTGAGAATTACAATTTTACACCCGCCCTTAAAATCATGACCGTTCCAGGACACCGAAAATCATAAAAGTTGAGAATTTCAAATTTGTGATTATGACATTTTTCATTGCTTAAATCATGACCGTTCCAGGACACCGAAAATCATAAAAGTTGAGAACTTCAAATTCATGAATTTTATCCATCTTTCAGGTTTTTAAAATATATCATGTGACTAATAATATTTCTTTAAAAGTGGGAGAAACCGCGGGGATGTATCCTTCAATATCATATGAACGTAGTTCTACTACCCCCTCCCTTCTAATTTCTAGGGGTCCCTTCTGACTTCTAGGGGTCCCTTAAGAAATTTTTTATTATAAAATGAACAACATAAATGAGTTTTTAAAATTATATGGAACTCAAACAACTACAAATTTTGATCTAAAGAAAATTGCAAATCAATTAGGAATAAAGAATTTTCATGTTCTAATGAGAGACGAATTACAATTCCTAAAAAATAAGCCAACAGGAACCTTCAGTTCCCGGAACAAAGTTCCATCAATAACTATAAATTTCATAACAAATCTTCACACAACAGATGAAAAAGGAGTACATTGGTCTGCAGGTATCTTTAATATAAATCGAGATAATTACTATTTCGACCGCCCGGAGGCTGAGAACTATTGGTTCGACTCCTATGGACTTCCACCTACAAATGAAGCCAAAAAATTACTTGGCAATGGAACTTATAATACATTTCAAATTCAAAAACCGGGAACTACTTACTGTGGTCAATTATGTCGTTATGTTTTATTTAAATTACAAAAAGGAGTACCATTTCTTGATATTGTGTTAGAATTGAATGAAAATAATGATAATTAAAAATCAGTTCGTTGTAATTCATTTTGATAAAATCGGCCTCTGATATTTTCATCATCTAAATCTTTGATTTCGTAAGTAATCGGATAAGTTTGGTTTATTTTACAAACTTCAAATATCTCTTTAGTCCAATAACCAACAAAGCCTTTTTCAAATTTATTCTTATACTTAAATATTCTAACTCTATCTCCAATCTTAAATTTCGGCTTAAGTTTCTGCAAATTCGGATTACTCTCATTCGAATAATTATTCTCGAATATTTTCTTTCGTATTAAATCAGGGTCGTCAGAAGCATTCTTTGGAGTTTCTTCAATACCTGTATGAACTTTATTATTGTACTGTTCTACAATTCCTGGTAATATCTTCAACCATTTCTGATTTCTTTGCTCAGTAAATTTCTTGAATAATTTATTTTTTAATGATCTATTGAATCTTTCTATCACTACGGCCTTCCCTGCATTTTCAGTTGAATAAACAGTTTCAAATAGTGGCTGAACGTTTCGGTTATAAAATTCCGATCCTTTATCAACAAACAATTTCCTTGGTTTTCTATTACTTTCTTTAAAGATTTCTTCAAACGCATATTTAACTGATAGACCACTTTTATTTTTTAAAGGTTTTACCCAAGCATATCGTGTATATAAATCTATAACGGTCAATGCGTATTTATAATCTTTTTCATTCGGCATATGAATAAGATCAGCACTCCAAATATCATCTTTATTAAATACTTTTACTTTCAATAAATATTTAGGCCTTCTGTATTCCTTGTGGATTTCGGACGCGTAGGTTCAAGCGTTGCTCTCAGACAGCTTTGCTGTCGTTTCATTTAAACCCTGACCGAATAATATTTTAGCTTGTAAAGCTTTCTTAACAAACATTCTTTCAATTTTTTCTCTAAATGTAGGATTTTGAATACTGTCTAATTCTTGAATCATCTTCTTATCAGCTGCATGTTGAAAACTTAGATCATGATTTCGATAAGCTAAATCATGTCTATAAGCTGCGGCATCTACTCTATTTATTGGTTCTTCACCTGGTTTCGGATTATTATTCTCATCTAGTCTTATATCTAATCGAGTTCCTGGACCAGTATATGAATGACCGGGAAGATGTTTTTCTTTCGAATATTTACTCCAAATAAATCCAGGAAAGTTTTCTAATGTTTTTTGTATGTCACCTCCAATATGCTGACAGTTTGAGTTTTTATTTTTGTTTAATAGATAATTCAATAAATCTAAATTAGCAATTTTTAATTTAATTAAATTTTCGGAATTTTTAGAATTCATTTTAAAAGATAAAATAAATGTTTTACCGGATCGAACCAAAGGTCCTGAGGTTATTACCTTATCATACTAGGGCTTAGATATATTCCAGAACCATCTTTTGTTTCTTAAATTTCAATGAAATCATCAACATTGTGGAGAATATTTTTGAGAACTCGTTTTCCTTCATCAACTAAATTTAATTTACTAATAAAATTCTCTACTATTCCTTCTCCCCTAGCAACTTTCTCTAACTCCCTATTATGACGTTTTTGTTCTTCTAATGCTGCCTTCTCTGATTTATTTTTATTTACTGCTTGGACAATACCAGCTGTCCCACCTGCAACACTTCCTGCAGCTGCTATGCCACCTATTATTAGGGGAATTAATGGGAGAATCCCGCCATTCTTTTCTTCTTGTAATTGAATATTCTCTATCATTGGTTTACTTATGTAATACTTTTTTTGTTAATTGTAATAGTTTTAGGTGTATTTTTGTCAACAATGTTACGTAGTTTTAATTCAACAGTTTTATTATTATTACTTTTCGCTTGCGACATTTTTAATAAAAAATTTTAAGTTACCAAAAATTTTTAATCTATTCTAGTTATGAATAAATTTTAAGTTACCAAAATTTTTAATCTATTCTAGTTACGAAAAATTTTTAAGTTAAGAATTTTTAATCTATTCTAGCTATGAAAAAATTTTAAGTTATCAAAAATTTTTAATCTATTCTAGTTATCAAAATTTTAAGTTATGAAAAAAAATTAATGAATCGACGAAGTCTTGGGCTTTAGTCTATCCTAGCCATCTTTCCATTAAGAATTTCAATAGAATATTTTACATCTTCTAGCAATCAACCATAAGCCATCAATGAAGTTGTGGAATCTTTTTTTTCAATATTAATTGTTACATCACAACCAGTCTTGATAATATCTTCAGATTGTGCACTTAGATCAAAACAGAAAACAGGATATAAATGTCTCCAATCTCCAGGAGTTAATTGTGGTTCAACTCCAAATTCTATACAAAGATTTCTATAAGCATCATATCCTTCCATAAATTGATTATTGGTATCATCGAATCTTAATGGATCAATTGGATATCGGGTTTGATTTAATGAAACTTGTAAACTTCGAATTGTATTAATATGAAAAAGATTGTTGTTCTTATCAAAACTTGGAGAATTATTTCTTTGAAAAGTTAGCAATAAATATGTTGGAGTATTCGCAGTTCTAGTAAAATGCCAGTTAAATCTTTGTTCGGAAAAAGTTACTAAACTAGCAGTACGCTTTAGAAAATTTACTGGAATTGGTTTGTTAGTATTTAATCGTTTTGCAATAGCTGTTTCAATCTCTAAACTAGGAGTAATATGCTTAATCCACCATTCAAGTCTATCAATTTTTAAATATGCTTTTTTCCAGTCTTACCAAAAAAGATTAATTCATTATTTGCTGTACGATGAATTATTAATTTAAATTTTAATTGATATGATATTTGTCATAATCTAAATATCCGAATAATGGAGACAATGACCAATTAACTGTCTGTTTACTTTTCTTGTTAAATTCACGTCTTTCTTTATATGCACTATTGTTTGTTTTATTTAAATGTTTTGCAATATTTTCTACATCTTTCGCAATTCCTGCTGCATCTGTTCCAGCGTGGGTTAAATCATCAACAATTATACCATCATTAGTATCAGGAAACCAACCTTCGATTTCATACTTTTTATTATTTTCACCAATTGTTATAAATCTAAGCATTGTATCAATTACACCTGGAGAATCACTTATTGTTTCTATATTTTGAGTTGCAACATCTAAACGCATTTGTGTAAATAATCTTGGAAAAAAATTATTCTCTAGTGCAATATTATCGATTTCTGGTAATGGTGTTGTAAAATTGGCATCACTATACGAAGAATATTCACAGTGTAAAAATGAATCAGGTAGATATATATGACTCTGCTGATTATCAACTTCAAAAATTAAATCACCTCCAGTATTTACTCTACTGGAAGATCCGGGATTCATAGTAATTCTTATATAGTCATTCTTTTTTTGATTATTACTGACGAACGGAGGATCGTCTAATCTAAATTTATTTTCGATAAGCGAAGACATTTTTATAAAAAATAATTTGACTTTTTGTTTTTCTCACACACAGAAAAAATTCTGCTAAAATAATTTTACTAAAATAATTTTACTGAAAAAATTCTGCTAAAATAATTTTACTAAAATAATTTTACTGAAAAAATTTTGCTAAGAAAATTTTGCTAAAAAAATTTTACTAAAAAAAAATTTACTAAAAAACATAATTTTAGAATTTTGCTAGACCAGCTCCGCTACAGCTTTGCTGGTTAGACCGAAGGTTGCTACTCACGCCATTTCCTCTTATTTCTTCAATTGAACGAACCGTAGGTTCAATTGAACGTTTTATGGCTACGCCTGTTTTCTTCCCCTTTTTACTATCAGACGGAGCTCCGCTCCTGAAGGTTTCCCCACAGCTATGTTAGCAATTTTATTTTTTGTTTCCTCTGAAAGTTTTTTTAAATTCTTTAGTTCTTCGGAATCATTCCTAAGTTTACGAATAGCTTCTAGTTGTTTTAATTCGTTTTGAGACTTAACAGCATTTGATATTGCACTAGCTGTGCTACCTATAGCAGGTGCTCCTTTTGCAGCAGATGTAATCAAATCTTTATTATTTTTAATTACGTTAACGATACTTCCAATACCAGAGAAGATGCCAGCTCCTTCCGTGTGAACTGTTTCTCTATTATCATAATGATAAACAGGATTCATACGTGGTTCATGAGCAATTTTTTATTTGAAGCAAAATGTTTAAGATTGTGTTTATAAATCATAGGCATTTTTTAGGATTAAATTTGACTTTTGGGAAAAAATATTTACGTTAATATTTGCGCTAAGATTTACGTTTATGATAAGGTAATAACCTCAGGATCTTTGGTCCGATAGGCTAAAGCCTCTAGACAAGGTTCTATAGGTTAGAAACCTGAGGACCTTTGGTCCGATCAAGATTTACGTTTGTGAATGGACAACAACTTCGAGATAACTTTATTAATTGACTGTTGCACTTTATTAATTGCGTCAAGTAGCGTGTGATGTACTTTAATTTCTTTTCTATTAACTTGCATTTTCTCCTGATTCATCTTCAACGCATTTAAAAAGATTTTAAAAATTTTAAAGAGCATTTAACTTAATTTTAAGAACATCTAATTGTCTTTTAACTGCATCTAACTGTTCTTTATTTTCTTTAGAGTTTTCTTGTAAATTTTTCTTTAATTCATTTTCTAAATTGATTTTAAGAGTTTTCATTTTATCAACTTTTTGATTAAGTGAGTTTACTTCATTTATTATTCTATTCATCTTTTTCATTTGTTGAGTAATTTTAGAACTCAATTCATCAACACTTTTTTGGAATGTAGTTTGTAGCTGCTTTAATTTTTTTAAATTCTTTCAGGTAGTTTTTCTATTTCATCTTCTAATTGTTCTTTTAACATTTTTATCTGATGTTTATTTTTAA
Organism: Prostheceraeus crozeri; assembly: GCA_907163375.1. Classification (NCBI taxonomy): domain Eukaryota; kingdom Metazoa; phylum Platyhelminthes; order Polycladida; family Euryleptidae; genus Prostheceraeus; species Prostheceraeus crozeri. The sequence goes on along the minus strand of CAJQUW010011843.1, from coordinate 924,014 downwards.
TGACTGCAGATTTTAAATTTAAAGAAAGTAATATTAAAATTTTTGATTGTTCTGAAATCTTTTTAAAAAGTTTTGCTATATCTGCTTCTAGCTCTCTATCCTTTTTATCAAGTTTTAATAATTTTTCGTTTAATGATTTGTCATTAAGTTTAAGCAACTTTAATTCATTCATCAGTGGAACCAAAACATCGTTTATATATTTTTCTTTTAAGTCATTGATTTGTGTATCAACATATTGTTTATTTGTTAACTCTGTATTTTGTTGCGGAAGAATAGAAAGATGCAATGGACCAGATAAAACGTCTCCAGTTTTCATGATATAATTTTCTATCTCTATTTCTAATTCACGATTATTCGGGATATATGCACCTCCACCAACATTTGGTAAGATCATTTTTTAACAATAAAAAAATAAAATTTCCTCTGATAAAAATAAAACTTTTTCTAATAAAAAAAAATTTTTTTTCTAATAAAAATAAGAAAATGGATAAAGCAAATTTAAAAAATTATATTCGCCCGCATCATCCTGTTCTTATTCGACGAGATCAACGGGATTTGAAAATAAATGTTTTGATAATAATAATACTAATAATCCATGTATAGATGTTAATATTTTATTTCAGTTACAAGCCGAAATATTTAGAGAACAGACTGAAGGTTTACCTTCTATAGATACTAACTATTGTTTATTTCCAGGTGATCCATTTATTAAATTTATGGAGATTGTAAGCAAATGTAATGATGTTGCATATGTAGAATTAAATAAAGAAAATATGGTTATAATAGGTCATAATAATGTTTATGGATTCATTAGAGCAGTTTTGCCGATTAGTAATACTGATTGGATAGAAACTAAAATTATTAATTATATTAATATTAAAGAATTAGTTAAAAAATTAAAATCCTTTTCAAAAGAAAAAATTAGATTATTTGTTGATGAACAAAACCAATATAACATTCACATAGAGAGTAAAAACCATAACGAAGAATTATTATGTCAAGTATATTATAGAGATACAATTTATAAACAAGAAACATTAGAAATGCCGCAAAGATATGATGATGATACATATATAGGATTGTATTCCAATTTAAATATTAATTTATTAAAATCTTACATAAATGGCTTAGCTCAACAAGAAAAAATTTATATGTGGACAACACCTTATACTATTAACAATGTCCATAATCATAATCATAATAAACGAACCGAAGGTTCTAGGGCTTTGCCCGATCTTAAAGAATCTTATGATAATAATGATGATTATAATATAGATGATGATAATATAGATGATGATTCTGAAACATCTGAAAATGGTGTAAATGGTAAGAAAGATTATAAAAATATTAGTAATTATAAAAATTTAAGTGAAGAAAAATTTATATCTCATACTGATGTACATGATATTAATACTACATATAATCAAAATTTATCTAAATTTCATTTTCTTACAATTGAAAATAATAATGATGGTATAGTTGAAGATACTGTTAGACAACTATGTGTCGGGTCTACAAAATTTAAATTAGGATTTACATCTAATCAATTTAAGATTTTATCATCTTTAATAAAACTAAAAGTGACTCAGATTATGGTGGTGTTATTAAATTTTCCAAAAGAGAACAAAGACAAATATTTTTCTCTATTATATTATTATCAGATAAAAGATGTAATTTAGAGTTAGATATTCCAATAAGAGAATGGTATCCAATCCCAAAAAGTGTAATTTATGATGTTGAAGAAACAATTTATGATGATGATGAAGAATCAATTGATGATGATGATGAAGAATCAATAGTTAGTGAAAATAAATTTAAATTATCTTTTGATAAAACGCTATATGATAAAACTTAATATGGTAAAACTTAATATTATAGAACATTATATGCTAAAACTTAATATGATAAAGAAAATAAAATAACTTAAGAATGTGAAATATATAATAATATATAATAACTCTCAAGACCTTGTTATTAGAATGTTTATATCTAAAATTAAAACACAATTTTTTCCTTAAAAAATAAAAAAATGGAAAATACCAAGTTTTATAGTAACTTATGTAAAAAAAAGTTGCAAACAAAAAGAAGTTATCAATCTCATTTAAATAGTAAATTGCATTTACAAAATGTAGAACGAGTTGATGAAGGAAATATATTAAAATTAAATAGTCATAAAAACTATCTAGAAACATTTCCTCTTGATATAAAAGTTAAAAAAATGTTTGATGATTATTCACATTCGGAGTATAAAAAAGATTTTAATAGTGAAGATGAGACCCTACCGGATGGAAGATATTTATTTAGCGATACTGATGAATTTGATGAAATTAAAAAAACCGATGAAGCGGTAACAGATATAAAATATTTATTTAATGAATCGGTTGAACATAATGAAACCGATGAAACTTTTTATAATGTATTAAAAAACTTTTTCAAAATATTTAAGAAATCTTTCAAATGTTATATGAATGTAGAAGTACTTTATACAAAAAATGGACCTGATGGAATTCCTGAAGAAATAATACAAGGACATTTTACAAATTCACAAGAAATTCATAATGTAAATGATATACAACCCTTATTTAAACAAATGATACTTAAATTAGAAAATTGTATAATTGAAGCCCAGTTACGTGAATCTGGTTGGAGATTTGTTAAAATACTATCTAAGAAAATAGTAATTGATAAATATAAAAATAATACTGGTGGTAGTTATGTTCCTTTACCTTTCAGTTCACCACAAATAATCAACATAAAAAATGAAGATGATTATTGTTTTCTGTGGAGTATTATAGCACATTTACATCCTGCAGAATATCACAAAGAGAGACTAAGTCATTATAATAAAGAAGAATACATAAAGGAATTTGATCTCTCTGACGGCTTAGATGAATTTCCATATGATTATAATAGGTTAAAAAGTTTCATAAAAAGAATAAAAATTTAATAGAAGTAAAATTTTTTTAATTAAATGTGACTTATGTTTCTATTGGTAAAATTACTCCACTTTACTCAGATTTAAAAAAATTTTATTTGAATAATAAAAATTTATGTCAATCAGAAATAGTATATAATGATAGAGGAAATTACATGCATCATAATATTTTTTACCAAGGAAATATAATATGTACTGAAAAATTTGAAATTGTTAAAACATTATCACCAATAATGATTAATCATGATAATTATAAAGAACGTAATTATGATTATGATTATGATTCCGATTATCTATCTTTATCTTTAGAATATCAACAAAAATTACAAAATTTAAATGAAAGTTTACAAAAATGTAAAACAGATTATCAACAACAAACAAAAATATCATTACAAGAATATGGCCATAAATATCAAAATAAGATAGAAACGATTCAAGAATTAAATAAAGACAATAAAGACAATAAAGAATTAAATAATGAAGAAAATGAAACCAATCAAAAAATAAATGAATCTTTAAAAAAATGTCTACAACAATATAAAGAACAATATAATAATGAATATGAACAACAGCTGAAAATATTCAATCAAAATTATCAACAGTCTGAAAAAGATTTACAAAGACAAATTGATGAAACACATGAAATATATAAAGATAAATTTGAAAAATTAAAACAAACAAAACAACCAGCACAAGCGAATATTTTATATTATCAGGGTCATTTTATATTGTGTAAAGATGTTTCTATATTTACAAAAACTTCAGATAATACAAATTTTCCTTGTCTTCAATGTATGACAAGTTTTAGAACTAAAGAAGAAATGAATAGACATTTGGAGAATTGTCAACAAAACGAAGCAGTTGAAAATACTTTTCCTAAAGATGATTATTTAGAATATAATAGACATTATTTGAAAAATAAAGTACCCTTTACTATTTATTGTGATTTTGAAGCATATAATGTTAATATTACACAAAATCGAACGGAAAGTTCCAGGGCTTCGCCCGATTCTGAAAATGATAATTCTGAAAATGGTACGGGCCAAGCCCTAGAACCTTCGGTTTATAATTATGAAAAAAGTGCAGCTGAACAAAGTAAAGAAAAATATTTATTTGAACAAAAACCATTATGTTGGGGAATGTACATTCATTCAAATTATCCTGAATTATTTAAATCAGAATATTATCAATACTATGGTGAAGATAGTTCAGAAATGTTTACAAAGAAAGTAGAAGAATTACAAGGACGTTTTTCACAATTGCTTGAAACAAATATACCAATGATTCCATTAACGGATGAAGAAAAAATTAATTTTGTTAATGAAACAAATTGTTATTACTGTGGAAGAGAATTTACAAAAAATTATAAAAATGGCAGAGGTAGATATCTTGATAAGGTAAAAGATCATGATCATCTAAATGGATTATATAGAGGTGCAGCACATAATTCTTGTAATCTTAATGCTAATAAATTTAAATATAACTTTGTTCCTCTATATTTCTACAATGGTTCTAAATATGATTTCCATCTAGTAATGAAAGATTTATTTTCATCTGAAAAATTACAACAACAACAAATAAATGTACTATGTAAAACAGAAGAAGAATATTTTTCAATGCAATTAGGTTGTATTAGAATTTTAGATGCATTTAGATTTTTTACTCCTTATTCATTAGATGTTATGGGAAAAACTTTGAAATCTGAACAATGTAAAATATTAAATAAATATAATTTAAAACCTTTAAAAGGAATATTTCCGTATGAGTATATAGCCTGCGGCTCACAGTCGAAGACTGATATAACTGGAGATTTTAATTCTGTGAATAAAATTATGGAAGAACAGAAACTTCCTCCAATAAATAAATTTAAATCAACATTAAAACAATCACAATTATCTAAAGAAGATTATGCAGAAGCTGAAAAGAATTGGAGAGAGTTAAATTGTAAAACAATGCATGATTATACAATGAAATATCTTCAGATAGATGTATTAATACTAGCTGATCTTTTCGAAAACTTTCGTGATATGTGTTTAGAATATTACGGAATAGATCCATGTTATTGTTATTCTACACCAGGTCTAACATGGTTAGCAGGATTAAAACATACAAATGTTAAACTTAAACATTATAAAGAAAATACATATGATAAATTATTATTTTTTGAATCTGGAATTAGAGGTGGAGTTTCATCAGTTTTAGGTAATCGTTATGTACAGTGTTACAATAAAAAAGTAAATCCTGATGATTATGGAATAATGAAACCTTTATCTCCAGAAGAAAGCGATCAGTTTATAAAATTGTTTAATCAAAATATAGAAGGACTTATATCAAATGAATATAGTCAAGCAGCAGTTGATGAAATCATGAGAGAAAACTATTTGTTATATTATGATTTTAATAGCTTATATTCTTGCATGATGCAAGAATTACCAACAGGTGAGATGGAATGGTGTAATATTCTTGATTATCAAAAAACATATGATGGAAATTATAATCATGGTTATACCGTATATATGAAGTTGATTTAGTATATCCTGATGAAATAAAAGATAAAACAAAATATTTTCCTTTCTGTCCCGAAAACAAAATACCCAATATAGAAGATTTTTCAGATTATCAAAAATCTATAATTCCTAAGAAATACAGACCAACAAAAAAACTTATGTTAACACAAAGCAATAAAGGAAAGTATGTTGTTGAAGGAAGAATGCTAGATTGGTATTTAGAACATGGAATGATTCTCACCAAAATACATCGAAAACTATTTTATCAAAAATCTAGGTGGTTAAAATATTATAGAGTTCAATATTGAAAAACGTAAAATAGCTAAAAGAAATAAAGATGATTTTGGAAACGTGTTCTTCAAATTAATGAATAATGCATTTTATGGTAAGACTTTAGAAAATGTGCGTAATAGACAAAATATTGAAATAGTTTATGATAAAGATAGGTTTCAAAATTTAACAAGGAAACCTACATATAAAAGAACTACTAGATTTAGTGATGAACTATGTGCTGTACATTTACGTCGAATCAGCGTAAAACATGATAAGTTTAATTTTATAGGATTCACTATATTAGAATTAGCTAAACCATTTATGTATAGATTTATATATGATTATTTAGCACCTGCTTATGGCAAAAACTATAAATTACACTTTACAGATACCGATTCTGTTTTCTTAGAATTAACAATACCGTATAATTCTACACTTGATGAAGAAATAGAATAAAAGATATCATTCATCCTTCTGATTTATGTAAAGTAAAAGATGAATTAGAAGGAAATGAAGATTTCATAACAGAAGCTATATTTTTAAAATCTAAATGTTACTGTTATGATACAACTAATAATATTAAAACACATAAAACATTAAAAGGAATTTCAAAGGCATCAGTGGCTAATCAAATTACATTTCAAGATTATAGTAATGTATTATTTAATGATGAAATAAAAACAGCATGTAATTATAGACTTAATTCAAAAAAACATAAAATGTATTTAAAAGAAGAACATAAATTAGCATTAGATCCATTTGATGATAAAAGAAAAATTTTACCTGATGGAATAACTACTTCACCTTTTTAATTTTCTAATTTCTAAGATAGTCAAATTTGATATATACATAAAATAAAAATAAAAAATATTATAACACTATATTTGTATATTTTTATCACTCGGCAAACAAATGTTCGATAACTCTATCATGAATTTTTTTATCAATATTAATTGTGATTAATCCATAATCTTTTGACCAAGCATTGTTACACGATTGTTTAAATTCATCTTTATTTCTTACACATAAATCTCTTAACAAATCACTTAAGTTTCTTGAATTTATTTCAAATAGTATAAATATATTTGCATTCTTTCTAATAACACTTCCATCTAATAAATACATACTTTGTGTTAAATAAAATACACTACAGTTATTATGTCTACCTCTTGTGAAGTAATTTCTCTGAACTGACTGATTTCTATCATTAACACAATCATCAAAAATTACACAATGTTTCATTGTTTTATCTAGTTTACTAGGATCTTGCATATTACCACTATCATCTATTAATTGTATCTTTATATGCTTATTTTTATTGGTTTCAACTAACTGATTATTTTTTGCTGCTTCTTCACACCACGAACTTATTTCTTCTTCATCTTCAGATTTTTCATATTCTTTGAATAATGAAGCAATTGCTGTTTTTTAAGATTATTTTCAAATCCATATTTTAAAAATTGATAGACGGGTTGTTCTGCTGTTGTTGTATAAATTATAAGATTGTTATAATCCAAAAAATTTGGAGTCGTTAAAATTTTAAATAATAGATATGTTTTTCCACAACCTGATCTTCCGCAAATAACTGACAAAACTTTATTAGATAAATTTGGATGATGATTAAATTTGAGTTTTTTTTTATTAAATGGAGGTAGTTCACTCATTTTTTAATAAAAAAAATTATTTTTATTTTATTTTTAAAGAGGAAGAAGAAAATTAAACTTCTCTAGCTTCGCGTGGGAGTTTATACCTCCCAAACGGGAGTTTATACCTCTCTCGAACGGGAGTTTATACCTCTCGAACCAAAAGATCTATCATAATCTCTTCACCTCCAAAATTTATTTCTTGTCCTTTTTCATCAGTGATTCTAATGTTAATGTTGTCAATAGTTTTTCTTGTAATAGGGAAATATATTAATGTTTGTGGAATTACATTTAATCTATAACCAATGGGTACAGTAAAAGCTGGAAAACTGAATATTAAATTTGACAATTTACCATTGATATATCCTCCTTCAATAATGTCACAATGTACAACAATTGAATTTATTTCAGTTGTTTTTGGAATCTTCTCACCTAAATGATAACCTTGACTATAGGTTTGTTTATTAAATCCTAATAGCTTTGACAATGATCTATCATGATTAAAATCAACTTGATGATTTTCGTCTAAAGTAAGAGAAAATTTATTAACTACCGGTTCAATTGCAAAATGTAATTGTTTCTTATCTTTAAATGGTATACCTAAATTTCTCTTAATTTCATTTGATATTGATTCAACTTCGTAAGAACCAGGAAGAAAAGTTTGTATTTTCCATGTTTTGCCTTTATCAGTGGAATATCTAAATTGATCATTCACATCTTTGATAACGTTTTGAATAGTGTTAAATGTAGAGAAACTAGTCAATGCAATTTGATAATTTTTATTTTGTTCTAAATGTAGAATGGGTTCTAAATTACAAGTGTGTGATGAAGTAGTTGTTATAATTTTTAACGTCGTACTAAATTTTGATGAACCCAAAATCTCTGTTAGATTTTCTAAATGATTATTAATTTTGTCCACATCTGCTGAACACATTTTTTAGTTAAAATTTTAAATAAACATTTTTTATAAAAAAATTAAAAGCAACAACATATTTCAGCTACGGGGAAGCCCTAGAACATTCGGTTCGTTATACTTTTATAATCCTCTTCATTTAGAATCTTCTTTTCCAGCAGTCTTTTCAATATAGCATGAATTTCATTGAAACTAGAATTATGTCCTTCTTTTATTGCAGATATTAAAATATTTAATCTATTTAGTAATTCTTGTGGATCATCTGGTAAAAATACAGTTGTTTCTGTTTTCTGTTTTTCAGATAAACCTTTTCCTACTTTAACTCCCGTTGATAATAAATTTTCTAATTGTTTATAACGTCTAAGAGATTTTACTGCACCAACTCTATCTAACATAGCTTTATATTTTATGAGATCTTCTACAGCATAATTATTTAAATCTGCTCCTCTTAAAAGATCAACAAAATTTCTATCTAAATTAAAAGGAGATTTATCTGGTGAAAAAATTAAACCTCGAAAAGGTTGTGGAAATATTTCTTTTTGTCCGAGATAAAATCTAGGTATTGTTTTTCCATCTATAAATGAAATAGAATGTTCAAATTGCATAGATTTTGGTAATTTCTTATTAATGTTTGATTCTAGTAATCCATAGTCATCTAATATAGTTTTGTGCTCTGGATCTGCTATATCAATTTGTTTATCATTATTTGTAAGTTCTTTTTCAAGAGTTTTAAATGGTTTCATAGTTTTTTCAAAATCAGTTTTTACTTGCTCGGTTTGCTGCATTTTTTCAAACATATCAGATTGAATACCAGCTTTTATCATTCTATGTTGAAAATGATTTTCTTTCATAATATTTCTTTGTTTTTTTAACTCTTCTAATTGTTTTATTCTTTTAAAATTATCAGCTTTAATTTTATCCATTTTTAAAATATAATATTTGAATTTTGTGGTAACATTGGAATACAGCAAAAACATTTTACTGAACAAATTATTTTTTTATTGCTTTGTTGTTTGACATCTTTTCGCTTTAAGTTTTGTTTAATAAAGTTTTGCTTAAATTTTCGCTTAAAGTTTTTAACTCTTCTAAAAAAATTTTGTCATTTTCTTCATTAGAAATTTTGCCATCACTAGAAATTTTGCCATCCTGTTTATTCTTATCATCAACTTTTTCGGACTTTAAATGAAATGGCGTTTTATTAGCTTTATTAGCTATTTGATCAAATTTTTCAATCTCATCTAGCGTAATAACATTATCATCACATACTCTTTGAAAGTAGTAATGTAGTTTATCATAGACTTCTTTAATATGTAAATGCTTAGTTTTTAATGATTTTCGTTTCTTAGTTATTAAAGATTTATCTAACATTGTAACAAGTGAAGTTGCAAAAACACCCGTACCTGTTAAAGCTGTAGCAACTACTGGAATTAATAAAACACCTGAAGATATAACAATAGTGAGAGCGCCTAAACTTATTGTTAAGAATATGCGAATTCCTTGTGTTACATTCTTAACTTTGGTCCATCTCTTTCTTAACTTTTTATAATGTTCTAGTCTAAGTAATAATTGAGATTCCTTATCTTTCATATACCTAACTCTATCTTTGTGTTTTTCTTTGTTTATTTTTTCAATGTCCATTAAAGTAGAACTACGTTCATATGACAACGAAGGATATATTCTTGCGGTTTCTTCCATTTTCGTTTCTTCCATTTTTTAAAGAAATATTTTGAATAAATATTTTGAATACAATCTTCTGAATTTCGATTTAAATAGAAATACGCAGTTGTTTGTTTGCCATATATTTCTAAGAACTCAGTCATGTTATTAACCTGAGGTAATATATCACCTATATTACTCAGTATAACTGTCGGATTTTCATCATTCATTTTAAATGAAATAAATTCCAATAACTGTAATAATGTCTACTTCTTGTACAGAAAAATGAAAACAACGGCAGTGTATTTTGCATCAAATATAATAATACAACAATCAATCTTATCATACAATTGTACAATGTCAGTCTACTACCATGAGACTGGAGAACAAAAGAAAATTTAATTACATTTCAAAATAATCCAAAATGTGTTACTACTAAGTTCCATGAATCATTCTTAAATATCAAATATAATAATACAACAATCAATCTTATCATACAATTGTACAATGTCAGTTTACTACCATGAGACTGGAGAACAAAAGAAAATTTAATTACATTTCAAAATAATCCAAAATGTGTTACTACTAAGTTCCATGAATCATTCTTAAATATCAAATATAATAATACAACAATCAATCTTATCATACAATTGTACAATGTCAGTTTACTACCATGAGACTGGAGAACAAAAGAAAATTTAATTACATTTCAAAATAATCCAAAATGTGTTACTACTTATAAAGAAGTCTTCATAAATATGTATGCATCAAATATGTATGTACATTGCACATATCTTAAAAAGTGAAACAACACAGTTAATGTTCATTCATCTTGGGAACCAAACCTCATTTCTTCTATAGTTGTCGGTTGATTCAATTTTTCTATATAAATTTTGATTTCTTTAAAATGTTTTCTAACAAAACTAATGGGCATTGATGAATTTAAAAATAATACGTGTGGTAGAATTAGATCTGATAAGTTCATTAAGAAATAACAATAACTTACGTTATAGGAAATTCTAAATAGTTCCAAGTTTGCCACAAATCTGTTCTTTTTATTGTCACTCAATTCCAGAATTCTTTTAAATCCATAACCTTGATAAGCAGCACTTCTCAGCAACGACCCATGGTGTACTTTATCACTTGCAATCAGTTTTGAAATCATAGTAGCACTATCCTCGATGGTAATGAAATGTTCTTTTGTAACATTGAACTGAGGAATTGTAGTAGTGGTCAGATGCTGTTCTATTTTTACTGTAATATCCTCCACTTGTTTTTGAGAGTCCAATTTGTTCTTCTTTCTCGATTGAATTTCTAACTTCCACTCTTCAAAGTATTTATTCGCAGTTTCCTTGTGCTCTTCTTTAATTAAGTTTAGTAAAATCGGCATGTAAAACGAAAAAGCTTCCGCGGCAGTACGTTTTGGCATTTTGCAATGAAGAAAGAAAACAGTCACTAGTTATGATTAATGGAATTGTAAATGAAGTCTTACTTCCTACATGCTGCAATATATTCCACGTCTTACAAATGTCTAAGTGGGTGTAGCAGCTGTTTGTTCATTAATACATTGTTTCCTTTCAAATGTTTGAGTTGGAGGTCACAGCTCTTTACACTGAAATGCCTTTTATTCATAAATGCGAGAAGCAGATGTTCTCTACAATTGAGTGATCATCTGAGTGCAAAGCAGTAACAATAACAGGCATTGTGAGAGATTGTGTTACATTCTTAAAGAAATATTATTAGACACATGATATATTTTAAAAACCTGAAAGATGGATAAAATTCATGAATTTGAAGTTCTCAACTTTTATGATTTTCGGTCTCCTGGAACGGTCATGATTTAAGCAATGAAAAATGTCATAATCACAAATTTGAGATTCTCAACTTTTATGATTTTCGGTGTCCTGGAACGGTCATGATTTTAAGGGCGGGTGTAAAATTGTAATTCTCAAATTTTGAGATTTTGAAAAATTTGAAAAATTGGGTATTTTTAAAAATCGCTCAAATTTATGAATTTAGGTCTTCATAACCTGAAAAAGGGTTCAAATTCATGAATTTATGTCGTTTTTAAAAATACCATTTTTTGAAAAATTGGTACTTTTTGAATGGACTAAATTCATGTATTTAGGTCTTAAAAACCTGAAAAAGGGTTCAAATTCATGAATTTATGTCGTTTTTAAAGATACTATTTTTTTGAGTTTTATGGTGTCCTGGAACGGTCTTTTGCCCATTACTTCCGTGAGAACTAAGCTGGGGCATGAAGAACCAATGGACAGCTTAGAGCTATACACATGTGACTGATTCTAGCACAATGATGCAGTCAATGACAAGTGTATCTCAGTGAAAATGCGTGCGATTTATGTGTCAGTATTGTGTATAGCATGAAGCTTTAGAGGTTTTATTGTTGTAAATTTCTGAGTTAAACAGAAGAAGAAACGACTTGTCTAATTCTGTCGTTAGGCCTCTTCATTTGCGCAGACAAGGTAGTTTATCTCTGTGGTTAGGCCTAGTAGGTCTGCCGTATCAATTCATCAGCTTTCATTGTGCATTACATTTTTCATTGACGGCAAATTCATGCATGTGGCTGATGTGCATTAATGTGAATCGTGCTTATCTGCTGTGATACAGCAATACAGTCATGCACGGACTTTGGTCATGTGAGAATAACCAACGATTTAGGCCACAAGATCCTGCTGTGGAAAAAGAAAAGCGATCTTATGTTTCAATGTGTTACAAAGAAGCCTCTGCATAACAACTAACAACATCATGATCATTATGTAAGGGCACATATTTTTTTCGGAAAAAATAAGATTGTAGAGCACTGGCACTCTGCAATCCTGAAGATTGTAGAAGCTTGTTCTATGTCATTTCTCCGACGCTGCTAATGCCTGAATATAAAAAGTTGCCTACATCTCTAGCTGAATTAAAACAGAAGCTGCAAACTAACAACTGAAGCCCCCCATGCAAGAACCGGCTAAGTGCATTTTTGATAAAAATGAAATTTTTGCTGCAAATTCAAATTCAGACTCTCTACTTGCTTTACGCAAAATATCAGTTTCATATCTTATATACTTTAGGAGAACAGCAACTTCAATAAGCGGCCAAGTGACATATCGAATAAATTGTTCCGTGCAAGAAGCGGCTAATGTAACTTAGCTGAATCATCATTGCAATGAAAAACCAGCTAAGTGCGATATCTTTGGTTGTCGACTACAAATGCTTGAATTTCAGCGGTGCATTGACAACAATAGCATAGACTTAAGACTGTCGACTCGTATCGTCATTCACTGCGCAATAGTGTTTGAAGTGTGGTAAATTACCGGTAATTTACCGGTAAGATTGAAATAAATTACCGGTAAATTACCGATTTTTTGGTGTTTCCTGATTATATTTTGCTACGACGAAATTTCCAATGCAGTCGCAAGTTATAACTATTGCCCTTTAATTTGTATATCGATAGTTTGAGAATAGCCTTATGCTTGAGACATATGAAACTTCTTTTGATATTCACATTAGGTAGCCTTGACTTGAATGCCATAGGCTACTTGAATTTAATAAGCGTTACAGGCCTACCGGTTGACGCGTGCGCGTAAAGGTGACAGCTAAGGCCTACATGAATGTTTTTAACATAACATTTCTTAATTGACTCAGGAAATGAATATGCTGCAGGTTGCACAGCTACTTCCATAATTCATGGATCGATCGATCGAATTCAACGCTGTTATACCTAGTTTAAACTTAAAGATGCCTATTGGAATAGCGCGTGTTAAATAGTCAAAAACTATTTCTCAGGTGGCATGTTAAATAATGTCTAGCATGTCTTATCAAATCACATAGTTTATGTATCTAGCCTATGCATCTAACCGGAGATGTCTATGAATAATATGATGCAAATGTTTATAGCATCCACTTTGCCATTGCCAGCCAACCCTTAGCAGTACCAAAGATTGCCTGAATTCATCAAATTCCACGATAGTTGCTGTCTCTCCAAAACGCATTTGAAATCTTCTAATTCTGGTTTCGATTTCGATCGTACCCACTGTCTCAATTTCGTTCCTCAAATTTCAGTAGAAGTTGTTGTCGTCGTTATTTTCTATCTGAATCACTTGACGCATTCATTATCCCATAATTTGTCAATTTCTCTCATTTGATATGTTTTACATGACTGACCAACATTCAAATATTCTGTAAAAATCAAGCAAATGTTGTTATTTAATTGACAGTCGCATTGTGTTAATCGATAGCAATATGAACAAGTTTTGCAATCAAGTTCCTCATCAAGAATTTGAAGTGAATATGAATTCGTTAAATCAGTTAATTCAATTTATTGACGTCATAGGCCTTTTGAAGGATTTAGAAGCTCCATGTAAATGGTGTAAATACTACCGAATTTACGTTGGTCAGGGCAAGGATTCGCCTTCCACTTGGAGGCCTGTCATGAACAATATTTCAGAAGATAGGCACTTCATATTATGAGCAATAAAAAACTGCTATGCGTTGGACAAATTCAAACATGTTTCTTAACTTGAGACGATATGTACAAGTTATGTTAAGCTACGAAAATTGAAATAGTTCCATGGAAATTTCATTTAAGATTTGTTGAAAAATGTTTATTTCAACATAACTTTTTCATTCCTTGACAGATGTAGACGATAAACTTCAGCGCATTGATCGCTCACTGGGTCTAGGTAGCGACACGGAAAAGTTGGCAGCTTCAATATTGCTTAGGGAAATAGTAAAAAAAGAGCATGAAATGAACAAAATTCATTTCTTGAAACAATGTTGTCTCCCTGTACTACGTATCATAGATTATATAATCCTCCTTGCATTGACAACTAGTTTGGATTTGTAGAAAGTTATAAAGATTTGCAGTGCATAGTTCACAAAATATAAATTTCGCGTGCTGAAACATGAAATTGCGTAATTTTGAAAAGCAATTTCATGTTAAGCTAATTTCATTCGAAATTCTCGCCAAATTAGTTATTTGGTAAATTGAGTTTGATTAGATGTTAAATTATCATACCATCGGTAAATTAGATATCGAATCTCTTAAGAGTTTTTCATAGACAAACAACCCAGTTAGATAATATCACTTGTCATTGCTCATTTAGGCTGCTATTCTGTAGTGTTTCCACTTCTTTTCCATCAATATCCTACCATTCAAATCTTGAATTTACTTTTGGACAATCAAGATCAAAACAAATGGCCGAATAGGGCTGCGATGGAGAGTTGCCTAGAACAATTTTTTGCCATCAAACTTTTGATTAGCAGGTCTATATGAAAAGTTAACAAACTTCTAGGAAATTTCAATTTTGTTTTTTCTAAATCGCAATTTATATGAAAAAGCATCAGACGTTAAGCAAAATTCAAACCTTCACCAAAATCAGATTAAGCCAAACGTGTATTTGGTTAAACTCAAAGCATATTGGCGCTCTATATTTGAAGTTATGAGGACATGAATATAAATTACCGGTAAAGTTACTTAAAATAAATTACCGGTGATCTTTAAACACTACTGCGCAATGCATCACCGAAAACGGCTGACTGCTCGTTGTATTGCCGAAATCATTCAGGATGCCCAGAACGACGTTAATTCAAGTGCCGCGTCTTCTACTTCTAGTGAAATACCTATCATTCATGAACTGAATCACGAGGAAAATGCCACTTCAGGTGAAACACATCTCCAAATACCTTTAACGACACTGTTGGAAAGGGGACCTATTTCGAACAATGATGAGGAAGATAACAGAATGGTCGATAGAGAATCAGTCAATGACGTACAAAATGATCATCCAAGTGTTATACCAAGAGTAACAAGTCGCAAGAGATATCCTCAGCCGCATACATGGCGAAGAAATGCTTTGAGAAAAGCAAAATTAAGTGGAACGTGTGTATCCGTTGGTTCTACAATAACACCTGAGAAATCCGTAAATCTCGGCGTTCTTTGCACGCAAACTTGTCGTTTTAAATGTACTGATTCATTGACAGAAAGCAATCGCCGTCGAATTTTCCATGAATACTACGAAAAGTGTGCTACTATCAATGATAAAAATCTGTTCATTCGAACTGGAATCGAGCGCAATTTTCCCCAGCGACGAAAATCGAATCCTACAACTCAAGCGAGAGACCATAGCTTTGAGTACTTCTTCATGGTGAGTGCTAATTACATGTACATAAGTAGGCTACCGCTGTGCAAAGAGTCTGCATCAAGTTTTAGTTACTGGTACATGATTGAAACTATTTTCATTCCACAAGTTAACCTCAGCGTATCTTAAGTGAATTCAATATTATGTCTTTAGTTTTTATTATACATGTACATGTATATGCAGCTGTTAGCTTTGAATATAAGTGTTGGGCTAAAACCCAAGTTAAAGTTACGAGTATTAAGAGATAAGACTTGTTAAGATAAGTGTTCTGCATCGATGTTTAGGACTTGATGATAATAATTCAATTTCAGGTCAATGGTGAGAAAACGAAGGTTTGTATGAATGCCTTTTGTGCTGTTCTTGGGATAACCAAACATCGCCTAAATAAAGCAAAGGCATCTCTCCGCTGTGGCTCTTCAATACCATCACCAGATAGGAGAGGACGTCACCATAATCGACCAAATGCTGTACCTAAAGAGGCAGTAGATATGGTTAATCAACACATTCTCTCATTTCCATCAGAAAAATCTCATTATTCAAGGAACCGCCATTTAACTACAAGACGATACTTGCCGCCGTTACTCTCTATTGGTCGAATGTATGACCTACACAGAGAATGGTGTTCCGAAAAGAATATTGATCCAGTATCGCAATGCAGGTATGATATTTAATTTTACAGACCTAAAAAATGATCGATATACGTTTAGATCTGGATGCATGTGTTTGTCGTGCTTGTAAGTTCTGCATAAGTTTTGGTTGTGCGTATCATCAAAAGATGCTATCGCATACTGTAAATCAATGTTAACAAGTAACCGTGCGGGTAAATAGGCCTATACATGTCTGTTGGATTTGCAAAGTCTTACCTGTATAATTAGTGCGTATTCTGCTCATGTATTTCTACGTGTATTTATCGTCAATCATCTGTTATATCATAACGGCCTGAATGTGATGTAAAAATATGACAGATAATTTATCTGAGATAAATATTTTTCGAAATCCTAAAATAAGAAGCATTAATGTGCATTCAGCTATATATATTTTTTTCTGCAGTTCAAGAGACATATTTTTCCTTTTTTTACAGGCATTCTGATATCTTTAATACCAATCACAATCTATCATTCCGAAATCCTCGGACAGACACTTGCAACGTATGTGATGAGCTTCGCATTTGAGGTGGAGAACCGATCGAGAGTGAACATTACAAGTAAGCTGAAAGATGATTCAAGCAGATGGGTGACGATCGCAATGGGGCAATTCTATGGAATGACACCATGTTCTTAGTCTTTGATCTCGAGAAAACGCAGCCTCTACCGAAGGTAACGACGAATAAAGCCTTCTACCTCAGACAGATGTGGTTGTATAACTTGGTCATGCATTATGCTAATCGATCAGATGAGAATGCTCTTATGTGTATTTGGTTGGAATCCGAAGGAGGCAGAGGAGCTGACGAAGTTGGGAGCTGTATTCTGAGATTCTTCGAGATTATCGGATCGCGCCAACGTGTATTAGCCTGGTCGGATTCTTGCGCAGGGCAAAACAAGAATCATTTCATACTATTCATATGGCTCTGGCTGGTGAGCACTACGAACGTAAATGAAATTATTCATACTTTTCCCGTTGTTGGACACTCTTACAACGCCTCGGACAGGGACTCAAGTCTTGTTGAAACAATGTTTAAGAAGAGCGAAGCAATCTATGATAAAAATGAGTACCGCGATTTGATTGTACGAGCGAGAAGGAGCAATCCCTTCAAAGTCGTCGACATGAAAGGAAAATTCTATGATATAAAGCAATTTTGTAACTCAATAAATTTCATTCACAGAACCAAAAACGACAATGGCGAAAAAATTCGTTTTCGTGAAATTCGACAGATTAAGATCACCAGTGATAAACCCGGTTCATACGAATATCGCTATTCCATGACAGGCGATTGGAATTCCGTTCAGGTTCTGTCAAGGAGAAGAACTTCGCGAGATAATCATCAACAACCGCCTGATCTAAAGCCTGATATTCCTCGTCCCATCGATTTGAAGAAGATTCGGGATATTAACAGTCTGCTACCTTTTGTGACCTTTTTTTGCTACCTTTTATTTATCACGAATTTTGTAAATCACTTACTTCGAAGACAGAAGAGTGCGGTGATAGTGACAATGAGTGACGATGACTATTTGACAAATCGCAGTATCCTATGAAGCTAACAATATAATACTTGTTCCTTGGAAAGATATTTTTCTTCTTCACAAAAAATGCAGTTAGCCGGTTTTAGTAAAATCTTCAAATTTAATATATACCGTGCAAGAAGCGGCTAAGTGACAATATAACATTCATAGACATCGTATGTTGCACGAACTATTACATATTTGGAAAAATTAGTACATAGTGAGTAATTAACCTAACAATTATATCTCTAAATTATTTGCTTAAGTTACGGGGGATAAAAGAATTAGAAATGCACTTTTCTCCACTAGTTTGTCACAAAATTCTAAATAAAACATACTACTGATTTCGACAGTGATAGTAGCGCCCAGTTTGTTCAAATTGAAATAAATGTGCAAAATGTCGTCAAAAAATGCTGCTCGTTTGAAATGGGGAGTCTTAAATGGAATTGAAAATCATCCAAAATTGTGTCAAATTAAATGAGATTATATGGACTTATTTCTTGCTTCTAAATTCTTGTATAGATTTCTTCAACATTGATGTGCAACCATGTGCATCGCATAATCATGCTCCTATATTCTAATTGCACATGAATTGTGATATCAGGGTATCATTCAAAAAGCATGTCATATTTCAAAGTATACGCTAACGATGAATTTGGTGTATCAAAGTCCACCAGTCAATATGCAATTTGCTCCTACCTGTCTGTAAAATGTTATGTAATTTCTACCTGTTATGTAATTTTTTCGCATAGTAGGCAATTATTTTTTTGGCATGTAATGTATGTCAAATGGCAATATGACAGCAACCATTCGGTTTCAAAGTAGTGTGTCAACATTCCCATCTACCTCAGTCTCAATTCTCTGAAAGACAACTGGCTGAGTTGACTGATGGAATCAAGTATTAGTGGATGATTTTGCTTAAGTAGTGTAGTAGACGTTTTTAATGTGAAATGTATGCCCAAGCTGCTGAAGCTAAAAGTTCAGTTATGTTGAAGGTCTTATTGAAAAAGTTTCATATCAATATTCGCAGCTAATACTGCATAATCAAGTTATGATGGAAAGAAGGAAGATAATTGCACAAAAGGCTGCGGTATAAAATTCAGACGTGGTTGGCTACAAAAATACGGTATCATTTTGCTGTCAATGACTGGTATTGACAGAGCTCTACTTAGCTGTTTAATGTTGATTTGAATCCATGTGCTAATTATCTCAATCGTCAGTCACGGATATATTATCTGCTGCGGCTGGAGACTGACATGTGCTCAGATTTTGTAGATGGATGACTATTTCTGAGAGAGATTTTCAATTATTCTAGTGCAAAGATCGCATGTTACTTCCTATGTATAGTTCTTTCAAAAAGACTGTCAGGAAAATTTCAAAAAAAGAAGAGATGTTCATCAAAAACATTATCAATAAAATATCTTAAATCGGTAGGGGCTAAGAAATTCATCACAAAGCGAAGGAAAAGTCCCAAGAATAATGAAGATGTTTGCGGGAGAGTGATTTTCCCTACTTACGCAAAGATGAGAAGAAGTTTCGCCCGGGTCTTTCGTCGGTTCAATGTGAAAAGGTTTACCAACAAGCTCCGAAGATGATTTCCTCCTATCTGTGTGTACCAAAGGACCGACCTAAAGAGCAGACAAGAGGAGTCGCTTACCGGAATCCTTCCAAAGACTGCCCACTCTCGAATGTGGGCCAGACGAGTAATCCCCTGGAGACCCGCTTAAAACATCATAAAGCTGCTGTGCGATTGATGCAGGTAGACACATCCGCTGTGGGACTACATTCGTTGTCTGAAAGTCATTGCATTGACTGGAACAGTACAGAAATCATCACAAGAGAATCCAATTACACGCGGTGTCTATTTTTAGAAACTTGGAACATAGTGCGGACAATTTCAATCGAACGGATTCATGTTTACCGTCCATTTACTGTGTCTTAGTGCAACCTTGACTTTTAGTGACTTTCGTTCTTTTGAACTTAACTTGTTTGTCATTTCATATCATTTCATTGCTGTGTTCTGTGTTCACCATGAAGATGGATAGTGATGGTGGTCACAATCCGAAAATTCGGTGAAAAATAAATATAATCATCGTCGAAGCGCAAGTTCTGATATAGTGTTTACTGATGCAAACAAATCAACGATTATTTTGATAACTTGTTACCAGTTTTCACAAGTGTTGCTGGTTAGTGTCTAGAAGGATTTGAAATTTGATAGCTTTTGTAACAACGATCAATGCCATTGATGTGACACCAATTACCTGATATTTAAACACGCGTTTTGTCAATGAATTGTATCACAACCAGGGCATTTGAACGAACTGTCTGAACGAACGATTGAACGGTATTTTTTCATTTTTCTGATGAACGAATTATCGAACGGTATGTCCGAGAAGCCGATGACCGGTGATCGGAACGAACGGCATTTTTGCTTGATTGAACGTGATTGAAAGGTAATTTAATCACGGAAAACCCAGTTCAAGAAGTAGTGGTAGAAAATCTATGATGCTTTCAAAAGTTGCTTATTTACACACTCTGGCTTCAATAAGTAGCGAAGTTTCATTCGTAGTAGTGAAACCTCGGAAATTTCGATAAAAAAATCTATTGATGCTCTTCGAAATTGCTTGTTTAAGCATTAAGACTTCAGTTCAATGATATTTAGTGAATAAAATGACAATGCTTCCACTTCTTGTTATTGATTTGGCATTCCGAAGATGTATGAGTATGTACTACTCATATACAGAAAAGTCTACGCATATTACCATCAGTACCGTCAAACAGTGGTGAAAGCTGATGAAGCAGGACTAAAGAAGTTTCACGTCCTTCCATGAAGCAACTAAATTTGTCATGATATGTATTAAAAATTATCATCTAATTCATGACTTGGTCACAAAACATTGAACAGTTTGAATTCAAAAGCTGTGATGAAGTAGGTCTACTGCACTGTCATTGTCAATTTATCCTTAACTTTTTAAAAATAGGATGTATTATGTTGCTTTTGCATTAAGTAAAGTCATAAGATGGGGTGGGCCCGCATCGGTCACCTCGATTTTTGCGCCTGCGGGTGCAGGCATGTACAATAATGGCTTAATCTGCGAATTCATTCCGGTCAGTGGATATGCAGGTAGGGATTCATGGCGGTATGCATGGCGTAATGTACGTAGGCTAAGCACATTATGCTGTACAATATGCTCACTATCGAATTTATTCACATCGTATTCTTTAGTCACTATTTCTGAAGGCTAGACCTAGGCCTCTGCTAGCTGGTAAGTTCCAAGTTTGTGTAAGCGAAGTGTCAAATGGGTGAACATCAACCCATCGTCACCTATTACAACTTCGTGCAGCGTGATGTTCCTACATACTTCCTGCTAAAGCGTGTTATAGGCTAATCATCACGACAGAAGGATTTTGACTTCCTCTATGGATTTTGATTACTTAGATGCTGATTTGAATACTTACATGTAGAATACTTCCATGAAATATCGACACCGACAAATATACACTGTAGAAGTGAAACAATAAAAACAGCTGCTAACGACATTCAGGCGCTCGATTTCACACTGCAAAACAGCTCTCATTAAGATTGCTGGTTCATTTAATATGTTGTTCAATTGAAACATTGTGTATGATGCTGGAATAAAACAATTAGAGCAGAAGTAATGCAAACAGCAAAAATCATGTTTTCCTTCAATATTTCAGGAAATACTGCCCTTATCGTGTTAACAGATGGAACGTGTGACGCAAGTCTAGCAGGTTTTACTGTGGACGTAATTCGTGTGACTGCTGTTATTTTACAGTGAATCAGTTACCTAGATTTTTGCGGGAAGCGGGCATTGATATTTGAGTCATCGACTTGTGATTCAAGTTCCGTAGGCAAAAAGCATTTAATTCGGGCAACAGATCTTCGATGTCACGCTCCATAATTGGACTTGTATGCAACTTTATTAATGGAAAAATGCCCGCAGTCTTGACGAATTCGTAAAGCAGTATTTATTTATTCCTCAACAAACGTAAACGCTGCATGCTAGGGGCTCATCAGTGCTTGGAATGGTCCAAACTAGATGACGACAACTTTAATGGCTAAACAAGCTGAAGTCCTACACAACAGGCTGCTCTGTGTTTAAGCATCCTGGCTTTGTCGTGGGGCTGATAACAAAAACGATTTCAGCCTGGTTCATTCCTTTCTTGACGAGTTCTTAAGGACAACATGCGCGACTTCTAAGGAGTTGTGTGCTTGAATTGTTCAGGTCTGAAAACATATTTCTAACTTGGCCCAAGTGAGCTGGTAGTCGGCATTCTCACGTGAGTGTGTTAATGCGTTGATAACAAACACTTAATACACTGATTGTTTTTTTCTAAATTTGATGCAGTAACTCATTAATCCCTCGCGTACAAATAATATTTACATCTTCGATAAGAAATTCTTAAGGCATTTGCAATGCAATTTTGGAACCAAACTTCGCGGACTGTAGTGATGTCCTTGTTTCAAAAGGTGAGGCAAAAGAAAGCAAAAGAAATGATTGTCTTGAAAGTCGTGAACATGTTTTATAACAACATTCCTAAACATAAAACTAAATTCCATTAAGTAAAATTCGCCGTCTCTACACAACTTATTTTGCTCGCAAATTATTTTCTCATATTGCTACTGTTTTCGATAAAATAAGTAATGTGCAATTTCTTTATTTCTTAGAATTATTAATGAAGCATTATTTGCAGTATGACTATCAATGCAGATTTGACTTGTTGGTGTATCGAAAGATAAATATTTAAACAAATAGGTTGACACACAGAATCACACCATCTTTTTTAAAAAAACAATCCTGGGCTACTGAATCAAACAAAAACATTTGGATTTCTGAATCTGCTTCCTCTTTTTTCTTCTCTTTGCATGTACTGTTTATCAAATGACTCAATGAGAATCTCACTGTGCGACCCTTGTCCTGGCATTGTCGTTATTTCATTACGAGGCAGAAGGTGAAAAGCTTTCGACTAATTATTTGGAAACCTTTTTCAGATCCCCTAATGCAGAAAATCAAAAATTGTAATGAAAAGTAACTTCAGTGCAAAATATGCGGTCAATATATAATGTGACAACTATTGGAACAAAATGAATAAACTGATTTTTTGTCAGATGAAGGAAATTCCATATGGAAAATTCTGTAGAAGATAATGGAAAATTCCATAAAAGAAATCTTTTCATGAAATTTGCGATAATAACGGAGTTATCTTACTTCATTGATTATAAGTGAGATATTTTTGAACAACCGGCCAAATTGTTTTAATTCGGCCTTTGTCGACCGTTGACTTCATTCATTCTAGTAGAATAAATTGTTTATTCGATCAAAATAATTACAGCATTGCACGTAAATGTAGCGTAATTTACGAGAGTGTGGATGTGACATAAATGTTGCATACCTGGGGTTTCGTTGCATGGGGTAGTTTAGGCCTATGTAACACCTGGAGTCTAGGAAATTCAATGAATGATTGGATTTCAATACAGTTAAGTAAAATACTGCCAACGGTTCCACTTTGACAGCTTGCATCCTGGAGTATTGCTGTATATATTTTGATTAGCGCTGTGCATGCACCGCAAAAAGTGCCGCACATACATATCTGATTGACTTTGAAAATATTGTCATATGAATTATAACAATCCCACCAGTCTATGTGTAGATCTTAATAGGTTGGCAGTTATGCTTTCATCAAGGTACGAGTAAAATTGTCCAATTCAAATTGAATAAAGATTGATAAAAAATCAGAATCGGTGCGCTTCATCGGGAAATTTTGCTTATCCGAAATGCGAGTAGGCCAATCATTCATGTAGGCCCATATTAGTGATGTCTAAAGATCTAGGTAGGTTGAAATTAGAGGAGAAATCTAAATGCTTTCTCAGTTGCTCACCGCGTCATTCGCTCACGCATGCGATTTGAATATTGTTGTAATTATGATTTGAAAATGGTTATTTATTTAGACATGTTTAGAGCAAACAGTTTAGAAAACAGTTAATTTTTACTTTTTAGAAAACTATAAGTAAATGACATTCAATGCAAGTCTTTCTTCTCAAAATGTTACTTTTGAGAACATGTCCAACTTTCATAAATGTATTTTTTTATGTTTGGAAGGATTTGCTACAATTAAATTTTCATTTGGTCGAAAATATCATCTATAAACTTATCAAAGTCCTGATTCGATGCTGATACTCTAGATTTTGCACTCACGGCCACAGGCATCAATAAGTAAATTAACCAAAATTTTAGATTTCTAAATCTACCGATATCTGAAATTAACATGATCTCTCTCCAATTTCAAGCACTACTTGTAGCCTTTGACATTATGAAGTTTATCATTATTGAGCATCCTAATTAATGAATAAGAACTGCTACATGTTTTCAACCAATGATTTTTGGATAACTTATGTTTGCACCGTGTCTCTTTATGATTAGACCAATTTTAGAATTAATGCACCGTGAGAAAACTGTTGGATAGGTCACACTAGATCGACAACAAATCTTTAGATATTCTTGATCACAGTATCATTAAATTTTCATTGAAAAAAACAGTCGTCTTCATGTCTGTATGTTCAAATCCTGCGTCAAAGAAAACCTTCAATTTTCTTTTGCGGGACCTGCTGACCACAACTGACCACTTAAGAAAGCAAAATATATTCCAAAATTATCAGTGGAGCATAAGGTTTCATGTATGTAGTATGTTGAAGTTAAACCACGACTTCAACACGAAAATTACATTTGAAAACATTTTTACATTTCACAGATTCTCATGACAGCCTTGGAGATTTAATGTTTGTTAAATTAGCAATTCGATGGGTTCCTATTACTTTCATGCTCATCCACAAGCGTATTTTCTTAAGTGTGATCATAGCAACCTGCCACTGGCAGAAAATCACATAATCAAAGACAGTGACTTCATTTAACTTTGAAAGATGTAAATAGTTCCACATCACTATTCAGATTCTAGAAATGAAGCATGAATTTAGTGATCTAATCATAAAATCATGCCGGTGAAAATTGAATTAAAAACTTGAAATTTCAGCCAAGAAAGCACGAATAACATCGCGACGTTTTCACGAAGACTTCCATTGTAATACAATTCATGAAATTCCCTTGATAATCAGCTTGATTTCCTCTATAGGATGCTTATTATCAAATATTCATTCCTTTTGATATCCAACTTGTTTCATACTACTTATATAGGAGAGTCATCTCGGTAGTATAAAAATTGGCAAATTTTGACTATTTTTCTTAAGTGCTCAAATAATATTTTGGACCACGAGAACGTAATCTCCGCAACAAACTGAATCTTTTGATATAAAAATTTTCACTGTATGCAGATACTTTTTGAGTCGACACTTTACCTATATATCCCTACTCTATGAGCAACAGGCTATTGTCTGTCAGTCTGTCTATCACACAGATTGTCAAACAATTCATTAATAACACTGTCTCGATGCTTTTGAAGTCTTGACTGTAATCTAAATATTGTTAGCCTTTTTTCGCACTTTAGATGATGTTGGCCCAACCAACTGCATATTGTAGGCGTATTTGTAATTCGAGTGTATAAAGCTTAAATCAAAACTTGCGATGTCTAATGTATATGCCATAGGCCCTACCTAAGTTTTGATGTACAAGAAGCTTTATATGACTAAACTGCTTTCTTCGGTCTTCCATTATTTGGAATATATCGATGCTGCATACAATCTAATTTTAATTTCATTGCTAAGAGCAGCGAAAGTAGCATGGTAGCAGTGTAAATCGAAATATTCATATGACTAGATCTATTTACGGTGTAGGCCTACGTATATTTCGCTAGAAAATGGTACATTTTCATAATAAAAAAATAAAATGATATCATTTTATAAAATTCGTAAAATGATATCATTGCTGATCATAGCTTCTCAGTGCATCACTTTTGGTAGAAAAATGCACTCAATTCAACAATTGCATACACGGATTCTAGGATTGACGAGCCAGTCAAATTATTGTCATCAGCTCAATGAAAGTCTGATTTGCATGCAGTCATTTTAAATTCGTGACCTACTGTAGGTCGTTGTAGGCCTACCTGAACCTAGAGTGCACTTATCAAACTTTTCCTGTGATAGCTTGTCATCTACACACAATTATATATTTCCATGTGTGGTATTTGACTGAGAAATCATAGTTAGATTAAAAAGAACGAAGAAAACCCTGTATTCATAACAGATTCCGAACAGAAATGCAAGTCACCAAAGCATTCCACTCTTAAAAACATGAGGGAGTCGTCAAAATTAGTCTAAAGTTGAGCTCGAACGTCACTGATTAAGGGCTTTGCGCCCGAGAACAGACGCTCCGCATCTTTACCCCATAAAAAAATAGCAACATAAACGCTTTATTATTATCTCTGCTGTAAGTGCACAGCTTCACGGAATAGTATTTCTGAATAGGCATATTGTGTAATTTGGTAACATTTATGAATTTCACTTTGATTTCAACCAGGAGCTAAATGCTTGCAATGACAGTTCCACCATGAGTATCCAGCAGTGACCAGAAGTGTCCGTCATTGTCAGGTAGAGGCATGTGTAGAGATTCGGGGAATTAGTCAGTAGAAGAAATTTTTTCATTATGGTCGTCGTAGGGGGTTAACGTGGGCTGCGGGTTGTAGCACTTTTATCGTTTTGTATTTTATTACGATGGTGCTGTTAATTCACTTGATTCTTGCAGAATCAACTGAGATGTCTGCTTTTATATCCATATTGCTTGATCAGTAATAGTATTTGATAGATCTGATGCGCAAACTAAAACAGGATTTGCATCATATACGCTCGACTTTAAGCAAAGTCTAACATAATCAAATTCTTTCAGTTGTGTGAAAGCGCTACGCAGAAATGTGCGCAGATTTTAGCATGGTGTTTATTGAATAACAACTAATAGTGAAAACATCTGACAATCGTTATGAATTGATGGGAAAATACATTCGATCGGTCCACGGCTTTCAAATCACGGCTTAAACAATTTGCTTAAGCTGATTATAGGTCCACGTATTCGGAAGTGGAGTGAAAATAAATGCAATCAATTTGAGCGGATTCTTAAAACCAATATTTCGCCTTACTCCTTACATACAAATTAAAACATAGTGGATGCAAAAAGGGGAGAACAGATAAGAATTTAAATTGATTTAAGTTTTCAAACCAAAATATGTTGTCAGATACGGAAGAACGCTGAACTTCAAACATGCGAGTATATATACATTTGTTCCCATGGCTCATGAAGCCTGGATCCATGCATAATCTACAGTGGTCAATTTTGCATCGTCTGTATCCAAAGATCTTATGTCAACATCCCAGGAATTGGGATGTCAACATCCCATCTTGGCTGTTTCCACCCTCTGCAACATCACGGAATAAAATAATTTTAGGACTGCGGTCTACATTATATTTGAATTTGTGCAAATGACATGTAGAAAGATGTCCTCATACTTGAACAAAGATACTACAGTAGCTGTCTAAAAAGTATATTTTTTATGAATATATAATAAAATACAACTCAGGACCCCTTGAATAAACTACCGCTCAACTTCCCGACCGGCTTTACCACATTACTCTTTAAAGTCAGTCATGAGAATGGAGAATGAAATTCTAGTTGAGAGAAAGTAGCACGAACGTAACCCATTGATGTTCAAGGATCAGAATTAGCACTATGATCTGATCCTTTTCATTATATTTTATACTTTATTCAGCTGAGGCGGAAGCATAGAAGTAAAAAAGTTTCTATGTCTTCTCGATCAATCCTTGTGGATATCAATGTCATTTTCAAAATAGGTTGATACAAATTTGTCGCAAATGCTTGTTACGTTTACAAAATTGCTGCAATTTTTTTACGTCATACATCAATTGTACACCTTTTTAAAAAATTTTCACGCCTCACGTCCAAAATTGCGTATCAAAGTCTAAACATCTGTTTCTATGCACCGCAAACCTTTTCCTGAAACTCATCATTCAGTCTATTCCCATAAGTAGACTCAAAAAATAATGTGGTCGGGAAGCTAGATCTGAGTTTTCCTGTGCATATTTTTGGGATAGGCCTAACCATAAAGCCATTTCAATTTTTGATCTATAAATAAATTATTACCACCGCATTTATATTTTGATGTAAATTATCAATGCAAAATCAGTTGGAAACACTCAGCGAATTAAAAAGTTTCAAATTGTATTTATGTAGAACGTTTTTAATTAATTTCAAATTGATAGTGTTACTAATTGATTCTACAAAAATTATACTTTATCAAATTCTGAGTTCATATCAACCACATGACCACCGATAACGCACACCGAGCATTCAGATGGAGACAAAGCTTCTCCTGGTGTCTGTAATTCTGGTAATTACAGCGTGTCTTTCAATTGTTCTCAATGCGCTGTGAAATGCAGTGCTCAAGTGATTATTCATCTTGTGAAGGAAGCCCAAAAAAACTAGTTGATCTTTACTAGATTCTCGAATTTCTATTGCGAGGCCTTTCAGCCTCAAGTGATTGTGGCTTCCGGAAAGCGAATAAAGCAAGAATATATGCATAATTAAAATAATGCTTCCATGAATGCAGAATAGGGACAATTAAAACTGTGCAAGAGTTGTGACGAATCTAACTAGCTGCAATTTTTATGTTAACTGAAATTTTTTCTTCTTCACTTTCGATTTTCATTCGCAAGTATAAAAATAAAGTTCCAAGTTTGGAAGCTGATAAGCGATTAATCATGTTGCACAAACATACTTTACGCTTTCTGCATCATTTTATAGAAATTCAGGATTTCAGTAGATAGCCGATAGATGTCACAACAATGTTCACTGGAATGATCAAGTTCCCTCCTGTCAGGGACGACTTGGTGAACATTTCCATAGTAGCAGAGGACACAAGAGAAACTTTAATACTCATTTGTTTGTTCAGATTTCTGTATCGTCTGGAAGATTTATTGAGATTTGAGAACAGAAGCATTAATGCCCTGAAATTTTTATTCATCATGATTGGTAGACATGAATTTTCAATTGCGAGCTAAGTAACATAGATGTTCATTAGCTATCTATTCGCGCGGGCTTTAGTGCCAACACGATGGAAATCTAGCAGCACATCCACTTTACATGCATTTGTTGTGAAGCGAATAATCACCCACCTGAATCGGGCTTCAATGGCGAAGTTTTCGGGCCCTAACGTTCTCTCATATTATCGACATTAAAGCTCTCTTCAGATGGGTATTATTCCTATATTACCACGTGAATGGATCTAGTATATCCATGTTTATCTATGAACAGCACATCACCCATTCATCACACAATATGCAGTACATGGCTGTTATAGTCGAATGATGTTAGATACCCAAGCACAGAATAGCTTAGATTTGCTATCGAAGACTGAGTTTCATGGATGCTGCGATTTGGAAGATGTAATCGACTCCCAAATTTTCGTATGCATGCATCACGTCAGGGAATAGAAGCATGATCATAAAGATTGCCGAGTGCTATCTCGCCTGACTTGAATAATTTAAGCACATAATTCAATGGCAGTCGCACACACTGCATTTCGCCGTAGACACTTTACAATCTTTATGATTATCAGCAAAAAGACAGAATAAACAAACGCAGAAAATGCTGTTGTACAGCTCTTGTTAAGCCATTCTACATAGATAGTTTGGTCCAGCTCGGGCCGTACTGACGAACCCTTGTAGGGCGAAGTGAAGAGTTTACGGCTAGCAAGGAATTGTTTAAGTCCGAGGATACCATAGAAATAAACTGTTTATCTGAAGTTCGCTAGAATGGAAATTGACTCAAGGTCGCGGCACATCCGGGGGAACTAAGTTGGGGCATGAAGAACCAATTAAAAGCTTCGATTTACTCATGTGACTGATTCTAACCCAATGATACAGACGTTGGCAGGTGCATCTAAGTGAAAATGCGTGCGATTTATGTGCCGTTATTGTGCATTGCATGTAGCTTAATTGCCATTCTAGAGGTTTTATTGTTGTCAATTTCTATGGAGGATACCGACTATTTAGAAAGATTATGACATTTTCGAATGCAATCAAATTATCAATTTTGTAGCAAGTTGATAGTCAGATAATAAGAGAAAGATATAGAAGTTCACAAATTGGTCAGAAGATGCATAGAATACATAAAAGTTTATTAAAGATCATGACCATTGAGTTTGATTTCCTATCATAAAAAAGAAATTGTTCATGTGGTTCACATTCTTTTCGCTAATGAGTCGTATGTCAGTTTGATCACTTTCTTTTGTTAAAATTTCTGTAAAAATATTTTAGATTATTGCATGTTTTAAGTGTCTGTAAACTGATGGAGAATCTTAGGCTGTGCCTTTTAACTCTGAAGTCTGATAGGTCTGTCAGAGTAAAAATTCAGCAAGCAACGGTTTACTGAAGCAAATCTCGTTGTTGCTGGTGTAGTCTTCAAAGAAACTCAAGTGGATTCCATTCGAAATTATAGCAGGCAATTATAAATAAAATATAGGCCTTGAACATCAAAATCATCATTTTGTTGTTTACTCTCTCTGTTTTGTTGTTTCTCTCTCTCTTCACATCGTTACATAGGAACACAATAAGTAATTAACACTCAAGATCAATGCATTTGACAAAATACAATTACTGCAATGCACGTAAAGTGGTTTTCAGTTACGCAAAGTCTACATCTTTGACCAAAGAAGAACAAGATTTTATGATGCCTTCAGCCATTCGAACGGGAGCTTTGGAAATAATAACGGAAGAATAATGAACTTAATGACTATCTGATGATTCTGTCATGTAAAAGATATTTGCGAATTCCTGAATTAATACAATCGAACTTTATTCGTTAAATCTTTGACCTATCCCTGCCTTCAGTAAAAGCACCGTATTTTACGACATCCTGACGACATGCACTCCTTCGTTCCTTATTCATGTTTGATTGCTAATGACTCTGATAACTATATTTCTTAGTGCATGGATGTGATGCTTTATGTTGTTCTTGTACGTCATGTATGAATATTATGATTCTCAATTATTCTGAATAAACACTTCACTATACTGTGACTTGTCTATGAGCTCAGCGATTGCTTTCAATAATGATAAATTTCTCAGCCGCCAAGACAAGCTCTTTCATCACCAGAAGAATTTTCGTTTAAACAATAAATGTGAGTATTTATCTCCAGGGCTAGAGATTATGAAATGGACTCATCTGACCATCCATAGAAAACCAGATCATGCAATAGACTCGCAAGGCTATCGTTCATGTTCAGGGGCTTTCTTAGGATACCGGAGCGTGCCATATACTCATCAGAGCATCATCACGTCATCAAATCGTACAATATACTCACCAAATATACTCACCAGGCCATCATCCTCAGGTTATCGGATCGTACAATATACTCACTATGTCATCATCAGGTCATCAGATCGTACAAAATAATCACCAGGACATCCTCAGGTCATCAGATCGTACAATATGGTCGTCAGGTCAAGTCATCAGGTCGTACAATATACTCCTCAGGTCATTAGAATGTACAATATACTCGCCAGGCCTTCCTCAGGTTATCGGATCGTACAATATACTCGCCAGGTCATCCTCAGGTGATCAGATCGTACAATATGGTCGTCAGGTCAAGTCATCATATCGTACAATATACTCCTCAGGTCATTAGATTGTACAATATACTCGCCAGGCCTTCCTCAGGTTATCGGATCGTACAATATACTCGCCAGGTCATCCTCAGGTGATCAGATCGTACAATATGGTCGTCAGGTCAAGTCATCATATCGTACAATATACTCCTCAGGTCATTAGATTGCACAATATACTCGCCAGGCCTTCCTCAGGTTATCGGATCGTGCAATATACTCCTCATGTCATTAGATTGCACAATATACTCGCCAGGCCTTCCTCAGGTTATCGGATCGTACAATATGGTCGTCAGGTCAAGTCATCATATCGTACAATATACTCCTCAGGTCAAGTCATCAGATCGTATAGAGGTCCCATGTGGTCATGTCTAAGACAATAATTTCATTCATCATCATCTCATCTTCAACCATCTAGACATCTCCAGGGTTGGAGATCATGAAACGGACTCATCTTGTCATCATCCGGTCCCTCGATCGAACAATAGACTCGTCTCAATATCCTCAGGTCATCAGATCGTATAGAGGTCTCATCCGGCCATCCCCAATGCATTAATCTCATTCCAATTCGATTCCTATTCGTCGCTGCAACGCACGCAGTTCCCTCACACGCTGAGCGCCAATTGATAAAAGCAGCAGCTGACGCTGAGATCACAGTTGAAGTGCATTTTTCGCGCAGAACAGTTCTCATGGAGATGTAGTAGCAAGCCGACAGTCCTCTCGGAAGAGCCTCGTCTCGGTCGAACAAATGGAGGCTTTTTGGCCTTTTCAAATGCCAATCCTCAAATAATAAGCTGGCTCGGATGCAGGGATTTCCGGAGCGGAAAACAAGAGGGGCAAGAATGGCTTTTATGCTGTGTGTGCGTTCAAAGTTGACTTGTCTCTATTCAACCTCGTTGAGTGTTTTGTGTAGGCTCAGCTAAGCGAGGAACCTGAATTGAATGCAGAAAGCCCTGTAGTAAGCAAGTGGCTTAATGAAACGCTTCCGGCCCAATTGTTTTACTTCTTTTGAAACAACAAGGAGAGCTTAATAAAAGTTTATTTTAACCATTCACCTAGCTTCCACCACTCCATAATTATAAAAGTGTGAGGTTGCACAGCTGCGGAAATGTTAAATGAAGAGCGCTTGTTTATCATAAGAATCATATGCGCCCGTTTCCGTGAAGGAAATTTACATTAATGCGCGATTTAAACATTTACCAATGTCGGCGCATTGGAGAGATTTCCCCTAACTGGAGATAGCAGCGAGGATTGAAGACAACTCATCGTCAATACGAGACACGAAGCGGAAATAACAAATGTAGGAAAGGAGGAATTGCATGGCAGCGAATAGTTCTCAAACAAAACTAATTGGAGATGAAATTAAACGTCCAATTTGCAAGAAATTAACAGTAATTAATTTAATTAATTAATTTTTGTGATTAAAGTGTCAGTTCAAGAAAATAATGAAATTCAATTCACTTTTTGTCAGCAAAATGTTTTCTACAATAAAGAAAGAAAATTCTGGGAAAATCAAATGTTTGAATGCATCACGCACTGCAATTAATCAATGATGTATGACAAGACTTTTCTCCAATATAATTTTCTGTTTATGTTTCACCGAATTCTCGGCCAATAGTTTTCCAGAATGCGAAAAAGTAACAAAATTAAGGAAATTATTCGTTCCATGTGACTTTTCAAGAAATGTGTAATTCCAATTGATGGACAGGAACAGGAGGCTGTTACTAATAGTCATGGTGAAAAAGTTCACTTTCTCTCCTTTATATTTATTGACCGATAGTAAGTTAAGATAAGTATATACAATAAAATGCCAACGCTTCGTGCCACTGACACTTCGATGAGCCGACTTCTGTAATAAATTAAAGGAGAAAAAGTGATTTTTTTCACCATGACCATCAATATGTAATTCATTCAACAATGCCGCAAAATGCGTGCATAAGTGATGCACGTTTCGCCGCACAAAATCTTTTTTACACCCTCCCAAGATCAAAGGGATAGCATTTCATATGCATGCACTAGAAGAAATGGTTGACAATTTAGTAGTACTTGTGTATAATACTTCTCCTCGTTCACATTTAGAAGATTCTCAGTCATGAAAGTAGCATCGGAAATTTGCCTCTTGGATTAGTAGGTGCCTAAGAAAATCCATAAGTGACAGATGCTACTTATAATCATCATTTTGACACGAAGTCTTGGACATCTTTGATTCAATATCGGCAAGAAATGACAGTCACAAGAAAGTGATATACTCATTCAATTATACTTACATCAAAGCAGTTCTGATATGTGAAAATACCATGGACTAGGCTATGTTTGTAAGTTGACTGCATAATGTCCAAATATCTCCAACGGGATTGTATCTTAATTTATCAAACCGCTGTATTAATGATCAATTTTTTACTTTATCTACCTCATGAATTCCTATGATTGAAGCAAATGAATAACGGATTATGACACTTTATCTTTCATCAGTCACATTTTATTTGCGGAAATACTATGAAATAGATCTCTACGAGGGTTAGTCGAGCCAGTCTAAAAAGCAATTGTGAGACTTATCTTTAAATTTTTTGCTGACTTTTTTTTCCTCCACATCGCGAATGTATTTCTTGCAGTCTGCTTGTTACTCCTCATTTATTGATGCTTCAATAAATTAATAGTCAACATTATGATATTTCTGAACTTCGAAAACTTGATAATTGCACAAGTTAGAAGAAGTCATCTTTCAAATATTCCGGAATATTTGCGAGTTTCTCAGTTAGTCATGCATAAGTGACTGCATGTGTAAATAGTTTATATCGTCACTGTAATTTAATATTTTGAACTCTTTGTTGCAACACATGAATGCACCTTTATTATTTTAGCAAGTTTGAAAAATTCTAAAATTTCTAAATTTTTATTAATAAAAAGTATTAATAATCATATAATATATAATAATAATTTATAATAATAATAATAATAATTTATAATAATTAAGTATCAAATAAAAAAACATTTGATGCAAAGTGCGAATTACTTGCTTCGCCCTGCTTTTGCTTCAATTGAATCTAAACAATAAAGCATTTTCATTTTTGATTAATTTTCTATATTTCATTAACCATTGTGAAAATTTTGAAATGCTGGTAATGCAATGATTCAGTAGCGCAAACATAGAAACTTCTACTAGCATAATCGCAATATTTTGAGAGAAATTGGTTCCAGCCCTTTTAAATAAACTAGAACTCCCATTCCTCCTCCAGTCATCATTATTTTACGAAAACTATTTGATCAATTTCACTTTAAACAGGGCATTGGAATCAATTTTTTACAAATATTAGCTGAAATAGCATTTATAATTGTTTTTCATTTGAGCTCATCGCGTGCCTATTATGGTGTGCCCAGCAATTCATGGAATATTTATTTTCAGAGATATTCATATTATAAAACAATTTCCAAAAGTAATGTGAGACTGCAAATACTGATGACAGAAATTTTTTAGGAAACATTTGTATTTAATTGGAAATTTTCGAATTTCAAAGAAGAACTGTTTCATTGAATTTTGCTTGAATCTAGCAACTGAGATTCAACAAATTCCGTTTAACTAAATTCGGTCAACATTGAAAATGGATTTAATATAAAGCATGCCATAATTTTAAATTCTGTAAAAATCTTTAAAAACAAATGGTTCTATGTAAGATTGCGAAATGAATTTAGATTTTTGATTTAGTCTGTCATTTTCATTTTATTTTATATCCACAAAAATTAATGTCTGGCATTTAAGCTGTTTTTACGAGTGAATAGCAATCTTTTTAATAGCTTCATTATTGGTGCTGAAGAAAATAAAATTGCTCAAATTCAAGGTAGCTCCTTGATATTGTTTTTGTAGACAAAGCGGATTTGGGAAACATTCATTTCAATAAACGTAACTTGTTTTTTAATTTGGGAGATAAGCTATTTCTTTTTTCATCAAGCTAGAATACTACCAATTTTTATTATTGAAGTTTATTATGTTCTCAGATAATAGAATTTAACGCACATTAACCGGACGCTTAAGGCGCATATAAATAGGTTTACTAAGTGGACTGTCACTAGCCACACACTGCTGCACACACGGAAGCACGCGTCCAAATGCTCGTGCGCCATTGTCTTCATCCAATGGACTCCATGAAATCGGTCAACCTAATTACTTTACGCTTTAGTAACCACTAAACTATAGATATCTAAAGGGCACCTTCTTTGAATGATAATGAAATGTCCATTGTCAACCAATGAAAGGCGTCATCATTTAGGTGCCGTTGTCAAGACAACATATTTCCAGGACGCATCTTGCTTCAGTTACTTCAATTCCCGTTCTATTACTTTATTACTACAGACTGTGTTGAAAAGACCTTGGCTAATCATTTTGTTTCAGTTGATGTTGGGAAATAATAATCACTTTATTTGTTCACTTCTGCATGTAATACAATTCTGTGAACCGTACAAATCAAATACACGATGTCAATAAAGTAAAAAAAAGAAAGAAGTGCAATGGTTATTCAGTTCATAAATAAAACGGAAAAGTATAACACAAAAATAAAATCATTTACAAAATGTTATGAAAGAATGGCTAAAACGAACAGTCTTTGCGATGGGAGGCTGTAGTGAACCATTCGCTCTCATTGACATATTCAAAACAGGTCGTACATTGAACAATGTCCTAAGTGGGTGAGTTTCACATTTTTCAATAGAACGAAACAATTTTTGGCCAAGTAGACAAGATGGCAATAATTCTTTTTTTATAAATGCTTTATTAATTTCGGCCTCCTCTTAGGCCATCATCAGAAGCAGAGTTACAGACTACAGATTAGTTATTACTACAGACTGTTGGACTTTTATGGTCACATCGGCGGTAACTCAAAGAAGAGGGTCTGTGTGGTGTAACAAGACGCCAGCTATAGTGGAAGTTCACTTAACCCGTGTACACTGTATATGCGCCTGTAGAAATATTATAGACTGTTGTCCAAACTGCGGATGCAATAGATTATTTTAGCAATTTACTGGTGCGTCATCCATTTCATAGTATTTATTCGCACTCACGCACGCACTTTCTCTTTAGAAAGTTTGCGACTTTTCAGCGATGAAAGCCACATATATTTCATCACTCCATCCAATCGTTCCATCACAAAATTGAAAAGGTGTAAAATCAAATTGGTTTTCGTGCAAAGTAGTCTCAAAATTGCCTTGATAGTATTGTCCCTGGAAAAGCATCAAAATATAACATAAGCAATAGAAACGATCTCAACATCATCCAAAACCCATGTGTGTTCGAAATTGCTTCGAAAAACAGTAGTCGCCTGTGGGCCTATACAGTCGCTAAACAAAACATTGTATAAATGGAATATAAGTAAGAAAGGAATGGTCAAAACAATCTAAAAATCCAAAAAAAGCTCAGGATATTTTACCCATGATGTGCTTCTGAAGCATTCGATTACCTTTGGAAAATATATTTCGCAAGTCTTGTAAAATATGAGGACTAAACGTACTAAGCAAAGAAGTAATGAAATGATATTTTGACAAACTGTTGAAATCTCATACTAGATCTTTTGTAATACAGGCTCTCAGAAGGTTGTCAAAAATTAATTGCAATTAGCTTTCAAAAATTGCAATTAGTTAATTGGTGCCATCGAATAATTGCAATTAGTTTTTTATTTGCAATAGGGAAAGTTTTTCATTGACTGCTTGCAATGGCACCACCACTGAGGAGACGCAATGCTAAGCTTACCAAACATATCTCATTCACAAGCTTCTAGTTTTTACGGTTTTAATCAGGGTCTATTTGGTGGGTAACCTATTTAGTAAGTCTAATGCTGTTTTTGATAAGTAGCTTTTAAAACCATACTTTAGCTTCTGTTACATGTATCCAGGCAAACTGAGAGCTGCCTGTGGACATACGTTGGCGAGTCGGGGAGGACTTTGGAGCAAAGTATCAAGTAGCACAAAATGAGGTGAGGAATATGAATAATGAATTGGTCTACACGTAATGGAGACCGGTCACACCATGGATTGGAAGGCGGCGACTACCCTTGAGAAGGAGCAGTATTTTCTATAAGAAGCGTGTCTTCAAGGAGGCATGGTGGACGAAGAAGTTAAGCTCCTCAAATAGAGTCAAACGTGTGGTGGACGACACTTGGAGACATTTGCTGCCAAAATAGTGATTCACATTCTGTGGCATTTTGAAACATTTATTCATACTACTGCTTTTTCAATCAGTAGCAAGTATTAAATGACTTTATAAATGTTTTAGATTTCTATTTTAATATCTACTGCACGAGCACCGTTGGTCACGTTTATATAAAGATTTTATCCCTCGCTTATGTGAAATGTGCTCGGGGCTGACTTGATACGTCAGTTGTCGTGAACAGGACCGAAGTAACGGTCGAAACGTGCAGCCTGTGACCAAATAGACAAAATCGTCGAACCGTGGTTTTCCCTCTGTCAACTTCGACAGTATACAGGCAAGTGTGATTACTCATTGTTTCAACAAGTTGCATGATTATCTCTATATCCGTCTGTAATGAAATTTATCAACATCTATATGTATTGAAATTTTTATGTATTTCATGTAATGGATCTACTCAAGTCGCTATCTAAATTCTCAATACGCTATTACTTGACTTGTAAAGTATGAAGGCCTATATGTAGCCTAACTCGCTAAATTGACATATCAAATTAAAAATTCAAATTCAAGAAATAGTCTCATCAAATGTGGATGATAAATAATTGCAATCTATTAATTGACATGATTACATAACTGCAATCAATTGATTGGTATGATTATATTACTGCAATCAATTGATTGACTTATTCACATTTCGGACAGCATCTACAAACTTATTCATCCATACATCAAGTGTGCAATAAAAGATCCATGCTTTGAAATGTGCTTAACTTTACTATAAATTAGTCACTTTAAATTGCAGATAATATCTATTTTTAAAAAATCAGATACTTGATTGAAGATTCAAGCTATTGATGGCACTTAAGATTCAAGATTCCTTATTCACTCCGAATTTGCCATGACAAGGATATAGAATTGCCATTTTATCACTGGACGGTGGGTGCATGATTGCATCTCTGGACATTTCAGGGATTACTCTAAGTTCGGAAAATCAGTGGCTCTTCTTTGAAGTGCTTAAAGATATGTATAGGCCTATAGCGTTTTATCAATTCCATCGCAATCAACATTGCAAACTGTGTACCTTGTATGGTAAAAAAAGGAAAAAATCAAAAAAAAAAAAAATAACAGCAAAAATGCGTTTTTCTTATTTCAATGGTCATTTTATAGTCCCTCATAGACAAGACGAATATAGCTTATAGTTACTATCCTCTTTGATTAGATGATTCTAACTGTGACGTCTTCAACATGTGTCAATGGACACAATGTCTAAAGTTTAGCTGCTATTTTCTTTGGTTTTAATGGTTTACAAATTACAGTTTTGAAAATATTCTACTGTGATTTGAAGGAATTCAAGAATGAAGCGCAAAATACCCTTTTACTTATTTGCAATTTTCTTTTTGTCCATTAAAATCATTATCTGGAAATTTTCAATATCCTGATTATCAGCAGTATCGCTATTCGAATAATGCAAGTGTTTGAAGATATCTGGATATCTTTCTCTAGCTCAGAATACCGTTCAGGATCTGAACATTTTGATGGGCGGCATATTGAAGCTACATATCATGGTTCAGCTCATGATCAACTGTAGGCAATTTTTCACTATTCATAAATGCTTAGTAAGGTAATAGAAATACTGATGCGATTCGAAGCTGTAAAAGCTTTTGAAAGATAACTCAAGCATAGGAAACTTCCAAATTAAATCTTCAGCGACTGTGAACAGTTGTGGACCGGTATTGTTCTCAGTTCTCAACTATATCATTTCATCAACACAGCATCACATCGACAAGATGCTTCAGAGATGCAATGCAGCGAGGTGACACAACCAACCAGACAGGAAATTTGTGAACGACAATTCAGAAATATGACCGGTAGTCCTGCGGTTTCAGCTGCGGTGTTCAATCTAGGATTGGAATCCCGGGAGGGATCTAGAACTTCAGGTGGACGACTCATCGATTAAATATGCCTAAAAGGATCTGTTTGACACATGTAGAACTATAAAAATATTTGTGAAAATATTTGTAAAAATATTTTTTATAAACAGTTAAAATTCATAAGACAAAATAATAATGATGTTAAGCTACATCGAATAATATGATCATACTTTTCTATTAAGAATGGGCCAACTGATGTGAGTTAATTCACCCAACCAGATATGAAAATAGTACTACATAGGTAGTAAGCCTATATAGCATGAATTACGTAAAGATATAAGGGACCTATAGGATTTGTTTAATTATTTTCAAATTCTCTCAGTATGACTTTTGTGTTTTAAGTAGGCCTACATCATTATAATCAGCTGTGACTATTGATTCAAGCAAATTGATCTTTAATCAAGCCAATTCCAATGCATGATAAAATTTTGTTGTGCTTTTGTAAAACCATAATTAGACTGGACTTACACTATGTCAGACATGGATCACCACAGCCTTTCGTTTCATATATTTTGCGTTCTGTTGACTCTACATTGATGTTAATATATTCATCCAAACAGTTATACAAAAATATGTGGTCTTAAATGTTCATGAAACAAGCACAATGCGTTTTTCAATAATTAATGTAGGTATATATTGTCACTTCAAAAAGTTTCATTCTGCGACACTTCTGCGATGACTATATTCGCATGATGTCCGTCACATTTTCGTCGGTTAGTTCATCCGGTCCTTCGATTGCAACCATCATTAAATGACTAAGGGAAACAGGAGATAAACTGCTACGTAACTTAGTGTGGATGCGATTCATGGGACTAACTGATCGCTCGACTTTGTCTGAGGAACTTTGTGTTGTGAATTCGAGGTATAAAATGTGTTAATTTGCCTGATAATGCCAACTACATTGACTCGATACAAAATAGACTGGGATAACAAGAAAGCACAGGGGAAAAAATAAGTTAGCTTTGTTTGGGGGGAGATATGTGTTTTCGGGGGAATTCCCCCCATATATTCTTTACTGATCTGAGGTATTTAGACGAATTTATGCGGAGACAGCAGCTTCTTGAAATACATGTCGTGAAATACATGTTTGACACATTTGCAAGTTTCTGTGTACCTCAATATCCGGAAACTTTCATGATCTGCATTATCCGCAGCATCAGTATTCAAATTCATGCGCTATCAATTGCTGTGCATTTCGTTAAAATTGACATCCATCATTCACTGATGCAAAATGCATCAATTTCGAGCTTCTACCGTTGTCAAATCTACTTTCTGTCCGATTAAAGACTCGTTTTGATGACAATTGTGAACACGATACACGAGAACTCTGTTTCCCCAATGATGTTCCCAAATTCAAGTGTCAACTTTAACCTCTTCCCTTTCCTCGTTGTCTTCCTCCTTTATTAATTAACATTTCATGTCTTCTCTTCAACATTCTTCCTGTTGGTTTTAATATTTGATCTGTAAGAGAGCGAATGACTGCAGAGTTTTATCACACCTTCCTGAGCGCTATTTTCCGCCACTTGATTTCTGAATGTTTCTTCTGACATTCCTTTACCGACAATTGAAATTTATTCCCTCTGGCATTCGGAAGATTTTTTTGTTTAAATCATTAAAACATTTGACTTTTCTTGTCTTCCTGCAAGAATTCTGATAATGTTGTTGATTATTTTACCATTCAATATCTGTCCAACGACGATAGGAAGTCACGATAATTGTTTCTTGTTTGAATGAACTGAACACTGCGTTTTCGTTCCTAATCAACTTTATAAAACGTCAATCCAAGATTATGAAAGTGAATGTTCTGAGGAAGACTTTGTGAGTGAAGCTCTCTTCAGACTTACTTTGTGCTGATTTCTATGGTATACTATACAAAAGCAATTATTTCAGTCCTTCTAATGTCTTCTCACTCGATGTAATTCATAAGTTAGACAAACGTTACAAAATCACACGCTGTTGAAATTATGTGGAGGGGTCAGACATTACTGTTTAAGTTGTTGGAAAACCTCAAACTTATGTTGATTCATCATATCATATTTTCAAGAAAATGACACTTCAATCTGACTTTCCAATTTAGTCTATTGATTTCTTAGTTTAAGAAAATTTGAATAAGTTATGATTTTATCTGACTCATCATATTTCTTCATAATAAATGGAAGCAGACTAGCCATTAAGAATAAAAAGTCCTTAGCCAATCTTCATTAATAATGATAATGATGATAGTAAAAATCAATCTAAGTGCTAAGAATGAAGCTCACAAATCACGATGAAGTCAACCTTGAAACAGGCAGACTGATAGCCATAACAATACATAATAACTGTATCCAGAAATTTATGAAAATTGTTTTCAACCTGTTTTCTAAGTCTTTATTAATAAACAAAATGAAATTGATAATTAAGAAATAGAATTTTTGTCTACTAATACAATTCGCTTTATAGAGGAGAGAGAAATTCCATGAGATAAAAATTGACCTCCCGAACAACTATTGCTCGGTGGTTAACCAACGAAATTGCGGATTTTAAATAAACTGAAATCCGATCAACGTTTTTCAGGAACCGAGAAGGTTTTGGATTTTTAGTTTGTTTCAAAATTTAGTGATTATTTAATTGAGTTAGGTTTTTAGGAAATCGAAGTATTAAAAAGGCACTGGCACCAAAAATGTATTACATTGATGCCGTCAATGAAATTTATCACACCTCAAATTGTGACGAAAGTTTATATTCGCGCAGAGTGACAGTGTATAAGTTGCATCTTCATTTCTGTCTATTTATCAACAATTTGAAATTGCCATCGGTACATATTAATTAAATCTCTTAAATGATCAGTTTTTTGAAAAATACAAATAATATCTCTTTTATATTCACGTGTATCAATAAAAAAATTCACATTTTCTGCAAAACATTTTCATGCAAGAAAAATCATGAAGCATAAGATTGCAAATGTACATGTAGAAATATTTTTCAGAATGTGATATCAGTTTGTTATTAAGTATTTTCTTCAACGGACGAACGATTCTAGAAATGACCATATTGAATAAATCATGCAAATCAAGATGAAAAACTGAACATCAAATAATTCGGCCATGTATTCCGCTTTAAAGGCCTCGCTAATGTAATGCCAATGAAGTTGTACCAATGATAAAAGTTATGAAGTGATAAATGTGTAAGAATGATATTTTGTCACTTCAAGATATGTACTATCGAACTTGTCCATTATAAAGCATGACCATCGCTTTGACAAAAAATATAGACGACTTCTATACACTAGATTCAATCACACACGACTTCAATACCTCTAGGTTATTGAAGCTGTAAACCATGATTACATCGCATCCGCATTTTGCGCTCCGTATATTTTTGGCCCAAAAAATTTAGAAAAAGTCAATGTAAAAATCAAACGGGAAAAAGGCAATTGGTCTGCACTTCGGCTCTCACAGTCTTCTAGGTGGAATCTTCTTGTAGTGCGTCTTATATGCCTGCAATAACGGCCAAACCATTCCGTCCGATTTGCAATACAAAAAATAAAGTTGTAGGTATAAGATCTATATATCTCATTATCACAAGCTCATTTTCATATATTTATTTCTCTTGTAAAATTTACAATTTCTGACTTGCATGTTTCTATTCCGCTAATGACCATAGGCCTATTTATTTGAAGCGTGCATACGGCTTTGTCTCGCACTA
Organism: Prostheceraeus crozeri; assembly: GCA_907163375.1. Taxonomy (NCBI): domain Eukaryota; kingdom Metazoa; phylum Platyhelminthes; order Polycladida; family Euryleptidae; genus Prostheceraeus; species Prostheceraeus crozeri. The sequence continues at coordinate 880,392 of CAJQUW010011843.1, read as the reverse complement.
AATGTCAATGTTGTATAGCTGCTGAATTAGTTTGTATACGCATTTTCTAAAAGAATCCATTGATGTCGACATCCGCATTGGCATGGATACATTTTTTTACTTTTGAAAACGGTGCAGGTGCACTATTGGAACAACATGCTGATGACTGCAATGATAGCTCTGATTGAATATTACATAACAACTACGCAACAATCCATTGAAATTGCTTTCAGTTCAAGTAGTGCACATTTTCCTCTTTCCACTCTTGATGTCGCTCTGTCTGGCGATGAAATTTGATCGTTTATTATCCTCCAATCTCAAACAGTATTCAGACAGCTTCGCTGTTTGTCATTTTAAATACTTCTTTTTGCAAAGGAAGAAAAGAAGATTTTGGAGACAGAGGAAGACGAACTGCATCAGATATCACTGAATTACCTCTTGTCGATGCAGTACTCGGCAGACACATTTCTATGGATCGTTGGGAGTCAGCCATGCGTTTCATCCGAGCTTTTTCGTCGCAAATGTGCTCCCTTCCGTTGATGTGAAACGAGGCTGGGCCGTAGATGTTATCGGGCCGTCCGAATGGGGACATTGGCCTTAATTCAGTCAAGGATGAAGAGGTCGTACGGGAATTGTAACTTCGCATTTCAACTTGATAGGAAGGCCGCGCGAATGCTAATCAGAATTATCACTGCGACCTTGAAAAGCAATTTTAATTCTACTTTATTGAGAAAGTGGAAATTAATGCTCTTATTGATATTTAATAAATGAAACAGAATTGATAGTGTTTTTAAATCTATTTACTACAGTTTTCATATTTATTTGTAGCAATGTATATACTGCACTTTACGTTTACTTGTTTTGAATTTCATTCATTTACAAAATGCAGCATAGTTTGCTTCAGCTTAAGATGTTTGCAGGAATTTGCATGATTGCATACTGACAATGATTTACGTATTTTTGTTATTATTTTTGTATAATTACAATGATTTACATGTTTTTACAGCCATTTGCATGCAGTGTCAAGGTTTTACATGTACGGTATTTACTATGTTGAAAATAAGGGATTGGTTATCGTCATTATTTGTTTGATAGGAAATCCCTGAGACCGATGTTGGCAAACAAAACTAATTTCAAAATTCCGAGCACTTTCGGTGCGCTCCGCGCATCATTTCCAGAGAAGCTGCAGAGGAACCAGCTTCAGGGCACCGGAAGTACTCGGAATTTTGAAATTAGTTTTGTTTGCCAATATCAGGCTCATTGATTTCCTCTGAAACAAATAATGCATTTACTATGATTCACACAATATTCGCAATGATTCAGATAATATTCTCAAGGATTTATATGAAATTATAAAGATTTCAATAATATTCTCAAGGATAATCATGCATTTACAATGGTTTTCAGACGCTTACAATGATTTGCAAAATATTTTCAAGTATTTACACGTATTTACATGTTTTCAAAGTTCATGATATTCATAAAGATTTGTATAAGATTCTCATGAATTTGGATGTATTTACAAAGATTTACACACATTTTCAATTATTTAAATAATTACTTTAATTACTTGATTCAAATTCTTTTCACTTATCGTTATCATCTACTTCATCTTCTCCTCAATCAAAGCATTAAATTTCATTCTGACGCAATTGGCATATACAAGCATCTGGGCGACCAGACCTGCAGATTAAGTTTTGTCAATGTAAGCAAATGCCGCAATTACTACACTGCCCAACACACAGTGTGGCAGACAGGCAGAAGTTCTCGTGTAAGTTATCAATTTTTTTCTCACTCTACTTATATTTACACAGGCATTTTTTTCCATTATCTTACCATTTGAATATTATCAACATTTACATTTGTGTTTTATTCTTATTTTTCACATTGGTCTTACTTACTGAATAGTTCGATTTGTGATTTAATTCATTGTTAATTGTGTCTCGCTTAAGGTTAGCCCTTGCTAATTTGACGTTGCTGATATTTCTAATGATTCCTATTAAAGTCATTATAATTTGCATATATTTAGCATTATTTGCAGCTGTAGTTCAATGATCCATTTGAATAGTGTTGAATAATCACAAGACAGCAGACAAGACAAGAATGAAGCAATCAAACACCATGAAATTATAAGCAACTTAAAGGTGCGACCAAAGATCACAGTATTGATGGTGAGCAATTCTGTCTGATTTTTTGTCGACTTTCACCTATCGCTGTTTTACCTCGGAATTGCCTCTCCCCAGGACCGTCGAATCAGAAAGATAATAATTTTCTTCATCAATTGCTTGGACTATGATAACACAACTTCACTTTTCAAACATTGAGAACATTAACTGAACTATTGAAGGATGGATCACAATGATGTGCACCGCAATTTGGATGAACGAAGGAGTTTTCGGATATACAAAATGATTTTTTTTGATGTATTGTAGCAATGATTTATTGCAGCGTTTATGCTCCGTGGGATGTCTTGAACAATAACCAAGGCTTCCGAGGTACCGTAAGATGGGGTGACTTGTCACAGTTTTGACTGTTTTTCTAGAATTTCATGATAACCATTAACGTTTGAAATTAAATAATGACTCATATCTATGCGAATGGCTCAAAGAAGTGACATACTAATTTAGTGGCATCTGCATCATAATGTGCATCCACGTAGAAGTGAATACATGTGCTGTCCCAAGTCACCTCCAGATGGGGTGACTTGTGACAGTAATCGAGATTTCATACAGATGGTTACAATAACACTATAACTTCACTGGTCTACTTTCTAGTCCCTGTAATGTGCTTAAAATTCTCACAAAACAAAAGAATCACTGTCCCAAGTCACCGCACATTGAGTGAATCGGACAAGAAAACTTATTTTATTTGAATTCCCGTAATCACAACGTAGGCTAGTATTTTAACGTAGACTATCAAATGTAATCAGAAAATCAGTTCAAATCAGCAGCGATGGTTTCATCAAATTCCAGTTGCTCGGTCAACATTGCAGTACTATAATAGTCTACGCTTTGATGTAATTGGCTCTCGTAAAATCTTGATTATTTCTGGCATCACAACTTCAGATTCATCGGTCCTGGTTGGCCATTCAAAGTAGGCCTACGTGCTCACATAAGGATATGCCTTCACAAATGTCATTTTCAAATGAAGTTGATTGTTCTGAATTTCATCAGTAAAAACACTTGTCACTTTGCCAACGAATCTCTTTCTACGTCCGGAAAAGAACTTTTCCTTTTACTACTTTTCTCTTTTTGAAAACTCTGAGTCAAAAATCAATAGATTCAAACAAAAATCCCGAAAACGTCTTTTGTCAAAGGAAATTCACTAGAAATGTTGATATTAAGTAGCAACTCTTGACTTGACATAATTACTTGTCCACAGATGAAATTCAGTGTCCGTTTTCGGCTTTTTCCCAAGTCACCCCATCTTACGGTACTTAGTGCGTCCACACGCTGAGGCACATCTACAAATTGCGAGCAACTTTTTGACACAATGACCACTGTTCTAAAATTTGTCATTGATTTATTAGGATTTCTTCGTGATAAAACGAACCTTACAGATGTGTATTTCACCGAATTGTTTGATTAGGTTTCACCCAAACAGCTGAATGAATGCAGACTCTTCTGTGTGCAGGTGTCACTCTATTGATTTCATAGTTTCCTGGCAAACCTGATGACGGAATGCGAAGATGACTTCGGGACTGCTGCTAGACAACTGTGGAGAGCATTTCGAAAGCCACGCATTCGAGGTCCAATAGCTGCATAATTTTTCCGATAAGCAAACTTCGTATAAGTGATTGATTGTCCACGTCCGAACAGAATTTTCGACATTTCTTTCAGTCATGTAATAAAATTGAATGATATTCAAACATTTCGACAACAAAGGTCTGTCGTAGTTCATTGAATATCTAAAGAGAAGGACAACTATTAAGTCAAAGACACCAATACCCTTGATTCCCAGACCGCACTCGCCTGACCTAGGAATTGAACCGAAGTCCACGATGGAGACGAGCTCGCACCTTATTCACTAGGCCACGCTCAATCTCGGCCGGAATCAAGGGTGTTGGTGTCTTTTATTGACTTAATAGCTGTCATTCTCTTTAGATATTCAATTCAAACATTTCATAAAATGCAATGAATTACGCTTGTTATTCATGTTTGCTTCGAGACATTTTATGGCCGACAAATCGATTTAAAACATCAAAAATGACTGAATAATTCTAATTCAATGACAATTATGGGTTTTGGTATGAGGGTTTGAGGTGCAAATAAAATGAAATAATGACTTAATACATTTCATAATCTAAAATGATCACAGAACGTAGGAAACCAGTTTTGATTAAAAAAATTCGACTATTGTAAATGCATCGTATTCCCTTCATGAGATGATTGACTTATTGGTTCATGTGGTTCACAACAATATCTATCAAATGTTGGTTCGTCTGCAAAATACTTCAGATGCTCTACTTCGTTACTTTATAAAATAAACGGCGTTCATTGTCAAGTGTGGTTTTGCTGTGTCACTTAATTCGTTGTCTGAAATTCAAATGCCTCAAAGCAGACACACATTCAATCTACAATTTATAACATCTCACATGTCCATGTTTTCGTCGATTATTTGGCTTTTTAAGAGAAAGAAAGAAAAATGAGAGAGACTCGCACGCACGGTCATGGCAAAAATGAATGCAGATTTTGCTAAGTTTGCTGCGGATACGAATCAGCAGAGTCAAGTTAAACGAAGAATATTTAAGTCCGTAAGAGATTGGCGCCTTTGCTGCTTGCATTTCCTCATTTCCTTTATGAAAAGTTGACGTTGTAATCATCAGCATTCATGTTTCTAATCGCTAAAGCATGTTAGTACTTCAACTTCAATGTCAAGTATCCGAGACATTTTTCAAGACGTTGTATGTCGTCTTCAAATCCTTGTACCACAGCTCTCAAAACGTTTATTGAGATTATCGAACTTTTAAAACAAACAACACAAGTAACCAGAACACACAGATGGGAAATTTTAAACGTTAACAAAATTGATTATCGATGCAGATGAGAATGAAAAAGGAAGAAATTAATTCTTAAGCGAACAGACTGTATAACTGTAAAATTTAAATTCTTGCAATATTGAAAACTATATGGAGACATTTTGCACAGGTCACAAAAAAGGCACAAAATACCATGATGGAGAAAATGGCAGAAGGTGTCAAGAAGTAATAGAAAAGAGTTTGCCTGAAAGTTGATACAAGATTAGAAAATATCTCGCAACCCCATTAAAATTGCACAAATCTTGTAATGGAGCATTGAAGGTGTTAAAGTTTGTGCTCACTTTTATGGAATATTTAACCTGCAAAGTTAAGCGTCAGCATTTTAAGAAATGGTATATTTAAAGAACCATAACATTTAACTCTTCGTTTTGTTTGAGTTAGTGGGACAAGAATCGATATCTGCATTGTTGCTAGATCAAAAAGAGAATCTAATAAGTGAAACATACAATAGTTGTAAATTTTCGTCTTGAGGTGATGTATAGTATAATTTGCTTTATCAAAATGATTTCAAATTTAATGAGATGATAATAATCGTGAATATTCACAACTTACAGCTCCGATACTTATCATTGTCAACCACTGGAAGCAGCCCTTTTGTAGGTGTTGTCATGATGACACTTGTCCACGGCGCAATGCTGCTTTTCTGTTCTAGCCCTTCAATATCATTAATTAATGCTGCATGACCATTATACAGCCAAACTTTCGTGTGCCGTGCATTAATGAAATAAGAGAGGTAGTGCATATTTGATAAATATTATTGCACGACGTTCATGTCATAGAAATAAATTGTTTATCTGAAGTTGGCTAGAATGGAAATTGACTCAAGGTCGCGGCACATCGGTGGAACTAAGTTGGGGCATGAATCACCAATGAAAAGCCTAGAATTACACATGTGACTGTTTCTAGACCAATGAAAAAGCCGTTGACAAGAGTATCTATTTTTGCAAAAAGAAATTTGTTACTGTAAAGATGATAAGAAATTTTTTTGTGTACCAATGACGTCGGCTTCATCATTACCTACGGCTCGCCACTGGTGACACACCATTAGTATCTGTCCTTGTGGACCCCCTGATTTCAGCATTGTATTTTATACTTCTAAACTCGGCTTATATGCGAGTATATACGGTAAGTGAAAATGCATGCGATTTTTGTGCCACTATTGTCTACTGCATGAAGCTTTACTTCCATTCTAGAGGTTTCATTGTTGTCAATTTCTATGGTTCATGTGACGCATTACTATGTCTACATTTATCAAATGGTTTATTGCTACATGACTGTTAAAATCTCATATCGCACTGTCTGCATGTATTCGTTGTATGCAAACGTTTATTTCATGACATAGAAATAGAACAAAGACATTTTGATAAACAGCGATTAGATAGAATTCACTTTGAGATTTTTGTAATCGGCTGGCCAGTACCTTGTTATTTCTTGGCACAGAAATCGAATTATCAATGGCATTACTGCTACTGTCCAGAAAAGTTTTACAGTAGGTTGATCAGCGGTTATGCAAAAGCACATGATTCCTTCGCGTCTTCAATACCGTGGACCAGTACTCATCAATTGTTTCCAATGTCCATCGCTATAGACTCAACTGAAGTGCGAAAAGTGTAGCGTGGCGTCATAATGCACAGTGGACTGTAGCATTAAGTTAGTTAATGCACGCCTGAGGCCTCAACCACACTGCGAGCTTTTCTAAGCGTTTCCCAGCAAAGCATTTTGCAGCAAATATAAAGTCATTACTGCAGCAGTCGTGGACTGCCACACTGCAAGCAAAGGAAAGAGAGCGATTGACAGCTTGCGGACATACGTTTGCTCGCGTTCGCTCGGGACGCTCGTGTTTGCTTTGCTTTCAGTGTGACTGAGCGACGCTGTCGTGCATTAACCATTACTTGTCAGATTTCTATGAATGGAACAATCCGGATAATAGAACTCAAAACATGATCTCTTCATCACACGCTAGCATACAAGAAACGCATGATGAGTTCTGGAAGTCCCCTATATCTGATGTAGATAAAGCAACTTACTTTCAAGAGAGAGATCGCTTTCGACAACGGTCGACTGTCATATTCATGCCTCGACTTTCTAGGCAATTTCGAAGTAATTTATATACACTGCACTTCCGGAATACTTTCCGAAACGAGATATGCATGATAATTCTTCCAAATTCTTCTTGGAGAAAGCAGTCTTCCCCCTTCATAATTATAATGGAAAAATTTGCATGAAATTGGAAGATTCATGATATTGGATGAAATGGATTTTAGGTCTGCTCCCATTTTTCAACTGACGATACAACTCAATATTTTGCAATTCCATTTACATAAATCATCAACTTTGCAGCAAACCTGTAAGAAAATTTTGTTTAAATATAGCATTCTATTTGCTCAAGAAATCGCATATGATTTATAATCTGAAGAAGTTCGATTGCTGACACGTGGGTTGGGATTTAATTTGTCAGAATTGTCGGATAGAAAATCTGAAAATGTTTGAAAATTTGAATGTTTGAACTCGCAGATGCTATAGTTAGCACCATGCCAGTGCTCCCGATGTCAACTCGAACAAACTGCAATTATGCAAAGACACTGTTTAATTCCCAAAAGCTGGAAATGCTCAAAAGGAGCCCTAAATGTATAGGCACAATGAAGCTTTACATATCCAAACAAGTTGTTCCAAGCCGCTATTTCCCTGCAAGGGCTCGTCAGCACGGCTCGGGATGTCCCAAGCTACTGTAGCTCGAAATATCCAGAATGATTAAAGGACTTTATGCCTTTATTTATCCTAGCTCTGTCGTGAGGCTGATGATCATAAAGACTGCAGAGTTCATGGACGTAGAATACAAAGATGTCTACCGACTTGAACAATTTAGGCACAATTTTCTTCGTGTCTGCGGATATCTTTCTAGTTCCTAGTTTGTTAAGATAATTTCAATACAAAGCATCTAGGCCCTATAAACCTAAGTATGTAAACCTGTCATGTAAAGCATTGCATGCTGATAGGTATCAACCTACGCATTTAGTTTTAAAGTAAGAGTGATTGCTTTTAGACGCATAAACCGCAAAACTTATGCTGCTTCAAGATAATGCAGGAGAGTCAAGATGTGTTTTTCGAATCCTCTCATACCTGCAAGGAAATATTTGATCGCGTGGATCAGCGCATGAGGACAGCTACCGGGCCGGATTCTGATGAAAATGGCTTGGGCAATGCCTATCAATTCTTCGGAATTTAATCAGTCGTACTGATTACAGTCGTACTTGATGGTTTAGTGATCGCATGCGGTCATCTACGACTGTAAACAAAACAAACCCTGTCAACTTGAGAAACTTTGGAGAATTTGACGAATTGCTGACCATTTACTTTGAATTTTCCATGTGGGAATTTTTCTCAAAGCGTTTTCAATGCAGTTGTTGCCATTGTGCCGCATGTCCATTATTTTTCCGTCAAAAATTAGTTAACCTGCATTTCCGTTGTCTATATGTCTCATTGCCTTCTATAGGACTTCGCCTGAAGGAAAATCCGCAATGTGTTCGTCGTTGCTTTGTCAAGAGTTTGACGGATAAATGAATCGTCTCTAAATTTCGCGCTTAGAATGCAAAGCAGAGAAACCGTGAGCACAACATGTTCACATATTTTGGTGGAGAAATATTCATTTTCAAAATTTTATAAAACTGTTAACAAAAATGCATAAGTTATCAAATCAATAAAAATTTAATATTTCTTAAAGATTATTTTAGAAGTGATCTACACATTTGCAGGTTATACAGCTTCAGAAGAAGCTTTCCTTATGTGCGTAGACAAAAAAGTTTTTAAAAAACATGAGTAAATCATTCAGAAAATCAGAGATAGTGTTACCGATGAAAATTGAGATGTGAAGTGTAAAAAAGATGATGAATTTTCACGGATTGAGAGACTTCGAAAGTATGATAGTCCTAAATCGAATTAAGACACGACACAGTCAAATGGATCCAGGAAACGGAAGATACCAAAGTTAAACAACTACCCTAGTGGAGAATCCTGTAAATGAATAGGTAATTAAAAGTCATGAACGAATGAATACAAATTAATACTAACTACATAGAGTAACCTACTCCAGTACATAGTGGGGATTGAAATACGAATAAAGGCTAGCCGACCCAACTTAAGACGGGAAGGGAAATAAATTAAAACTTATAATCGATTTTATTTTTACAATCTTAGAACTAAAATGAGAGTTGAACTGAACTTCACGAGAAGCTAACTTAAAAATAACAAATGGTGAAAAATAAGAAACCTAAGAAACCAAATTTAAGTTTCCTATGTGTGGAGTCATCAGGGAGGAACCATGTGGCAGTATGAAGAAAGGTTTCGGCCCCTAACCTCCTACCTATACCACATTGGCGGGGCCAGGCCAACCATATCGAATGCACGACATGGAATGTCTCTCCAAGCATGAGGAAACATAGCAGAACCTAACCAAGATGCCAATGATGGAAGGCATCTGGCGAAGCGAAAAACAACCAAACTTTAAGACGAGGAACCTATTCTTTGAGAAGGACTTTATGCAAGAATTAACTAGCAGATTAACCTTATAACTCCTTCCTTTTAAGATATCGAAAATGCCCTTGGCTCTTGATGTGAAGGCGGAAGCATCAGATGAAATCCTGGCGAACCTGATGAGTTGGGCAGCAAAGATGTTCAAGCCGTAAAAGTAAGCCAGTGTTCAAAGGCATATTACTCTCGGGGAACTTTCAAACTAAATGCATAGAAACTTCCTTCAGAAAATTAGATTGAACAATAGTGCGGTGCATAACTTGTGTAATGCTTCTTTGAGCTTAAATATCCGTAAATGATGCAACAATCGAAGCTCAATCTTGTTATTGAAACAATTAAACATCAGTTCTAGGCATATTCATTACTTAGGATTTCTAACCTTGCCAAAAATTGACATATATTCTAGAAATTTTTTTTTATTCTTATTTATTCTACAAAAACTCTGGGTTTTTTGATATTTTTTTGCTTTAACATGAATGATTTATGATGCTAAATGTAAAATGTTGCTAGATAATGAAATCATACCTGGGCAATAATCTTATTAAGCCTATATTCTTTCTTATATTTAGCGATGTGTAAAAGTAGGTACAAGCATCAAAAACATGCCAAGCCTGCTCTTTCCAATCCTTTGATTTTTTTCAATTTTAATTGAATTATTCATTATAAATCATGTGACTTTCTTCTGTACAGCCCATGGTCATGAAATTCGAAACACAAGAATTTGTACATACTAAGAATGCTATACATACTGTTCCAGCTGTCTGCGACGCTTCAATTTTGATTGACAAAGCATGAACCTATACTCGACAATCGATTTTAATAAATGATTGCAATTTAGTTCAAGAGTTAACCGACACATTGCGATTTAGGTCATGGCCTGTATTTATCTTGACACAGTCATCGGCAGTTTTGCTCCTTTCTGATCTCTAACAGCTTGTCCGCTGAAGTTCTAAACCTTTTCACGGGCATGATTCGAATGAATGGTCCTGCGTGTTTATGCTGCCCAATTAACGGATACGATGTATCAAGCTGTATTTCCAGGCAGGTCATTGAATGAGATGTCAGTATGTGAGACTTTAAATGACAATAATTTGATACAAACTTTCAGAATAATATTATAAGAAGTTTCACCGCCAGATTGAAAATATAGAAGACTCAAAGATCAATTAAAGACGTGACTACCTCAACGGAGAGCGTTTTAACAAAAAGTATAATTCACTCATTTTTGGAATAATTGAATCGCGTAAACACAACGTGTCAAGCAAATATTATTATTACAGAAACTAGTAAATGTTGAATGTGAGAGATTTATTGAAAAACAGAAGTTAATTTAAGAGGATTTTTAACTCAACATTGTCACCATGCTCCTTGGAAAGACTTTAGATACAACATTTGCCTTATCGCTTATTTAATTAAAATGTCTCCCACTAGAAATGATACTTTTATCACAAACTTTGAAATCTATTTCACCGATTATAACCCGGAATTCATGAAATTGTTTTCCAAAAGTCTCCTGACAACGTTGAATTCATTAATCTCTCTTATTTGTCTTGGAACACGGTGTCATGTTGAAAGCAAGTGACTTTTCATTCTCAGGCGATTGTGGAAAGTGTGTGATAATGTTGAGATTTTGAAAAATGAAGAAATGACTAATCACTGCTATTAATAATATTTTTACTTTCAATTCTTATTTAAGAGATCATGATTACAAGTTGCAGAAATGATTGAATAATATCCCCTGTGCATTTCAGGCAACCACTTTTATTGCAGCATTGCATATAGGCGGGTGACATTCGGGTCTCAATCATCATTTATGAAGTACAGGATTTGTTTAATTGAACACGAACATCTCAACTCCATAATGTTGAGTTGCAACCTTAATTTGAAACAGTGGCTCTTAACCTATTATGTTCATGGCCCTAGAAAATTCAAAAGAACTTTTATAATGATCGTGGATAAATGTGAAATGCAATAATGTAAACATATGAATAATAAAAGTATAAAAATGTATAAATAATGACAATAAATCTATGGCCATAATTTTATTGTCATTTGGAAATCAGGCAAATTGCTGAAAACTTTGTGAAACCATGCAAATTACTTTGCTTATGATTTTTTGGAATTCACCCTTAAATGTTTGAACCCATCCTCCCTTTATTATATGCTGCTCGTCGCTTAATTGTGTAACTGCTTTATTATCCCCATTTTCTTTCCTCGCTTTTCTCCTTCTTTGCCTTTATTCATCGGATGGAAAACACCTTCTAGTCCGCGCTTGCATGCACATCTTCCTTCCGTCAGCTAGATTACACGAAGGATTCTGGCTCCACTTATAAGAGAGTGGAGCAGGCGTTAGGATCATATTTGCTTTTGCTATTTAGCTTTCCCTCATTGACTCTTATTATTTGGCTCCAGATCTATATGACAGTTTCCCTATAAAATTTCAGTTGACGTTTTATCGTTTTACAAAAAAATGGCTCATTTTCTTCAGTCCCATTGTCATACAACGTACCAAGAAATTTTGTATCTCAAAGGTGGTACAGGTACAAGACAGTGCATAGGTTGCGAGTAATGCTGCTAAGAAGTATTGACTTAGGAGCTATTATTGACTAGGCCGTTGTGATCTGCTATTGTGCGTAATTGAGCTATGGTACAATGTGGAAAAAGGAAGGCAACAATGTAGGAATACCATATGAGATTTCAAGGTGAGTAATGTACAAATCAGAGGCTGCGCTAGCTGTTATAAGCATTGAAAAATGACGACAGGGTAATGCCATTGCTTCCTATATTATTGCACCATAGATTTAGAAATATAAGTAGACAATGTATCCTGTAATGATGATTTCTCTATATATGCATGTGAAAGACATTTTTGAAATTTTGATCAGCGTATATCTACATGTGTATTCATAGCATTGCTGCCCGCTTTTTTCCTACATTGCTGCCCAGTTCATTTGAATTACGCACAATAGTATTAACATAGATTTTTAAGGGCAACAATGTAGGACATTCCCTCAAATGTCCTACATTGTTGCCCTTAAAAATCCATGTTAATGTTATATTGTGTGCTTCATTTAAACGTAATTTTAAATGACATGCACGCGCATTTAAAAGATTTATAAAAGCAATGTTTATAATTACTAAATGCAATGCTATCTTTATGTAATGGATAGAGGATGGCTATGCGATTCTCTGGGGTAAAGAGAGGGAAGTTATTTGATGAATCCCGAGGGCTTTAGCTCGAGGGATATATCAAATAATTTCACGAGCTATGTCAGAGAATCGTATAGCTATCCTCTACCCGTTATAAAGTATGCCAGATTATAGGGACAATAGATATCTGCGATAAAACCCTCTCTACCCGTTATAAAGTATGCCAGATTATAGGGACCATAGATATCCGCGATAAAATCCCTCTCTACCAAGATTTTCCCTGGGAATAAAATTTTATCAAATATAGAAGGGATTCTGAAATACGATTCTACAACTATGTAATAATCTGGTATACTTTATATTGCGATAACATAGCTGCATTAATGTAGCATTATATCATGGATTTTTAGGGCAGTAATATCAGACATAGGCGAGGCTGCGTTAGCAGCCGAGACTGTCTGATATTACTGCCCTAAAAATCCATGATATAATGCTATTGTATACCATGCATTGCGGTCCGATATCAGTGATAATGCCCGCTATCCCGTTGACTGCCCGGAAAACCAGAACCCTTATTTTTAAGACATCTATTCAGAAAATAGAGCATGGATCAAGTGAGGGACTCCAACTACAAGGAATCTAACTGGCATATCAAATTTCATGAAATTTATGAAATTAAAATGACAGCTAGATCTTAAGTATCAGGAGTTCATCGCTTCATCCATGCCCTATCCATACGGCTTATAAAACATGGCAAAGTAAAAAACAACATATCAAGAGAGTAACAAACATACCTACTTTGTAGGCTACATAACATAAGTCATTGAAAGGTAATGGTCACAACATTTCTTTCTGCATCTGCATTGATTTTCATGCATTTTGTTGGAGGTCCCACGATACTCGTTTCACTATTACAAACTACTTGCCCTGTTTCGTGTACGTGTTTTTCTTGAACACAGATCGATCTGTTGCAGGATGCGCCTAATCCTCGAGACAATGCATTTGATATGCTCTTCTTCTTATTAAAAGTCAATTTTGGATTCATCTTGTTGTATCGATCGACTGTTGAGCACGATTTCTGGCCTGTCACGGCCATAACGTCCTTGTCACTGAACCCATTTTCTTTTAAGGTCGTTACAGTGGTTGATCTGATGCAGTGGTTTGTGTAAACCGTCGATAGTACAGCTCACTCTGATATACTATCCATCATACCATTGAGTGTATTCTTCCCCAGTTTTTTTGCTGCAATACCACTCATTCGATCGCCAGTTAATTTTCGGTTTTGGGAAAAGAAGGTTGCTCTCTTTTAGTAACTTACAATAATAAATTTTGATAGCCTCGACAGGACATTGACTTTTATCCTCCAATTCCGTGATGATGATCTGTCGGGCTGAATTGGTATTGCCAACTCGGACATTTTTTTCTTTGAGTGGTTTCAAGAGATCGATGTACATTTCATTACCATTTTCGAAGAATTTGAGAGAGGATTTTGTAAGGAACCGAATCCATTCCCTTCCTCTAAATCCAAAATGATAAAGTAGTTGAAAAATACTTCATCTTGAAGTCTCTCAGGGGTTGTACGTGTGAAATACATAAGCAATTTCTCCTTATCATCCTCATCAATAGAAGGAAAACCCGATCCACCATCAGAAACCAATGTTTCTTTGGATTTGAGAGAATCGCTGATAGCTGCTTTATAGGTCTTTTCAAATTGACGAAAATTCGGGTTGTCAATGAGCTCAATGTGTCTTTCATCTAGTAGATAGCGATGAATCGCATCACGTATACAAACCAATGAAGTTGTGGAATAATGTTCCCCGTTTCGTGTTCGTATTTTAGTAAAAAAAAGTCTCAAATATGATTCAAGGTATCGTACCGGCAGGGTTTCAATGTTGCTTGGTAATTTGTTCGTTTCCAGGAATGTTTTCAGCATCTTTATATAATTCTTCGTTTGTCCTTCGGTGTTTGCTGATTTGGCACTGTTTTCCAAGTTAAGAATTTCATTCATTTGTTCATTTGACAATTCACATTCATCACTTTCATCCATATGTACGTGTAGTCGTTACTCCTCGATGTTTGTTGGTAATCCAGTCCATTGATTGAAAATAATGTCTTCTGTGCTTCCTATTAAATTCTCCATAAAAACCATTTCGTCTAAATCAAGTCCGCTAATCTGGTTGGTCTCAATACGTGAAATGTCCATTTTGCTCAATCGTGAATGTAAAAATAATGGTAGCTGACTATCTTCAAACTTGTCTGATTATAAAATGGCAATCATAATAATTAATCGATATCATATGTGTATTACAGCTTTAGCTGTGAATTTTAAATTTTGATATCTACTCACTAATTATGATATCATAATAAACTATTTCAATTGTATTTATCGAATGACAACATAATGATAGATATACGTAGATTTCCATGATTAAACGTAGAAATGAACATGAAATGAACAGTTAATTGACGGTCCGGGAATTGTAGCAATTCTAGATATGTTAAAGCTTGATTTCCGGGCAGATAATGTATTGACAACCCGGAAATTTTGTTCATAGATGTCTTTTGAACATGGTGCACAATAATGATGACATACACATTTTACAGGCATCAATGGACAAATTTTCGGGCCGCTGCGCGGCCCTCAAATTATGCCACTGACGCCCTCAAAACATGTATGTCATCATATTATTGTATGTAACTCTTGAGAAGTCTATGAATATTGCAATTCTTGATCGTTGTTAGTCACAGATAATGGGAGGATGAAGAAATCTTTGATTGACTTTTATCGAAGTCTATAAAAGTTTGCTCTCTCAACAGATGATTATTCATGCAAAGTTTGAAAGTCTATGAATACTTGCAAATGTGAGTAGATTTAAAATTCAGATTTCTATCTAAAAATGATTTGAAATATCCATTTACCAATTCATTCATTAATGGATTCTGAAGCTGGAGTGACGGACGACAGTTCATGATTATCTGGTGCGGTGAGAATTCTATGTAAAATTGGCGGGCGTATAATGGTGCATTATATACCCTCCAATGCCGGGCAATAATGCATTTCAAACTCATTTCAATCATTTCTATGACCTCCAAAGCCATCGAGAGTGAAATACAATGTACATTGTCTACTTATATTTCTAAATCTATGGTTCAATAATATAGGAATAATGGCATTACCCTGCCGTCATTTTTCAATGCTAATAACATAGAAGCTACTGTTCAGATCATAGACTTCCAAATTGCAGAAGAATGTTCTGTTACAGGAAGTCTATGGACAGATGTAGATGCATATAAGTAGACAATGGAAATACCACATGAGATTTCTCGGTAAGTAATGAACAAATCGTCGGCCGCTAACGCGGCCTCTGATTTGTACATTACTTACCTTGAAATCTCATATGGTATTCCTACATTGTTCACTGAATGAATCCCAGAAGTTGAGCAGTCGAATTGTTGATTCCTTTTTTGTCGTTTATGTCCTTGGTACCTCGCTCGATCTGTTAACTTACAGAACAGCACTTTCGGCTTTTCCTTCTTGGTAGTTTGAATTTGAGTTGATTTATTGAATCATTGGACACCAACAACTCTTCTCCGCTATGCGACATACTTGTTTTATGGTAGAGAAAGGGAGAAACATGCTTACTGGCAGAACTTGGAAATTACATAAATAACATTATATTTATTTGTATTCATTTAATCGTATGTAAAATAACAGTTACATATCCCGCCATCAAATAGGATCCGCACCTAAATTTATTGATCAAGAAGTTCCTTATTTTGCCTCATTTATACATAATTACTTCTTTCCATTTTAGTTATTTCATTATGTGTTATATAATTATTGTTTTAATTAATGAAACAGTCAATTCCTTTTGCATTAAAAATAGATCTTTTTGTTTTTTGATTTCATGATCCACTAATTCTGAACGAAACTGTTCAGTGACCTTTTTGTTTTGCAGATTTTTATCATATAACTTAATTTTTGTGTATTTTGGAACCAATTCATTTTTTTGCAAATGTTGTAATTAATATCGTGATTTAATTTTATGCATTTGTGCAAAGACCTTTCCGTTTTTCTATATTGACTTTTTTCTTCTGGCGATATTTTTCTCAAGATGATAAAAGAATGCCATTTGATGGTAAAGTAACTCATATTTTGCGACGTTTCGGACGGTAACGACCTGTCCATTTTCAAGCTGTAAATAACAAAATGCTGCAAATGAGATTTGAAATCTTTAAACTATGCATTTAAGCAGCGAAGACAAAATGATTAGATCATGGACATCTTAACGAAAGCAAAATTATTAAACGTGCTGATATCAATAGCATACATGAAGATATCGTCTGAGTCAATAGTTATAGCACATTCAGATGCCTAGTGAGTCCTTTATCCTTAAATGATTATATGATATATTATAATATATATATATAATATGATATAATATAATATCATATAACAGATTATATGATAAAAATCTGCAAAACAAAAAGGTCACTGAACAGTTTCGTTCAGAATTAGTGGATCATGAAATCAAAAAACAAAAGAAAGAATTATTGTTTTGTTGTCTACCTGACGTTTTCATTTTGTCCAACAATGGCTGTTAATTATTATCTTCGCTCGACAATTGGTCTAATCATAAGTACTTTATTTTTTATCGTCATGACAAGAATTATGCTTATTATATTGTCCACAGTGTTGTTCTGCTTTCCATTATACGATGTAGCTGCTTCTTTAAGACATATTTTCATTACTATCCTCCGTATGAATTACAGTTCTCATGAGATTGATAAGGAATGGTAGATTCGCTAAAATGTTCATGAAAATCGATATAAAGCGGTCACAACCATCATTCACTTAATTTAATTCGTATTCTACCACATCATCGATGTTCGCAATTTGCATTTCGTGTGTGTATTTTGTCTCTAAATGTCGAGGCAATTAAATCTAAAACAAGAAGATGCATTCATGCTACCCACCCTTGAATAGAACCGTCTCTTGAATGGAGGAAAAATCATATAACACGCCGGTTATATTCGAGAAAAGTGGCCAGACATTGAAACCAAATCATTATCTTTTCTTCACGACAAGCGAAACAGTAGAATGTTCAACTCAGAAATTCTTCAAACCTTAACGTGCAAATGCTGTGTGCTCAAGTATACAATGATGTCCTCAAACTTGAACAAATTAAGCACGAAAATTCCTTGGCAGTCGTATACATGCTACGTTTGCACCCTACAAGGGATCGCCAGTGCGGCTCGGATTATCCCACGCTAGCTTAAAATATCTAGACCGGCTGAACAAGGTCAAGAACTGCACAACAGCCTTCTGTGCGTTTACTTGCTTATCGCGTTGTTGCGTTTATCTGTGTTTGTCTGTGCTTAAAGTCTGAGAACATTATTTCATTCTATGTCTAGGCGAACTGGCACTCTACAATCTTTGCATGTGCAAGTGTACATACTGTACATAGTATAGGTTAGTCCCTATCTATAAAATCAGGAACCACAGCAATTTGAGAAGATGTGTAGTGTATCAAAGAGTGCGCATATGTTACCAAAAATATGCTTGCGGTAAGCAAATTTGTACTTTTGAAAATGAACTGAAATTTTGTGTTGCACATCCTCTAACACAGTTTTAGCTTGGCGGACTTGGTTACATGATTCAATGATTCGTTCATTCAAGTTAGCTGAGTTTCGTACTCTGATCTGATATGCCACTTCTTCCTGACAATATACGGATCTTCTGCTTCGATAGTCTTGGCTGTTGCGCCGCATAAGCATTTGGATGACTGAGTTCAATTCCAAAGAGGATGACCATTTTAAAACATCTATTCGACGTGAAAATCAAAAGAGATGAATTTGTTCAATGACTCTTCGAGATCGCTCGGAAGTAGTCGACATTGCTGCTCGAGACTGGGCCGAGGAACATCAGAGAATCTGCCCTGGAACACTGATAATGTACCGAGAAACATCAGAGAATGTGCTCTAGAACATTGATCATGTGCCGAGAAACATCAGAGAATGCTCACTGTTACACTAATCATGTGCCGAGAAACATCAGAGAATGTGCCGTGGAACATTGATCATATGCCGAAGAACATCAGAAAATGTGCCCTGGAACATTGATCATGTGCCGAGGAACAGCAGAGAATGTGCCCTGGAACATTGATCATGTGCTGAGGAACAGCAGAGAATGTGTCCTGGAACATTGATCATGTGACGAGGAGCATCAGAGAATGTGCCCTGGAACATTGATCATGTGCTGAGGAACATCAGAGAATGTGCTCTGGAACACTAGCCATGTGCCGAGAAACATCAGAGAATGTGCCCCGCAACGCTAACCATGTGCTGAGGAACAGCAGAGAATGTGCTCTGGAACACTGATAATGTGCCGAGGAACAGCAGAGAATGTGCCCTGGAACGCTGATCATGTGCCGAGGAACATCAGTGAATGTGCCCTGGAACGCTGATCATGTGCCGAGGAACAGCAGAGAATGTGCCCTGGAACACTGATCATGTGCCGAGGAACATCAGAGAATGTACCCTGGAACACTGATAATGTGCCGAGGAACATCAGAGAATGTGCTATGGAACACTGATCATGTACTGAGGAACAGCAGAGAATGTTCTCTGGAACACTAACCATGTGCTGAGGAACATCAGAGAATGTACCCTGGAACGCTGATCATGTGCCGAGGAACATCAGAGAATGTACCCTGGAACACTGATAATGTGCCGAGGAACATCAGAGAATGTGCTATGGAACACTGATCATGTACTGAGGAACAGCAGAGAATGCGCACTGTTACACTAATCATGTGCCGAGAAACATCAGTGAATGTGCCGTGGAACATTGATCATATGCCGAAGAACATCAGAAAATGTGCCCTGGAACATTGACCATGTGCCGAGAAACATCAGAGAATGCGCTCTGGAACACTAGCCATGTGCCGAGAAACATCAGAGAATATGCCGTGGAACATTGATCATGAGCCGAAGAGCATCAGAGAATGTGCCCTGGAACACTGATAATGTACCGAGGAACATCAGAGAATGTGCCCTGGAACGCTGATCATGTGCCGGGGAACATCAGAGAATGTACCCTGGAACACTAGCCATGTGCCGAGAAACATCAGAGAATGTGCCCTGTAACGCTAACCATGTGCCGAGGAACATCAGAGAATGTGCCCTGGAACACTGATCATGTACTGAGGAACATCAGAGAATGTGCTCTGGAACACTAACCATGTGCCGAGGAACATCAAAGAATGTGCCCTGGAACGCTGATCATCTGCCGAAGAACATCAGAGAATGTGCTCTGGAACACTGGCCATGTGCCGAGAGACATCAGAGAATGCGCCCTGGAACACTAGCCATGTGCCGAGAAACATCAGAGAATGTGCCCTGGAACACTGATCATGCACTGAGGAACATCAGAGAATTGTGCTCTGGAACACTGATAATGTGCCGAGGAACATCAGAGAATGCGCACTGTTACACTAATCATGTGCCGAAGAACATCAGAGAATGTGCTCTGGAACACTAGCCATGTGCCGAGAAACATCAGAGAATGTGCCGTGGAACATTGATCATGAGCCGAAGAGCATCAGAGAATGTGCCCTGGAACACTGATAATGTACCGAGGAACATCAGAGAATTTGTATTGGAACAGTCGGAATCATGCCGAGGAACACTCGTGAATGTTGTGTGATATCTGACACTGTGTGTTCGAACACTAGAATGTCGTGCAATAGTGAGTAATTATATGGCATGTAATGAAATATTTGAAACCATCACTTAGTAACTTGTGTCTTATAACATCAGGAAAATCATTTTTATGTTCGGAAGCAGGTTTTGTTCAATTTAATAAACACGATTGCATGACGGTCCTCCGCAAATGATGAATAACATTCTTGATAAATAGCAGAGAATCATCGCATCTTGAATGACAAAATTCTCGTCATCTCTACCCGTGTCATTATCATACACTTGACCATGACAGCATGTGTTCACTGTCTCCTCGTACGCCAGTTAATATTGAATAAACAATTCTAATCATCTCAAAATGACTGAAAAGTTGTTTTTCTATTTGACGGCATTGAGATGTCATTCATCTATCTTCGAAGGGTAGAAAGCATTAATTAGAATTGTCGGCTGGCACGATCATTGAGATTCAAGTATAGATCTTTTCCAATTGTCCTCATCACGTTCTCATAAGTCTGATTTAATACAAACATCTCAACGTCTTTAATTTACAGCCTGTAATTCAATCCTTTTGAGTTTTATAGTTCCCCTAACTTTTGTCCATTGCTAAGAATGAAGCTCCAAAAGGTCTCTCCCTCACGCTGAAAGTCCTTAAGAAAATTCAAAATTGATTTTCTGAACTTTATCTTCTCAGCGTTTTGAAATATTCCAAGTCTGTGGTGAGGGTGTCTTGTTTTTGTTCGATAATTACCAGTGAATTTATGCGCAGTATCTGTCACAGCTGGTTATGTCATGGGAAGTCGATTAATCTTGCTCAGTATCATTTACACTTCGCTTATCAACGATGTGATAGTAAGTTGGATGCTTACTGACTAGAACGACGCAAACCTGTCTTCAAAAAACATGAATTTTCACTCTGTTATTTCAATTTGATGAATTAGGCCACATGGGCCTACATACATGTACTTTGCAAGTCACAGCTTATCATCAAATAGGATAGTGACTTAAATTGATGCATTGCATGAAATACACAAAACTATATTCTAAATAGGATGCAAATATTGTTGACTTAAGCTCAAGCACCAGAAAAATATAGATAATCAATTACTGAAACACTTGAATGAATAATCACACGTGCCCATAACGGAGCATAACGTAGAGTTTCAGAAGTTGTTACAAAAGTATTGTAACCAAATAGTTCCTAAATCCTAATAGAAGTCTGAAAGCGATCAATTTGTAAGATATGTTTTGTATGATTAGTATCTAAATAAATCACTGAAAGTGGGATCTTTCTTCCGCAATGGTGAATGGTGACGGCATTGCGAGCAAATCAATCAATCAGTCTATGGAACCAATCAATTAATGCAATTATTCCATCATATCAATCAACAGATTGTAGTTTTTTGTTAGCAGCAATCAATTAATAATGACCAATTAATTTCAATGCAATGATTTTTTATAGGCTCTAACGTTGGATAGCCAGCTCAGTTTTAAGATGACCACAACAAAAGTGTTACAGGAGGGGCCGAATCATGACATTCCACCCAATTGGATAGGATTGAATTTATAACTTGTTTATTCGTGAACCTGTTTACGCAGTTTATAAAACAATTATGCAGATACATGTGCGCGCGGCCTTTTTATGGGCACGTTGTATGAAGACTTCGTGATGAACAGACCCAGGGAACACTGGAAGTGGCCGCATTGCATCAATGCCACATAGTAGACGGCGACCAAAGGCCCTTCAAAGTGAGCAATTCACGCGCGGATATAGTCGAATTTCACCGATCGAATGTCAGGGAATGAAAATGCGATGAATTGCAATTTATTATGTAATTAGAACTGACCGAAATAGAAAACAGTGAGAAGCATTTTCCACTTTTCATAAAACATGAACGTGCGTCGGCACAACTTGATCGAATTCATGTGCAGAGTACTTGACCAATTATACTCGTAGATGGTGGTAGGGCCTTCAGCTCTGACGAGTTGATAATTTTCTTAATAAATGGCCAACGAAAACTGATGCATATATTATAATGAAGAAGAAGCAACAGTACCATGAAGTTAAGTGATGCATTCGTCGATGATGCATTTTTTGAGTTTTTGGGACATTCCAACACACTCAAGGTAGGATAGCTCAGCTGGTTAAAGTACGCGCTTCGGAGCGATAGAGCAGAAGGTCGACGGTTCAAGTCTATCCCCTGTGGTGTACACAAGTACAGATGCCCATTTCCTAAGACTTATGCAAGTTTTCTTCTAGACGCATGTGTGATTACTCAAGATTCTCAAAGTACTCAAGGTACACGGTGCTGTTTTGCAATGGGCGCCCCATATTATTGGCAATCGAAATTGGAAATCGGCAACCACGTATCTCCATGTAGATCTTTCTTGGAGATAGGATGAATGTAGTATTGTATAATGGATGAAGTAGCTGCGTTGAAACAAGGGTGCTCACCTATAAAATTCTGTGTCTCCACTGCTGATTAACTCTGATGTAAAGAGGATGCTCATCTCCTATCATTTTTCTGTTGTGTTGCTTCTGATAATATAAGGCCACCGTCTTCACTCATGAAGAGCGCCGACAGTTTCTACAGACCATCAAAGTTTCGGCAGATGCAACGCTGTCACATCCGCCTACTTGTAGATGCAGTGGAAAATTGTCAGGGTGAATAGAATTGTTGCATATTTTTGGTTGTAATGGATACCAAATGGATGGCTTTTACAAATGGCCAATGATATAGTAGGCCTTTGTAATAACTAGCGAATTTATTATTGATATACAACAAAGGGGTGAGACATAGTTTCGACCCTTTTCAAAGGCGAAGAGCGTCTCCTCTCCTGCCCCTTTGGGATCGACGCTTATGCTCACAAGAAGTTACTAACGCTAACCGGATGAGAGAATGTGAAAGATGTCACACGCCTTAACTCACTGCCTTCTAGGCCAAGCAATAGACTGAAATAAAGTAAACAAAATGAAGAAGGATGGTATACGCACTGTGAGCACTCATATTTACTTCTCTATTCATCAATCCCGTGTAAAATCGTCTTGATGGGACGAGTAGCCATAATCTGAAAGCGAATTTGCTGATGTAGTAGCGATGTTGTTATTCATTCAAATTAAAGATGAGTCTTTGCCTTAAGGATCCGTATTATCTCTGTGTGGCTGAAAAGCGAGGAAAAAGAAGAATAACAAAGACGTTCTGAAGGACTCTGAGAAGTCAAGTGACATATGCAAGGGTTATTAAACTGAAGATATCAAACGAAGGAGAAGTCTTAAATGATGAAATTTGCTGTTCGAAAATGATGCGATTATGTTACGCCATCTCGTCACATTCTCCTTGAAATTAATTCAATTTTGGCCTCGGGTTGCTTGGCAGAAACGAAATGTCTTGACAATAATCGCTCCTATTACTCGTGACTGCTTTTTCTTCTGCGCAAAGACATCCCATCCGCCTTGATTATTCCTCCATTTGTCCGCTTATATCAAGCGAACGATTTTGAAGCCCATCGGGAACTCTGTTGGTTTGGGATGGTTGAGTGACTCGTCCTTTCGCCTTTATAGAAGTTGACACAACGAGATCTTGTCTCAAACATTCGGCCCATTAGTCTTATTAAGAATTGCAAATAGTTTCTCTCCGCAGTATTGGAAATGGTCTCTAGTCGAGATAAAAGGATTTAAACACTTAATTATTGAACATGACTTTCTCAGAGTGCGCCATTTTGAGGGCAGATGGTGTTCATCTTCTCATCTTCTTTTAACATCGTAAAGTCTCCATTAAAGTCTTGAAAGGGAATTGTTCAGAGGTGTCGGATTGTGTTTTTTCATTTGCTTTCATTGTTGTTGATTTGTAATCTGGCTCTGAAAATTGGCGATGATGGACCAGAAATGATGATGAATTCGGATTAATTGCTCACAAACTTTCTCTTTTGCGACCATCCTTTCCGTCAGCGATGATTAGGGGAAGATTTATGAGCGACAAAGATGAATTTCAAGACGAGAAATTTATGGCAGCAACAATATCAATATGATTGTCTTGAGAAACTGGCAGAGATGGCCACAATCTCTCAGAAATTAATGACTGTAATCATTTGTTCAATAACTTCACAGAATATTGCAATTCCTCTCCTCAACTTTTGTCAATTTCAGTTCAAATTTGAAACTTTTCCGCTGTGAACTTGTTTTATCCATCAACATGCATGCAGTCAGGTGATATACTTTTTCCGCTCTGAGTGAGTTAGTTTGTGGACCTCATACAAAAAGCACTTTGTCGGTCGCATATTTTGCAACGTATTTTGTATGTTGGATGTCTTGTACACTGACTGCATACCAAAAGTACTCTGTGACGAGCATGCTTTAGAGGCATTTATAGATCTCGTACCAGAAGTACCAGGCTGCTTACAAAGTCCCACAAATTCATAGACTTCTCCCAGTTTTCAACTAACTTGCAAATTCATGGAGGCAATACACTGAAAGATACAGTATGCGATGGGGTTTTATAACTTATAATTAATTTTTGCGACAATCACGCATCTGTTCTTAATAACGTGTTCAGTGCAAGTGTACACATGCATATTAGCAACCCACACATGAATTGCTATACATACGTTGCTGCACTTCAATATTTGTAGTTTGCACCAAAGAAGAATTATGTTGAATGTTTCGAAGAAACTTAATGCTTACAAACCATTGGCGGGCTTGATTCGATTATCGTGCGATTCCGAATCGTACGACTCAGTGCACGATTAATCGAATATCGTGCGATTCTGAATATTTTGAGATTATCTCAGATTTGGATATTAGAAAGTTGCAGTTAGTCTGTTAGGCATATTGTCTTCAATTTCTAGTTCATTAGTTTCATTATAAATTCGATAATTTCCATTAACATTGAGATAATCAGACACTAAGCCTATTTAGACATTAAAATTATTCCTACTGTATTATTTAATACGATTCTCTGCTTGTAATGTTTGAGAGTGCAGCATTACAAATTAGAACATGATAAAATCGTAAACAAGGCACAAGGAGTCTTGAGAATCTGTTATTTGGAAATTGCTGTATTTACTCCGATTCTATATTTCACTTTATATCACATCACTGAAGAAGTCCCATCGGCGCCACATATTTGGTGCCTTCACTCCGCCTTTTGTGTACTCGAGTTCGTAGCTAGACGGGGGCCAGAGTGCGCGACATGTGTCGACTAGCGTTTGGTCGACGCCTTTTACTACCTAGTATTTGCATTTCCTAATTTTGATTCTTTTGGTCTTTATTAACAATATTTTATCAGGCATTTGCCGTTTCCTCCATCAATCAATTGAAACCAAAGTTTACAAAGTATTAGCAAATTTTAGGCTGCGTGAGAGACAGCTGTCACCGCGTTTGAGTTAATAGCGTACTTATTAAATGTAAATCAGACATTAATTCTTATCAATAAGTTTACATGTTTTCAATGCGGGATTTAAAATCAAGGGGAACTCTTTATACTTGACAGTGTGTATGACCGCATTAATCGTGTACAAAGCGGTCGTGCTTAATGCTTTTGCATAGAATGATGCATTCTTGCGATGTGTGGGAATTTTCAAACGATTCCCATAGAGACCATAGAGATTTGCGTATGGGAATGAAAATGTCGCGTCACACGGCAACTCAGTCTTATACTAGCTATGTTTGATCTTAAGTTCGGCACCTGCACATATATAGGTGTTACACATAGGCGTCACACATCCATTCAGTGCAATTATTTGAAAAATTCAAATGCTGAACGATAAGAAAAGGAAAATATACTGACTGTTTCCTCATCAGGCAAATTTCGTTGAAAAGTTACCTAGCAAAAATTCGCGTGATTGATTCCGTCGCACGATTAATCGAGCGGAATCGATTAACTGGGCCCTCAACTGTTGCATACATTTATTGAAGAATAATATCAATCTCGTATTCTTGAAGACCCAAATGACTTCTTGGCCATTTCGACAAAAGTAATGAATACGCTCGTAAAGTATCTTCATCAATTGTTGTCCATTCTACAAAGTCTACGCATCGCTCTGCATCATCGTCTTGGACAGACTGAACCTTTGTGATGATCATTTTATTCCAGTTTGGTTTGGCAGTGAGCAGTGACTCCGATCGTCGGCACTTTCGCTAAGTTGGAAGCAGGAAAGATCCATCGTGCGCTAGTCAACAATTGTGCAGTTGAAGTAGTTGAAATCATTTTTTGTAGGTGACTTGTAACATGTGACTCAAGCAATCATTTTTTCAGAGGATTTACTCTCAAGCAAGAGGAAACACAACATAGTGAAATAAAGCTACGAGCTTTGCAAAATTAACATACATACATACATAGTTACGCCAAAAGGCGTCAGATCTTCCGATCTCGGGCTAACTGTCTGACATATGAAATGCCATTTACTTGATCTGGAGCACTAGCGTCTTTAAATAGGCAGTCGACATAGGTCGTAGAATTTGCCTGTCCTCGTCGACGGGGTTCATGTGAAGTCATGACAAGATGTCTTGAGCCGGTTCACGACAATAGTCTTCTGCTCGAACCAGATGCACGCACAGAGTCAATCGTCGTTGTTGTAAGGTCTGGCTCGGTCGAATGAGCCCACACCTTCGATGCAGATCGTCGGTCTTTACCTTGTCTGTGTAGCGTATGGAGAAAGCCGTGCTGAGTAAAGCGGAATGGGCGGAGTCCAGTCGCCTCTCGAGAGTCCTTGTTAGTGTTGCATCCCCAGAAGGCATGGTAGATTCAACCAAACGTCAATATATTATTATAAGCAGTGACATATCACAAGTAATGCACTGTCTTTTAATTCAAACATAGTTATTAGTATAGCAACATCTAAGATATAAGAAGTGCTATGTCAAGAGGAACACTAGGTCATAGACTGTCAATCAGGCAAGATATCAACACACAACTTGTTAGATATCTCTACAACATAACACATCGCCCCTCCCAAAAATAAAAGATTAAACCCATTAATTGAAACCATAACGTTCCGTTTCCCTCCGATTCCTTTTAGGATACCTTGCACTTAATCTGTCAACGGGACAATACTCGTTGTCTGCAGACCTCGATTCTATACTCGTATTGTCAGTGTCATTAATGGAATGCCCAATCATGCAGCGTTTTAAGTGATAGTAATTTCTCTCGATTAATTTTAAAGTTTTACAATGTCTTAATACAAAACACCATTTACCGCGTTGTCCTATTATTTCATATGGGCCGTCATACCTTGCTGTATTTATTCCGCGGACTCGAGGAAGGATTTTTGCCATAACTTTTTCTCCGATATGATAGCATCGTACATTATCCGGTTTTTGCTTCATCCGCATTTGAGAATCTCTGATCTTTTGATGAATGCTATTCAAATGATTCTGCATGGAAATTATGTATTCGCATGAAGCATAATTCCTACTTTTTGCCTGAATTTTATCACATAAAGGGGTCGTCATTTTTCTTCCAAATACCACTTCATAAGGTGTAAACTTCAGAAGGCTATGTTCAGTGCACCTTAGCGCCATTTCTACAGTTGGAAGTACCTCAGTCCAATTTTTCTATTTTGAGGTGGACGTAGAAAACAGCATATCTTTTACAGTCCGAAATAGTCGCTCAATCAAAGAGTTCCCCTGGGGATAGTATGATGATGATTTTGTTCTTTTGATTCCAAAAATTTCGCAAAGTTCAAATATAATTTTATTTTGAAATGAAGTTCCCCTGTCTGAATGAATCGTATCAGGTACTCCAAAAACTGTGATCCAATTCTTATAAAGAGCGTCAGCTACTTCAATAGCCGTACCTTCTTTCAGCGGTATCAAAGCCACGTATCTTGAAAAGTTGTCTATGATTCCCAAAATATACCTTTCACCACGCAGACCACTTGGTAATGGTCCAGTTAAATCTATGGAAATCTTTTGAAAAGGATAACTTGCTTGTAATGATTCTACGCTATGCTTTTTGATTGGGGCACTCTTTCTGACCAGGCAACTTCTACAGTTTCCGATTATGAGTTTAACATCCAATTCCATTTCAAACCAATAATACTTATCTCTAAGTAGCTTCAATGTCTTGTTCACACCAATATGAGTAAAGCTTTCGTGGGTTGATTTTATGAGGTTTTTTCTGGTATTTTCTGGAATTATCAATCTGTAGCTATCATTTCCATCCAGAAGATATAACAAACCACCACGGAATCGTAATTGTGACCGCTTCTTCCACAGGGTAATCGCCTCCACTCCACAACTTTGCAGCTCCGTTGGTTCTCTTTCATCAATCCGTTTACCTTTCAAAAGTTTAATTACTTCCTCCAAGTTTTTATCACTACATTGATTTAGATTCTCTTCTAGTAGAACGATAGTTTTACAGAATGATTCATCGCTGTTTATATGTGCAATGTGTCTCACTTTAGGTTTGTCTTTTGGGTCCGCATGTTTAAGTTCACATTGTTGACATTGTGGTAAACGCGACATAACATCAGCGTTGACATGATCAGCCCCACGTCGATATTGTACCTCCATATCGAAAATTTCCAGCTCTTGTCTCCAACGACAGTATTGACTCGTATTAGGATTTTTCCAATTCAACATCCACGTCAAAGCTCTGTGGTCCGTCCTCACTATAAATGTTCGTCCGAGCAAATAGTTTTTAAAATGATATACGAAATTGTGTACTGCTAATAATTCTTTCCTTGTAATGCAATATTGTCTCTGCGTTTGAGTAAATTTTTGGATGCATAGGCAATAACTTTTTCCTTTCCATTTTGAATTTGCGATAGAACAGCTCCCATGCACTCATGCGAAGCGTCAGTATCAAGAACAAATTTATCACTTTTCGTTGGATATGCCAAAACGGGTGCTGTTGTCATAGCAGTTTTCAATTGAATGAATGACTCGTTACACTTATCATTCCAATCGATTGAAGTTTTCATTTTGCTTTTGTTGTTCCAAATTTGTTTACACAAACTTTCCAGAGGTGCCACCAACTGAGCGTAATTTTTAATGAACTGCACAATCCTAGCCAAGATCGCAATTCTTCTGCTGTCGAAGGTTTTTGGAAATCAAAATTTTCTCAATTTTTTTTCATCTGTCTTTGTACCATTCTTTCCAATAATATAACCCAAATATGAAACCTCTGTCTTAAGAAATTCGCATTTTTCTGGAGATAATTTCAACCCTGCTGAACGTACCCTTTGAAAAATTGTTCGTAATCGTTGCACTTGTTCTTCTAAAGTTTTCGAGAATACTAAAATGTCATCCAGATATATTAGACACTGATGCCAATTCTCCTTATCGAATACTTTGTGCATTAATTTTTGAAATGTACTTGGGGAGGTGGAAAGTCCCATCGGCATTCGAACAGATTTCCAATGATTTGTTTTCGTGCTGAAAGCGGTCTTCTGAATATCACTTTCGAGCATTGGCACGTTATAATATCCAGAGGAGAGGTCAAGAGTAGTGAAATATGCTGATCCATGAAGCGTATCTAATAAGTGTTTTGTCTCTGGTATAGGAAATATTGGTCTTTTAGTTATTGCGTTTAATTTCCGGTAATCCACTGTAAGTCTGATATCGCCATTCTTTTTCGGTACTACTACCAACGGTGCATTCCATGGAGATTCGCTTTCCCGTATTATGCCTTTATTCTGTAAGTCATGTATCATTTCTTCAACTTTATCTTCTAACGGAATAGGAACACGCCTGTAAGCACATGCAATAGGTTTTTCATGTCCGGTATCAATTTCATGTTTCACCATATCAGTTAATCCAATATCATGCTTGCTCACACTGAAAATATCCACAAATTCTTTTAAAAGAGGAATTAGGAGTTCTTTTTCTTTTTCACCAATTTCGTCTATTTGTTTTTTAAATTTCAATTCTAAAATTTTCAACGTTTATCTGCATTCATCTCACTCATTTGGTTAACACACTTTCCACCACGTGAGTTGTTTTTCTGACTCGATGTAACTCCAATGAAACTTCCTAACTTCATACCCTTATGCAATTTTACACCATCCTCAAAAGTCCATATTCGCACAGGGACAT
Source organism: Prostheceraeus crozeri (assembly GCA_907163375.1). Classification (NCBI taxonomy): domain Eukaryota; kingdom Metazoa; phylum Platyhelminthes; order Polycladida; family Euryleptidae; genus Prostheceraeus; species Prostheceraeus crozeri. Next base: position 849,961 of record CAJQUW010011843.1, on the reverse strand, counting down.
GTTTCCTGTTGTCAATTTTAACCATTCCTGTAGCTGTTATCCAATTTCTCTCACCCAAATCAGCCACATTTGGTTCATAGAGACCCTCTAGTCCCTCATTTAGATCAACATAACCACGTATCATATATTCTCCAGCTTCATGTAGTGTTACTGTATCGAAACATTTGACATCAAAGCCTAAATTTTGAACATCATCACTTATGTTACGAGTCTTTTGTAAAATCAAATCTTCTGCCTGATCTCGACTCTCAGAGCAGGCTACGCTTAGTTTTCCGACTTCAAACCACTGCGACTCAAACTCAAACTTTTCAGTTGTTGTATCAACGATACCTCGACATTGTTTACCCAAGCACAATTCTCAGGAGGATCTACTGCTATTTTCAGCTTTTTCATGGTTTGAAATCCCAAAATCAGATTTGGATATATTTTATCAACAGTCCAGAACTTACAGTACCTCTCTTGATCACGTATTTGAACGTTCAGCTTAACCCAACCGTCGGTATGCATTCGTGAATCATTCGCACATTTGATAAATTTATTTGCTTTTATTATTCTGCTTCCAGAAATTCCTGTTCTCTTGACGAACTCTCTATCAATAACATTGATGTCTGCTCCAGTGTCCAAAAACAAGATTGAATCGCGCCCCTCGCATTTACCCTCGATCAATGGCTTATTTTTCGACTTCTTTGATTTTTTTTAATTGTCTTGGTTACATCTGGAAGAAGTGCTCGAACCGTTTTCCACTTTTTATTCCCTTGAATGTACTCGTACAAATCATTAATGTCATCTGGATAGACCTTTTTGCTTTGATTTCTTCTCGTCTTGACTTCAGCTTCACCTTTTGAGATATTGTCGTCATACATTGTCATTGCATGGATCTCCGCGATTACATCCATTTCCTTAATACTGCATCCACTTTCCGTTTGTGATTCGGAAGTGTCATCTGATACATCAGCTGAGTCCCATTCGGTATTTTCCTGCACTTGTATCTTCCGAAAACGTCGCGGTCTGGTTGAATTTTGTAACCTGCAATTCGATGAATTATGTCCGAATCGTCCACAATGTCTACACTTATTGTTTTCACAGAATCGAGCCACATGCCCTTGATTTCCGCACATTCAACAAATTATTTCTTGTCGTTGAGGTCTTGTTCTGGACCTATTGAATTGTATGTCTTGTGTTTACTTTGCATCACTTTGTTGGCGTCATCTCTTTGCCAAGCGTCATTATTTTGCCGCGTAATATCGGCATAAGACCGTCTCGGAGTAACACTTGTATTTTGTAAAATTGTCACGATGTAACTAAGCTGCTTCTGTACCATAGTCAATTGGTTTTGCAATTTTTCAATCGCAGCATTTTGCACACTTTCCTCCAATTCAGCTTTTCTCACATACGTCGATGCATTTGTTTTCTTCTCTTTCTTCACGAGATTGTATGCCTGGTCAAGAGTATCAACTTTCACTCTGTTTAGGGCCAGTTTCAGTTCTTCATTTCTTAATCCTTTGGTGAACGCATCAATAAGGTGTTTCTCTCTTTGCTCTGAGCTCATACTTTTTAAAAGTTTAAACCCTTCGATTCGGATTTCCGACAAGAATTCTCGTAAGTGCTGATCACTCTTCTGCTTACATGCAAATAATTTCAACAGCGGAGTTAACCCAGATTCTTTGGGTAGGAATAGTTCCATCAATTTGGTTTCGATCCACTCAAAATTGTTTTCATTGTCCTTGAATTCGAGTTGCCCATATAATTCGAAGCGCATTTCATCCGACTATGTATTGAAGAGAACAATGATTTTAGTCTCGTTCTTCGTAATTCCAGATATCTTGAAATATTGTTTTAATGTTTCCAAATGTGATTTTATGTCATCATTTTTGTCACATTGGTGAGGAACAGTAATCGAGTCTTTGTGGAGTAACTTTTGCAGTAAGTTTTCCAATAGCTGACACTGCTCGCTAACGCCATGTGTTGCATCCCCAGAAGGCATGGTAGATTCAACCAAACGTCAATATATTATCATAAGCAGTGACATATCACAAGTAATGCACTGTCTTTTAAATTCAAACATAGTTATTAGTATAGCAACATCTAAGATATAAGAAGTGCTATGTCGAGAGGAACACTAGGTCATAGACTGTCAATCAGGCAAGATATCAACACACAACTTGTTAGATATCTCTACAACATAACAGTTAGAGTCCAGGTTTCCGCATTGTAAAGGAGCACCAACTCGATCACTGATGAGAAGAGTTGAATTCTTAGAGCATTAGGCAACGCTTCACTCTATAGGACTACTCTAACAGAGCGGAAGGCAGTCCAAGCCAAAGATCTTCGGCTCTCGATGTCAGATTGGATTGATGGAACAACACTGCCGAGATAGACAAATCTGTTTGATCGAGGGAGGCGTTTTACACTACCGTCGATGTCGCGGCACTCGATGTGAACATTGAGATCAGATGGAATAGTCATAACTTCGGACTTCTTGATGTTGATTGACAGGCCCACTTTTGCTGCTGAAGTCTGGAAGTTGGCGACCAAACTCTTTGCTCCCTCGACCGTTGAGGACAACAGTACGAGGTCATCAGCATATGCAAGGACAGACAGACGCTTTTCGGGATGCCGCAGACCCCTCCGACGGCTTGGAAGCAGCCCGTGTTCGTATGAGGGAATGGCGTCATGGAGAACCCAGTACAGCAGTAGCACAAGCAAGAACGGTGCGAGTGTGTCTCCTTGAAGGACTCCTGAGGTGGTTGGAAAGGTGCCTGTAGGTCCGTCGTTGGTGATTACCGCAGCCCTTGTGTCCCTGTAAAGTGCCATGATGGAATGCACAAGTGGTGGTGGAACGCGGAAAGCTCGCAGTACACCGGCGAGAGCGCTTCGAGAAACGGAATCGAAGGCCTTGCGAAAATCCACGAAAACACAGACGAGATTACGTTGGTGAATGCGACACTCCTCCAATATTCTCCGAAGACAGAGTATATGTGAGGTCGTATTTCGGTGCAGACGAAAGCCATTTTTCTCGAATCGTAGGTAGGGTTCTAGGACAGGTCGAATCCTTGACAAGATGATCTTGTTAAAAAGTTTTGCAGCACATGACATCAGCGAGATACCTCTGTGCTCTTCCAGTCGAGTTGTACCTGGCCTCTTTGGCACTCCGATGATATTAGCAGATGTCCATTCTGGTGGGGCTGGTCTACCCTGAAGCAGGCTGTTCATTACCCCGACAAGATGCTCAGCAACACATTGAATGCTTGGTACCTCAGCTGGCACGCCATCTGGTCCTGCACATTTTCCCCCTGGGGTTTGAATGGCCTGTTGCATTATTTCATCAACAGCTATCGGAGTCACATTGAAGTCTGATTCAGAGGGTAAAGCGGAACTTTGAGGGAAAGACATGTAGATCGATTTCGGTGAGGCTGCATTCAAAGTTGCGGAGAAATAATTCTCAATTGCATCTTTGCGGGCAGTTGGAGTGTCCCCAGAAACGGTGATTCCACTTTTCCGTCTTCTTCCCGTCAGTGTTCTCACGGCTGTCCAGACCGCATCGTTCTTGCGCGCACTGCCAGCCGCTGCTATTGTGGTAATGACTTTGTTCAGGGCAGCTCTCTGATAAACCTTGTAAGTTTGTCAGATTTGTAAGATTAACAATATATGTTACTAAGAATATTACTAAGAATAGATGTGTGATGATCGCCTATGTAAATTGTGAATTAAAAGCACCACCGTATGCTGCATCTTTAATTTCTTCCATGAATTTAAATGCAGGTTGAATAATGGGAGAGAATAATGCGAGATTTTATAACCAACTTGTGTTTGGAGAACTGCTTAGGATACATGTATTTGGTACTTCTATTCTCCCCCCACCCACCTTTTTGTTGCTTGCATCCGGGAATGTTGCATCGTCAACGATCTTCTCTCGCTCCTAAAGTCTCACTACCGTCGCAGAAGCGTTGAGCATGAAATTCCTCTGGCTTGTAGAGCATTTACAGCCTCAGAATTAGACAACTGCTTGTCATTTGTCTGTAGACAACAATCACGCAAAGTTCATGATCACAACTGTACCTTGTATTCTAACTGAGCATCCAAGGGACCAATCCTTCATCCCAGGGTTCAAGTAAGACTTCTCAGTGGTGTTGTACTGTCACTCAGTGACAGATCAAATCTTATTCTAAATCCAATGTGACTAAGCTTGACGAAATTTGGTGGATTTGGAAAAATTGGAAAATGGGGGGGGGAATAGAGGTAGCAAATAACATTTTTGCCAGAACATTTATCAAGCATGCGTATTGTGATTTCGGATAGGTTTCAATTTTTCCAGTAATTTCGTTCTGCTCAGTATTTGGTTCCTTTTACTGATGTTTCATTTGATTCGTACTCATAGCCCCTCTGACCTTTCAATAGGTCAGAGGATCCTTTCAATAATTTTAACATTATACTCTACTATCTTGCTAAAACGGAATTTCGTTTTACTTTATATTTGTAGGCTGTGTCATTCTTGCATCGCAAGTAGCAAGTCCGTGCGTGCGCGAATGACCATATGGACCCTACCTTTAGTCCTGATGGCCGTTAGTGCTTCTGCAAAAAATGCTACCTGTTGAATGAAAGATTGCATATCGCATCTCATTTTGTATGTGAAAATGCCAAATCTGTCGTACCTACACTGATTTTCTTGCAGTTGTTAACAATGTTTTAAAGGAAAATAAACGGGATTAATTGTTAAATTGAATGTTTACTGTGCATTCAGGAATATTTGGACTGCTGCGAAACAATGTCGTCTATAATATGCATCGCGTTGATGTCCTTACCCACTTTCCCCAATGGTGTCGGGTCTACCGGGGTCTGCTGTTGGTGCACTTGCCACCCCATCTTTCTAAAAGTCGATGCACGACTTTTATTACGTCTTATCTGAGTACCCAACTACCTTTCAACCATCTTTTACCCGCTTTTTTCATTTTATTGTTTAGCTATTAAATTCATTCATGTGTACATTGTCAGAAACTGCTACAGCATCACCACATGATTGCTCATAATTAGTTCAACTACTACAATGACTTTGCATTGTCTGACACTCGCTCACATTGACTTATCTCAAATATCGCGTGATTATGTATTAATTTGTGAATAATCCTTCAAAGCCCGATATGTTCTTGCTCTTTAAAACAAAAGGCAATGACATTAATCTAAGTAATGGTTTTACTTCGTTATTGAGCGATCTCAATGTAAATAGCGATTTATTGCACATTTTCAACTATTTTTAATATCCTTGGAATTGTCAGGAATAAAGTTATCTCTCGACAGTTTCCTCAATCTCTTCTAAATTCACCTAATCGCTTGACGACCTAGAGATAGTGCAGTGGCATTCCTGTCCGGGTATTCAGAGACTTTCCAACCACTGTTCCAACTTCCCGCAAGTTTTCCGGTGCCCGAATGTCATAATGGTTGCACTGAGTGTCCCTCCGGGCCATAAAATAACAAAGGAATGTGGACGACATGACAACGGAGAAACGTGCGGACAACATCACGCGACATTCAACACCCATTTATCGGATATAAATATTTGGAAATTATTTAATGAAAGAAAAGGTGTGGAATGCACGCAATGAAATGTTTTTAGTTATTTACCGAGTTTTGAAAGCATGTTGCAGAAACTTATTGCACAGTCAATGATGACATTAAGACTTTCAAGTGGTTGTTAATGAACTTTGATGAACCACTTTGCAAGTGCCTCTGCTTGAATGACGAGAATCAAATTAGCTGTGATAGCATTATCCGATAATTCTTATATAGTTTATCATGAATTTTTAACATATAAGTTGGACATGATGACGACTCCTCGATGTTTCAATTCCCGATCGCATAAGCGATTCGGGAATGGTGCACTGGTCGAATGCTTTGAAAGGCACCAACGGAGTGGAGTTGTTACATTGGTTACAACCATAGAGTAGGGGTTACAACCACAGATATCTCCTTCCGACCGTGCACAACCACATCAAAGTTACCACTTGATTTGTAAGAGTGCTGTTTCCCATTGTCATACACAGTGGGGTATTGCCAGCAGAACGGGAAGTCATAAGCAGTGGGGCTTTGCTTGCGACTTACCGTTCTGCTATGACCCACCGTGCATGACAATGAGGCATTGTTTTAAGGGAATCATAGCAATCTCATGACATAGAAATCAAAAAGCAGCTTTAATTTGTTTGTCTATAGTTCGAAGAAGAAATCTGTCGTCGTACACACTGCAACCACAGCATGGCTATAATTCTTGATGCAACAGATAGCTCTGAACTCATCCGATTGCCATTGCATCACACCGTACCTATTCATGCCGTATAGTCCGGCAGCCAGAACGAGTTTCTGCAGGGAACGAGGCCGAAAGTGAGACTTTCACAGAATGATGTGCACCCTATGCATACTACAAATCGGCACGTCTGCCGAGTTCTAGTGAGTTCCTCTTCTTGTCAGACAGGATCAAAGAAAATCACATGCAAATCCAATGGGACGCAGATTGCAGTTTTTGGCAAAAATGAAATTTTCTATGTTTTCTCTGATTGAACGAAAAGTACTTAACCCAGAGTTATAATTTTTGGTATGGAATGTCTTCAGGTCATTTCCTTTCATTTTCATACACCCCTGTCTATAAAGCTAAACCCATTTAGATTTGGCGAGCCTCTTAATGTCGGCAAACACAAACATTTTGAGCTACTTTATCCACATTCAACCATATTATCACATGCATTGCCGATTAGATGCATGATAAAAGCACATGCACACTATAGGAAATGACCTGAAGACATTCCATACCAAAAATTATAACTCTGGGTTAAGTACTTTTCGTTCAATCAGAGAAAATATACAAAATTTCATTTTAGCCAAAAACTGCAATCTGCGTCCCATTGGATTTGCATGTGATTTTCTTTGATCCTGTCTGACAAGAAGAGGAACTCACTAGAACTCGGCAGACGTGCCGATTTGTAGTATGCATAGGGTGCACATCATTCTGTGAAAGTTTCACTTTCGGCCTCGTTCCCTGCAGAAACTCGTTCTGGCTGCCGGACTAGTAGCTCTTCATTCTTCGGACTGCTAGATAGGCTTTGATAAAAATATAGAAGTTCAAATAAGATGTATCCAAGTTGGATGACATGGCGCGTGTAGCACAATAGATGCGAAACTTTGACGTCTTATGACGGACACGGAAAAAATTGCAAATTGTAGTAAAACACTTACATTAAGTGCTATAATCAGGGAGGGACTTTATGCTCATCGTGTGTATTCATCTCAACTAATTCTGCCATAACATCCAAAAATTAGTATTTCACTTTTCTGATTCGATTAACGGTACAATTTTTCATCTCATGATCAAGATCATGTATGCTGGACAACAGGTTTTTCTGGTATAATCTACATATTTACTTTTATGGGTTTTTAGCGCTTGAAGTCTTTAGTTCTCCTTTGTCGGTAAATTAGAACGTCATCTCCTTTTCAGACAGTACAGGAAAAGGGCAGCGACCTTTTACAATCTAGGCCTGATGCGCTCTTGACAAGGTGTCCTAAGATCAGTTCAGCATTTGAACTCTGCCCTCTGAGTCTATAAAAAGGAGAAGGATCGACCGTTTGATCGGCTCTGATTAAAGACGTATCTGATTTATGGCCATCCTTAGCTGGGCCACTTGAACGCATGGCAGCAAAGCAAGGAGGCTTCGATCCGCTGCATTCGTCATTTGAAGGACTTTTTATCTTCAGAAGATGGAGACGGGAGCCATCTGCAAAGGGAAGTCTGACGGATAATGCACTCCTCTCTCAGTCAAAGTGAAGAGTGCGCTGTGCGTCAGGCATGATGGGCTCTCCACGTCGATGTGTTGGTAGGCGATTTGTTGTTTTAAGACACCCGGTGCGCCATTTTCAATCAACTAGTGAAAAGCATTCCATCTCAAAGTTCCCCACTTCTTTCAATTCACAGTTGCCTTAAACGAAATTGACTCTTCTGTGAGCTAAAGAAATCCTTAAATGATTGCTTTTATACAATTAACGCGTTGGCAAAGACTGGTGTCACAGATTGCTGGCATAATTACACGACCAAGATCTAAGCTGTTTAGATAAACTTCTCATAACTGTGATGAGATTCTCTCATACTTAATGCCAGCCACAACACATACAAGAGGAGAAACTTTATAAGATCTGAGAATCGAGAGAAAGTTTGCTCCTTCAGCTTGCTTAGGCACTTATGTCTTCACGAAAAGGGGACAAATTCACGGCCTAAGTCTTGCTAACCACTTGGCTAGAGAATGCACAGTTGCGAAATTTTAATCTCAAGAAACTGCAATATATTTATACCCAAAATAAACACAACATCTCTTTAGTCACCAATCTTGTGACGAAGTCAAAGTCAGAGCCGATTAGGGGCATTATTGTGACAACATTGTGGACATGTGCTCCTCAATAGTGAAGTGGAAAAACGTCACACTTCAAATCTAGTTCCATTGACCTGAGAGGGAAATTCCTTAATGATATGGAGATCAGGAAACTCAAGATCTTCTGACAATCTGAAAACCGCAGTGTCTGTTTTGAACTATCTGTTCAAAATACTTTGCAGGCTGGACTAGATTTTACACGAGAGTAACCTCGACGAGAGATCAAAATTGAATATAAATTAATCATCACGAATCAAGAACTAATGCTTCATTCAAAATGGAACGGTTGGTCATGAGCAAAAGCGAGTCTTTTTATGCCGATTAACAAAGAATTGACTGTCACTGATCAAATTGATTAGATGATCAACAAATAATCACAGCGATTGATATTTTCAAATTCACTAACAATAATGAGCTGTTTTTGAATAATTGTTTACTTCGAAAAAATACCAGGTGCCAAGGGGTTTAACTTAGCCTGATAGGTCACCGATTTTAATCCATGTTATTGCTTAGATGTATGTTTCTGAGAAAGGAAGTGAACTTCTGCCGAAGTTTTGATGGTCGGTTGGCCCAAGCATGACCCACTGCTCGCAATGTACAGCAGCTGCCTTCATCGAAACTTTGCTATGAATGCTAAGATCTCGTCTTATTTATCATGTTCATCGCGATTTCTCTCTGCTCAGTGTTAATGTGTCAGCACTGACCGCTGCTATGCATGTACCTTTGCACCTAAGTTAAGCCCGTGTCAACAGAGAAAGTATCTTTATCTGTTACGTATTTATGAAGCAATCAGTATTAAATGTTTTTCTCATGATCTCTGTGACCAAACGGAGTCCGTAATGGATTTACATTTGCCGTGGAGTTAGTTTCGTTCTTTTTCTTGTTCTATATTTGACTGCTATTTTACAGTATTGAAGTCATTGTTATCATTCCGTCCTATTGTCTTGTCTTCCGTCTCTGTGCTGTAGATTGAGCTGTAATCCAACACTTTGTCCGATCATGTTCATCAAGTTCTCTCACAACCGTGTGCGATAGAACGGTTCGAAAGGCCCCGCCGTAGACATGCTGAAGTTCTTAAATCTACACAACAGAGAAAGATAAAAAAAAGGCACTTATAGGAAAATCGATGCATAGACATGAAAAGTGAAGAAAGTAACAGTTCTGCAAAATAAACAAAGGATCAATTTTGTATTCCATATCGGAAAGTTTAGTCATTGATTTTGCTTCTGTGAACAGGGTATGTGATGATTGCTACTCGTGTGTGAGAATCCAAACGGACGCGCCCAGACCGCAACTCACTTGACACAAGTCAACTCTTCCACACGACAGGAGTGGTGGTACAATAGAAGCGTTAATGAAAGCGCATGTCATACCACTATACATAGAAATAAACTGTTTATCTGAAGTTGACTACTATGGAAGTTGACTGCAATGGAGATTGAGGGGAGCAAAGTTGGGGTACGAATGACCAATTAAAAACCTAGATTTACACATGCAACTGATTCTAACCCAATAATAGAGACCTTGACATGTGTATTTAAGTGAAAATGAGTGCGATTTATGTGCCACTATTGTGTAGTGGATGAAGATTAACTTCAATTCTAGAGGTTTTATTGTTGCCAATTTCTATGCCTCTATACTACAGAGCTGATCATAAAGTACACAAACACAATTAAGGTAAACAATCTGCAGTCCCTGTGGGAGAACGAAGACATGCATTCACTAATTGTTTTGTTTTGAACCTTCGTTCACCTTACATCGTGTTTGTGTACTTTTGCGAAAATGAGAAAAGATTTTGAAGAAGCTAAAAAAAAGAACTATTGAACTTATTTGAATAAAACTTACATTCGTATTCCTTCCATCGCAAGGATTCTGAAGACACCAAACATGAACTGTTTTAAAGTTTTAAAGAAAAAAGTGAGAATACAGCATTTTCATTCAAAAAGAGTCATGATTTTGTGATACATTCTCGATATTACTAATTTTTTATTAGTTCACCGACTTTGATGACCAGCATCTCAAAAGACAGCTCAGAAAATGTTCGTTCTCCCCGTTCTTGATTAATTATCATACTCACATGTTTTCTTATTGAAAAATTGCAATTTGAAAATTGAACGATTTTCACATTTTTTATCACTGCTCAGCAAATGCAACTACGGATGCAAGTCTGTCACAGCTCATTTTAAAGCTGAGAAAGCAAGCCCTCGAACGATGTATGGCTAATTGTTGTGCGATGCGATTGGAAGACATGAGAGTCGATTGAAATTCATCGAAATTTATATGGTCCGTTTTTTATGATCATCTCTGTAGATATTAGAATACAGTGCGATATTCTATCGCAGATGAGATTGACTGCTGTGAAAAACAGCAGCAAAGCGCAAGTCTCAGTTGACAGACTCCAATATTCTTATCTTCGCACGTTATTGATCCTGCCCCTGAAACGAGAGATCGACCGGTGCTGGAAATATCCATTGGAGAAACTGTCCAATAATAAACCAATTTTTGAACAAATAATCGAAAAAAGAAATTGCAGTTCATTGGCATGAGCGGTGATATTATGCACCAACGAATGGTCATTGCCGGGAAATTGTAGCCGCAGACATGCTCTCACATTGATCGGTACATTCAGTGCAATTTGAATTCATGAGTAAAATTCAGAGCCTCAATTTGCTGTCCCTGCACATACATGTACGTTAACTCTAAAGATGATAGGATAGCGCCACCATATCATGAACACTTTGATAAAGAGCTGTCAAACAGCATCTCTTCGCTTTACTGTCATATTATTAACAGCATTGCAAGAAGGACTTTGCAGTATTTGTGTAGTGTGCACTATAATGGTGATGTACTGAATGCGGATGTACTGCATACTTATACTAAACTTAAGAATTTCCAATATCATGCTCAATAAATGATTGCGAATTAATTACTTAAGTTACAAGTTAATTATGTGCAAACATCGTAATTGAATTCCTCAATCAATTGCGAGAGAGTGAAAGAGTGAATGGAAGAGAGAGAGAAAATGAAGAGAGAATAGCGATCATAGGTTGCAGAAGTTCCTCTTATCTTTTTTTAGATGGATGTTATTTCTATCAGCTTTTGTTATCAAAACATGTCAGTTAAATTTTGTTGATAACATCACTGTATCTAAATAAGTTTTTTATCAATCAATATGTGAGAATGTGACAGTAACAACAGTTAATCTGTGCTGTAAAAACATTTTATCATGGTGATCAATGTTGAGTCAATTTGTACCGTGTTTAAGTGTCGCTTCAGTGTGTCTCTTTAAACACTGTCGATTTAACACGGCTTCATACTGTTTATTGATCATGCACCAACGTGATTGGAAGTATTAAAATGACTTACAAGAGAAAGAAATAAACATACACAGTACAAAACATCCATCAGAGTTCATAGCACGCTTTTTGACCCGAACCGTTTGGCTGTGTACGCTCGTACAATACTTCGGAGCTGATAGTTGAACGAATGTTTTTGTCTCAAAGGTTCTACATCATGTCAGGGGCAGCAATAAACTATAGAAATTGATCTATGTCCATGGTTGATGGCTTCATCCATTTTCAATCAAAGGAAGTAGAAAATAGTGTCTTTTCAGATAAAATTTGGAAATTTCTATGCATGTGTTGAAGTATCTGTGTCACCATTGAAGCTAGCCACTCCATCATCTATGAGGCCTGGGTTCGGGTCGGATTCCGGTCGATTTCGAGTCAGATTCTGGTCAGGTTGGAGTCGGATTCAGGTCGGGATTTGGTCAGGTTGGAGTCGGATTCAGGTCGGGATTTGGTCAGGTTGGATTCTTTTCGGGTTCGGGTTAAATTCGAATGGTGCTGTTTCGGGTTGAGGATATTTTTTTCTTGACGACCGCACATCTGTAGCTTGTAGTGTGACACTTAATGATTTTCGCAAATCGGAGTGATGTGCCTATACTTGTAGCGAAGTTGTTTGACCTATAATACATACATTCCGACACCACATACATACATACCGATACATTCCGATACATACATTCATATCAGAGCCCCAAATTACTTAAATTTTCATTGTGAGATCTCATGTGCAATTTTCCCTTAACCTACATATGTATGCCACAATTCTTGTAGTCTATCCTTTCACAGGATTGTCTAAAGTATTTTCCTTTTGCTGGATATTTCTGTGAAAGAAGTGCACTTTTGATAGAGATTATGCATTAATTAAATACCACTTACTTATTCTTCTATTAGAATGATAAAACAAAGCGTAACTATTTAGAGAACTTGACGCATGATTTTTTTCATTTTAGTGTACTTTTTCCGACCACCTGTTTCTTATTACGCTTTATTTTTTTAATTCGTTTTCTTATTAGCTGCATCTTTATTCGTCCCTTCTTTGTCAAGGTCACCATAGCAATTTCATCAACATTCCGGAAAATTGAAATCAATGGCAGATAATTCTATTGTTTAATTGCTCTGACTAAAATTGCGAAAAAATTAAATAAACAAAAATGAGGAAATAATCTAATAGAGATATGAAATTGAAATCCAGTAAAAACATGACTTATTATAGCAAAACATTTGTCATCAGCATCTCACAAATTCAGAAGACATTTCTAACTTTTATAAGTCTGATCACACGAAGGAAATAATCCTCAAATTAGGATCAGAAATCTTATGAATGTACCAAAATACAAAAATGATAATTCTCACTCTCCTAAGTATTGGAAGTTTTGAATCTCTGCGGTGCAACTATCTATCTAGTAACAAGGACATTTTAGTAGCATCACTTTTCCTTGCTGTTAAATATAACAAAATGTAATGGCACATGTTTGATAAAACATTGTTCTGAAAGCCATCGTGTGACTCAACCAATCAGCGGTGTATTCATACCAAGATATGAACAAATATGTTGTATCTCTAACGCATTATTTTAAATGATTTCTTGCATTTTGGACAACTTTATTCACATTTGTTTTCTTGTCTTAACATTTCTAATAAAGCGTGTAGTTGCATTTGCACTTGAAGACATGCTGAATTATATTTGACGCAAGATATACACGTAATAGTCATTTCTAGTGAATGGTAAAAATTCTGCGCGCACACTTTGTGGGAACGAGGAGAAGATGGATTGATGAGGAAGCGAGTTTACAATCTTCAGGTCTTCCTAAAGAGTAAAGACGAGGTTCACTGTTCTTCCCTGTCCGTGGCATGGAGGATCTTGCGCGAAGGAGGGGGAACAAGGACCATGGGTTTCGGCTTTTCATAACCGAAACCTTGAAGAGCGTTTCCCACGAGTTTGGTTCTCGTAGACCGAATGATGCCCGTCAAGTCAGCAACGGCGGCTTTTAAGAGGTCGGCTGAGTTCGATAGCTTTAAGGAGTAATGTACTCCTAAAACATTCAGTTTCTTTTATCTGCCAGCGGTCATCGGAACAATTTCCAGGCTGCAGGCTGTAAAACGGCATCCGTTTCACAACTGCACGAAGCAATTTTATGTTAATGTATTCACCCACTGAGACATTGAATATTTTGTTCAACAGGACTGAAGCTCGGCTAGTCTGGCCTTTCCTCCCCAGAATAATGTCGCCAGGGCTTCATAGACTTATCTCGAGGTATCTAAAGTCACTTCAAGAAGTGATCGACTTTGTCTTCAGAAAAACGTGAAAAACGTGTATTGCGTTTGTCTCAGTTGACAATGGCTCGAGGATCGACTGCTATTGACGGAGAATGACTGTTTTTTGACATTGGTGAGTATGAAACAAATTCATCAGATTACTCAAATTTAGCGTGAAATTTATAAATTTATATCATAAGTTGTGATAGAATCTCTACATGATACCCCTGTCTACATGTCAATTTTCTGTCAACATGACGGAATCTATTACCAATTATTCTCCTTCAACAATCAATTATTTGCTATTATCCCCCTTTCCCAATCAATTAATTGCAACTGTTCCCCTTCAGCAATTTAGTAATTGCAATTATCCCCCTTCAACAATAAATTAATTGCTATTATTTCACTTCAACAATCAACTAATTGCAATTATTATTCTTCAATAGTCAATCATTTTCAATTAATTCCCTTTAGTAGTCAATTAATTGCAACTGTACCCCTTCAGTAGTCAATTAAATGCATTTGTTTGCTTAGATATTTATGACTGGTGAGCGGCAATTGACTTGATGTTCATGACAAGACCATGAGAAGCAATAGCGGACGTCGTAGAGCCATGAGCTTAATTTGTACTTGAAATTACTTCAACTAATTGTAAGTGTTCTTATCTGCATCTTGACATTCTTAAAGAGACGTTTTGTTTTTGCATGAAAACATGAACTTCTTTCAATTTTGTCGAGGTTATTTCGCTTTTAAGGAAACCATGACATAACCCCAGATAAAAGATAAACCAGCAAAAAAGAATAAGTGCTCAACCAGGAAGTAAGTGAAATATTGTTTGGACACATAGGATCAAAGCTTTGTTTTAAGCTGCAGTTCGTTGCCCTCAAAGAGAACTACAGTCTTGGGTGCAAGCAATGTACGACGTATCTTTACAACTCACACGTCGTAGGGTACCATCAATTCCAATGTCTCATGGTGGCTCTTTAGTTCGGGTTTGGTAAAGCACGATTTATCGCTTACCGCGTCATAGGCCTAATAATTGCAACCAATAAAAATGATGCTGCTGAGCATGCATTATATTTCATGCCATGTCAAACCGATTGCTATGGTCTTGAATATGAATTATAAATCGGTTATTCCAATTTCAACGCCCAATTTCTGATCAATATGATTCAAGTGGGATCTACTGAAATATGCCCGGTGATCACTATGTGTACGCTTCAACTCTGCTGGGGATGTTCAGTCAGCTCCTTTAATGAGCCTCCTCACCATTCTGTTATATTTATGCATAGTAGGCTGCAAAAGCAACAGCCCCGATGACAGTTGATGAAGCGCGCATACAGTGCAACGAATCAACAACGAATTTAAGTCACCACGATAAGACTGGATAGTGGAAGTCATTGCAAAGGGATCTCAATCTCTGCGCAACATTATGGTCACTCATCCACAGATTTTGAGGCTTTACATGTATGTTATGATAAGAAAATGATACCAACAAGACAATTACGTGCATATAAAAGAATTCATAAGCAAATACATGAAGATCGCTTCTATTTTGACCCTCATGAATATGTCGCGCTGTCATCACGCATTATTGTCATGCATCGCTCTTCGCATTGACGAAAATATCACATAATAGTAATTATTGTAATTATTACAATATCAATACAGTACGTCTTCCAGCTGAAAGGAAATGTATGATGCACTTTACCGTCAGCGAGTCGTGCCAAGTCAACATACATTGAAGGCAAGTCATCAAACACGCTCTACGAGGGCTCTAGATTGCTGTTCAACAGTCGGAGAGGAAACGTCTGAAAAAGGCTCCTGCACTGCTTTCATGAAGATGTAAAAAAACTATGCATCGTTTCAAAAAACAGAAAGTCAGAAAACTGAAAACTGAAAACGATGTTGCCTTTCACAAGAATGCGTCCAACAAAAGTTAAATCCGATTTGCGATGTGCGTGAGTTGTAAGTGATTTTTTTTTGATGAGACGCTTAGTTATATGATCATCACAAGTATTTCCACAGAGTAGGCCTCATAAATAAAATATTACTGCGGAGAAATTTTGGAACCATCGACCTCTCCGCAACTGAAGCAGACTTCACTTAAAATCTGTTGAAAACTTTAGAAGTTTGTGCATAATTTTCAACGACAATGCTTCAAATATATTTAAAACTTCTATGCTCTTGACAATTATATCACTGGTATTCGATAATCACATCCTGCCGGCGCAGTAGCCTTGTGGTAGAGTGTTCGCTCTTCGTCCGGGAGACCTTGGTTCAAATCATGGTCGGGTCAAACCTGACATTTGAAAATAGGTACATTCTGCATTCTTGCTAAACATTCAGCACAAAAGGAATAAGAGTGGGACAAATGACAACTCGGCCACATTGAGGAAAGGCTCCGTGCCTAATGTGCTTCCGAGTTCATCATTATCCTGAAGACAACTGAAGAAGTGTGCTATCGACTAGGCATGACTTGTATTCAATGTTTGTCAGTGCAGAAATACTTGAAGAACAGAAACGCTGTCATTATCTGTGTTAATGAAATGATAATAACATCGCTAGCCTCCCGCTTCACTGCATCGGTGAATTTTCAAAGATAATGATGCAAAAAATGTGGTTAATGAGCCTTTTGAGGAGTTCGTCTTGTTACCGATTTCGCTTTCAAGATTTGATCATGAGTTGAATATTCAATTGATAAAAACACGCGAGAGGAAACGAAAGATATTAACAGCTCATTAACAACAGTTGGGACGCGAGAGATTTGCTGATAAATATCTTCTTTATTGACTTTAGGTTATCGACAAATTTGATCAAAATCTCTGTGAAAACTTGTCTTGCAATAATTAGATCAAATTGATTCTTTTGTTACCAAACTGTTATTCCAATCCTCACGAGATTCGGCTGTTTCTCCGATGACTTTTCACTCTCGTGAATTGAAACATTAAGGAAATGAAGTGACTTTGACAATTCCCTCCTCACAAATGTCAATCGGTGACACAAAACTATTACAAGCTGTAAAAGTGGACCAGGGCGTTGCTGGGCAAAATCAGTAGTGACCATATGCCACTGATCTGATGACATGGTTTGATTATCAAGTTGTCTGCATGCTCATTATTAAATTCATAAAGACAATCATTAACCACGGTAAGTAAATAAACGATTTTCTCAACACGATTCCTTTCATGTCTTCCGAAATAATATTTCCATAAAGAAAGAAAAGTTTCCATTTATATTCATCAACCTTTCAAGTCAACATGTCAAAGTCAAATCATTTAGCCGAATATTTTGATTAAATTTTGGTTATTCCTCAGACTTCGGATTAGATCTGGTCAAACCCTCCTCCAAGCAACAAGGTTCACTTGAGGTAGCAGATATCCGTGCTGGGTTGAGGTTGGAGATATCCGTGCTGGATTGAGGTTGGAGATATCCGTGCTGGACTGAGGTTGGAGATATCCGTGCTGGATTGAGGTTGGAGATATCCGTGCTGGTCTGAGGTTGCAGACATCCGTGCTGGATTGAGGTTGCAGATATCCGTGCTGGTCTGAGGTTGCAGATATCCGTGTTAGGTTGAGGTTGGAGATATCCGTGCTGGGCTGAGGTTGGAGATATCCGTGCTGGATTGAGGTTGCAGACATCTGTGTCAAGTTGAAGTTGCAGATTTTTGCGTCAGGTTTTAACGCAGGAAATATCCGTGCTGGGTTGAGTTGCAAATATTCGTGTCGATTGAGGTAGGAGATTTTCGTGCAAGGTTGAAGTTAGAGATAGTCATTTTGGATTGAGGCTGCCGATATTTGCGTTGTTTTGGGACATGAGATATTCGTGCACGGTTGAGGTTGGCAGATATTCTTGTAGGGTTGAAGTTGCAGATATTCAATATATTTTTGAAGTTATTCGCAAAAGCCGTTCTCTTTCCATATTTTCATTGATCACCACTCAAAATCCGATTGCAATCTCTGCACAATGACCGCTGCATCGCGAAATGGTAGTGACGTCACGAAAATTGGCGTAAAGTGTGAAACATGCAAGCAGTCCGTTGACACAGACTTTCTTCAATGTAGCATTTGCTATAAAGTCTTTCGTGTGAGGAAGGAATGTACTGGTCTTGCTGCTTCTATTGGCAAAGCAGTGATTTCTACGGACAACCTGACCTATTAGCATCGGTGACTTGTTTGCGAGATTCTCTGTTATTGAGAAGGAATTGTCATCACTTCGTCAGATGCTCAACTCGAAAATGTCAGCTGATATTGGTGGAATAATCAACAGTTTATTAACAGAACATCAAGCAAGGTTTGAAAAGAAAGACAACATTGTGTCGTTTGGCGTCAAAGAGACTGATACTTGTTCTGATGGAGACGATGATGCCGACGATGAAATGGAAACTATCAGTGAAATCATGGAAGTTCTGAAAGTCGATTCGGATGATATTTTCTACCATGAACGATTTGGTAAACGCGACATTAATGGAAATAAAACACGACCTTTAAGGCTGCGTCTCAAATCAAACAAATCCAAAGTGCAGTGTTTGAGAAATTCGAAGAAATTAAAGTCCAGTGTTCATTATTCCCAGGTTTTTGTAAACCCTGACTTAACTAAAATGCAGATAGATGGTCGTAAAAAGCTTCAAGAGGAATTCAAGAGAAGAAAAGATACGGGTGAGGACATAGTGATCAAAGGCAGTCAGATTGTTTCACGTGGTTCTGGCTATGCTTCGAAACATTGATTAACTCAAAGTTCTCCATTACCCAGCATAACTCTATGCAATGCTAGATCAGTTGCAAATAAAATGGACGAGCTAAACATATTTGTGTCTTCGTATTCTCCTCATTTGTTGTGCATCAAGGAATCATGGCTAGATTCATCAATTTTGAACTCTTCAGTGAATATTCCTGGCTATACATTCTATCGGGCAGATCGTTCAAGTGAGAAAAATGGTGGTGGTGTTTGCTGCTGGACAAAAGTCCGAAATATCTGTTATGTGTTTGTTCGCCGATTCAGTTTACCCTGATGTGGAATTCCTCGTCCTTCGTGAACTGTATAAAAACTTCAGATGTATTCTAACATTAATTTATTTCCCAAAAGGAAGTACGTTGAGCATTTCAGCTTCACAAAAGCTCCTGAACTATGTTTCTTCCATCATCGATGAACATTTACTGAGCGATCCTGGTTATTACGCATACATAATGGGTGATTTTAACCAAGTGAATCATAAACACCTTGAAGTGTCTTTTGGTTTACAGAACATTATTCGCAATCCCACAAGACTAAATGCGATTTTGGACTTAATTATGATTCCAGATGATCTCGTGTGTCAGTATTCACAACTATTCAATTCAGTATTACTACCCACCATTTGGATCTGGTGATCATGCTGTTCTGTGTCTAAAACCTTTCAAACAATTGCAGATGAATTCCAGTCTCACGGAAGTTTTAGACTTGCGACAATCAAATTTATGTTCAGTGGTTCAAAAGTTGACTGATGCTGATTGGTTCACGATTATCGAAAATAGTTCTTTAAACGATGCTTGTGAGTCTTTCTATTGTTTGCTCAACCAAGCTTTACAAACCATCCCACGATGCTATGTCAAAAAGTCAAACTCAGATAAACCGTGGATGAACAATATAATAAAATCGCTCATTAACAAACGATGTGAAGCCTATCGAAATAAAAATTGGAGTGTTTATAAACATTTTCGTGAGAAGGTGAAGAGGCAAATATTCGTCGCTAAATCTAAATGGAGTAAAACGCTAATTGATGAAAATCAGTCCATATGGAAAATTTATGATGTTATATCTAAAGGTCCTATTGACAAAATTGACAAAATCTAATATTGACAAAAATTGTCTACAAAAGTCAGACGCCGATAGTCCAATTGTGGATACCCTAGAACGCATAAACCATACCCTGGCTGAAAATTTTATTGACGATCCATTGATTGATTGACTTTGGATCCACTGTCCCACCATGTCGGTTCTCTGAGGTGGCAGTCGAGAAACTTCTTACTTCAGTGCGTCTGAAGTCAACATGTGGTCCAGATGATATTCCAATTGTTATTTGGCCAAAACTTTCGAAAGTTCTATCCTTCCCTCTTACTTTGTTATTTAACAAATGTGTTTTGGAAGCTGACGTCCCACCTGTTTGGAAAAGAGCCGATATTTTACCACTACCCAAATCTAATCCTCCAAGTCCAAGTAATGTGCGACCTATTTCCATGTTGCCTATCCCAGTGAGAATATTCGAAAAGGAACTTATGAGAAGCCTCAAACATGAATTCATTTCACGATTTGATAGAAACCAATACGGATACAAGCCTCATAGTTCGACCACTTGTGCTCTTCTGAACCTTCATGAACATATCACATCTTGCATTCAACAGAAAGATGTAGTGGCCTGTCATGTTGTTTCTATCGACCTCAGTAAGGGATTTGATAAGGTATATCATAGACTTTTATTGGAAAAAATGATGCAAAGTAATTTCAACCATTTTGCCTTGAAGTTCACTTCGAATTATCTTTCAAATCGGTACCAGAGGGTACGTTGGTATAACGACTGTAGTAGCTATACTAAACTGAAAAGTGGCATTTCACAAGGGACTTCTTTGGGCCCTTTCGCGTTTGGCTTTTTCATGGCTGACCTTTCATCCCTTTCGGCGGACAACGTTCTTTTGTTGA
Source organism: Prostheceraeus crozeri (assembly GCA_907163375.1). Lineage (NCBI taxonomy): Eukaryota > Metazoa > Platyhelminthes > Polycladida > Euryleptidae > Prostheceraeus > Prostheceraeus crozeri. Next base: position 829,278 of record CAJQUW010011843.1, on the reverse strand, counting down.
AATATGCCGATGACATAGTCATTGCCGGTTGTGTTAAGAAATTGGCCTCAGGAAACCCTGTGAAGGACATGTTTTCTGCAATTATCAACTGGACTAACGTTAACAGCATGATAATAAACCGCGATAAATGTCGTCAGACATTTGTTACCAGTGGCATTAAGCCACCAAATTTGACTAACTTCGCTATTACTGATGTTCCTATTGTTGATTGTGTTAAAATTCTAGGTATTTCTTTCGATGACAGACTTAATTGGAGCATGCCTGTCAATGCTATTTCTAAAAGAGCATCTACCAAGATTTTTGTGCTCCATCAGTTAAAGCCTTTTCTAACTGTACCCGAATTGGTAACAATTTACAATAACTGTAATCGTAGTATTTTGGAATATTGTGCATCGTTGTTTGTAGGATTGAATTCCACACTTGCCAACATAATTGAAAATGTTCAAAGTCGTTCTCATCGAATTATTTGTGGGTCCTCTCAATGCAATTGTGCATATTTTGTGCCGCTTTCATATCGACGACTGATGATTGGAGCATCTTTAGTTAAATGTATGGTCAATAATGAGGATCATGTTTTGCATCACCTTGTTCCGAAAAAATTAAAATATTCTAACAAGTACTGTATGCCGGAATGTTCTTTAGTGTTGAGGCCATGTATGAATTAAATAAACGTTCATTATTATTATTATTATTCATGTATGTATTTCAAATAATTCTGTTTGTAAAGGAATTATCTGAAAATCTGATTCCTACATAAAAATTGAAGACATAAAATGCTTCTTTTTCTGAAGTTTGTCTATTTCACTAATCCATTCAGCTTGGAGCAATCTTGCTGATTACTAATTCAGTTCAGAAGTCAAACAGGAATCATAAAGATTGCAGAGAAAAGTTAAAGAATATCTCGGTTTATCTCTCATAAATTCTTCGCATGTATACTCCTTTTTTAGCCTCATCTAACTAATGTTCATATTTCTCTGCAATGATCATATTTTTAATTCTAATGAGCTAGAAATAGAATTCAAAAGCATACCCTATGCTGACAACAAAGGTCTGTCGTAGTATAGTGAATATCTAAAGACAATGACAACGATTATTAGACATCAACACCCTTGATTCTCCGACCGGAAATAGCTTGGAGATGACTACTACCTTCACTCGCATTCCGTACCGTCAGTGTGGCCTAATGAAGAAGGTGCGAGCTCATCTCCACCGAGGTGCGAGCTTCGATTCCTGGCTCAAGCGAGTACGATCGGGGAATCAAGGGCATTGGTGTATTATATTGACTTAAAAGTTGTCATTCTCTTTAGATATTCATAAGTTAGTCTATTCATAGGAAAGTATTGATACAATCGAGACGTCATTAATTGTCTTAACTTTTGAAACATCTAAAAATGACATGAGATGCATGCAATGAATGATCAAGCATTTTTGAGCCACGACCCTCCGTGTCTAAATGTACTGTAAATGTGTGCATTGTGCAGTTGTACATGCATGTTTTCAAGAATGAGCAATTTCTTTTAAAAAGTGAAAAAAGTGGCTGCTAACTTAATCGACTTACAACTCAGTGTTGCTCACGAATTTGTTGATTATGAAACACTTAATCGTGCGATTACTGCCATTCAACATGACCCAAAAGGAAGACACTGATATGGTTCACGATAACTTTTAGGAAAAACTGAGATGAAATGATTTTTGAATTGAGTGAGGATGTCCTTGTGGTTAATAAATCACAGTTTCTACGTCTGTACTGAATTCCATTTCGTGTTGATTTCACTTGAATGCTGACTGGAATCAAAGACTTTCCTATCAATAAAGTTGCAAACAATATTGATTCAATACAGATCATTGAATTTTTCAACTCTCTGTATTTCCGTAGGAAACAGGAACATAATTGTGCAAGCTTATTGCAAAAAGCAGAGCATTGTCTTTATTGAAATGTTGGAAATCCAGGTATGGTATAAAATTGAATATTAATTACAACCGGAAGTACATTATGCACTTAGTTTTGATGATTTTTCTATTAAATATTTTCATTAATATTTAATACCATATTATTTATCTAGCTGTTATATCATGTTGATAAAACCTACATTATTATTAATATTTCAATTAATTTCGACACTATAACCTATTTCTGTCAAAGATTTGCGGTCGCACGACATTTATTAAATAATCAGTAATCTATAAGCGCAATAAATCGCATGAAATAATGACATGATCATGAAATTCATTATCGATTTGTCATTTGTTGACTTTTGAATAGTCTTATGCGTGCCCATGAACCTTATATATGTTTGCAAAATGTATAACGCCGGAACATTTCCCGTTTTAATCATTTGTTAAAGTTGTTCAGATATTAGACTTTATGTGCTCATCAAATGGATGATTCCTACTGACTATAGATAGCGAATATCAAAACAATTTGGATTCACAATCATTTGAAAAATGATTTCATCATGCACCTATTCTCCCAAATGATGCAACGCTCAGAACAATAGGTCATAAGTACAAGGTTTAATATTCCTCAATAAATACTCTTGACAACGTATCAACAAGAACGAAACTTGATCCAACGACAGTCACAAAAGGAACAAGAAACAAAGTATTTTTGATATCAAACAATTGGAGAATAATCTGATAATATTTACAATGAAAATATTTACAATTAATTAAGGCATTGATTTCTGATGACTTTGAAAAGGGCTCCTGATTAAAACAATAATGACATTCATCAAAATTCAATTAAATCTTTTCTTTAACTGATCTCTTTTCAATTAATTACCTCTGAATGTTCTTTTCAAGACAAAAGTTATTTCTTCTGTGTCTAAAAAACAGTTCGCATCTTTCAGTGGGGAAGAAAACGACTTCATTTATACGATGATACTTAAGACGACGATTCACTACCTAACAGCTGTGACGGCAATCGTTTCAAGCGATGAAACAGATGTTAATTCAACGCCTTTTTACTCTCTGAAAAAACTTGAAGCTCATCTTGCTTGAATAATAAAGCCCTCATACAAAGCCACAACAATGCTGTAAGGGAAAAGTTCATCGCAGTTCTTCATCAGCTTGACAATTTGTCGCCAAGACCGTCTATATAGGAATTTATGTACACAGGAGAAAACAATCTTGGTAAAATGCAGAAATTGAGACGGGAGAGGCAGCGGGTCAGTCTCTCGAGGCTGAGGATACTGAAGGAGGCTGAAAGCTGCTTGAAGCTGCTGATACGGAGGGAGGCAGGGAAAGAGGCCCAACAGCCGAGGCGGTCGGAGAAGGGCGTCGAACAAGGCCCGGCTGTGAATGACGAGGTGCATTCAAACCCATGAGATGATGTTGGCGAGCAATGAGTTCCATGTTTGCCACTATCGTCTGCGCTGCGGGATGGTATGCCCAGTAAGGATTCGTCTGAAGAATTCGTTGGACTGCTGCGAAATTACCAGCTTCTGCAAGGAGTTCGAGGCCCACAGCTGTTTGACGTTTCCATTTCGTCCTGCAAAGAATGTGAAATGTTATCATTGATATTTAGTGAGGCAAATTTTGAATGATAACAGATTAAGAAGGAGAGTTAGTGAAGAAAGGAATTAGTCCGGAGCTACTGACACTTTCCTCCTAAATTCGCGCACAAAAGGCTTAATAGCATAGATTTTTAGATCTTGAAACGCTGAATACAAAAATCAAATCCTTAAGTGTCACAGCCAGTCGCTTTCGTTTATATCTAAGGTTAAAGGATTCCCATTGGAATCCAATGGTAAAATTCAAGAAATATCTATGGATTGTGAAACACATGGCAATTTTCTTACATTTTCTTTTGCAGAAAAAAACTTCTTATCAGAATGTCATGAAATTTGAAACATGAGATTGAGTTCAGAACATCAACTTTGATATAAAAGTTGAAGTGAATCAAATGATTCAGTATTTGATGTCTGAGAGCCTCTACAAAATGAGTAAATTTCATGTTTTGACTTTTTGCGATTTTGTGCGCGAATTTAGGAAGAAAGTGTCAGTAGCTCCCGGACTAAATTTGATAAGAACTCGGCTGATTTCTCCTTGAAAGATTTTATACTTCAAACACGTAGCAGTCCTGATGCCTAGGATATATGAAAAAATTAAACCACTTCCCACGAGGTTTTCTTGTGTAATTGATGAAGTCTTCGGGTTAGAAATCATATTAAGATGAACACTATCTTTGCGAGATGTCTTTGGAAATTTACAGATTCGTTCTCATATACTCGTACTTCCAGCTGTCTTAAGAATTATCTCGCACTTAGTCAGGTACATATAAAACTGGTCGTCCGATAAGTATGCATACCAAATATACCACTGCTTGCATTTACAAACGAGATTCATGAAAATCAAATTCTCGCTGAAATTCTCATTGCATTTTAAATGTGGAAATAAATAGTCAGTCAGTTGCGTTTAAAACCTTCAAATGGCTTGCAGCCGAATTTCCATTGTCTCAATTCAAGGAATTTGAATCCTAGTTATAAAGTAGTGTCTTTGGGGCTCCTCAATTTAAACACAGATGATAACGATTTGAATTTCGGCAAACAAGGAAGTTAATGTTCGGAAAATGTCGCTCATTTGTGAGGATGATAAACGCTCTTATTCCCTTTTCCTCACATTGGTCAATGTTTAGCAAATGATGCATTTCAATGAAACCCTCAAATTCTTTACCCATCGGAGCTGTGTTTGAATTTGTCGACCAATTTATTGGCAATTTAACCAAGAGTAGAATGAATTCGTAACGTGGGAGCTTAATAAATGATTTTTCAATATTTCTCTATTCTCCTCAGGGACTTGTAGAGTCTTATTTAACCATTTCCGCAATAAACAACACGTAGACTTTTAATCTCACGTTTAACAACGTGGCGGATTTACTTGCGGTATACTTCCAGTTAAATCGAGCGTTAATAAAACCAGCAAATCACCGTTGGCTAATACCTGAGCTCCTTGATTTCTCTTTGTAGGTCCGCCTTGGGAAGAAGCATTTTTAAGTGGTTCTGATGATTTGGTCTATTTTAGGCTTACAACTACATATCATTCATCCTTCATATTAACGCATATTAATAATATTATGCTGGACGCTACGCTGGGAGGACACATCTATCAAATCGATCACAGCTCCGCTCCTGTCAGATATTCATTGACCATCGCATGGGTTGCGCGGAACCCGCTTATGTATCAGTCTTTATGCCTGATCCATAAACGGAACACCATATTCTTTATCATCATTTCCTTTCACATTTTGTGAGAATTAGAACTTCCAAACGGATGTTTTTCTTGTCTTCATGAAAATTCTATAAAACTGAATGGGGATCATCACTCGTCAAATCTGCTGAGAACTGATTGCGGCAGTCTGTGATTTCAGGAGCTGAATTGTCAGAGAAGAGGAACAATTGGTGTCAAAGAATTCACCAGAGCTTAAGCAAATAAATTTTTGTCCGACAAGATACTTAAGTCCTTCCTCTGAAGCTAAAAATAGACTTTTGAGACGAAGACAAAACGCTACTCCAAGGGATTCTCACGCTCAAGTATTTGACCTTTTGTCTGGCTTGACCTTTGTCAACTCTGTATGAAAGTTTCACTTCACTACCTGAACATTTTGATATTTGATAATTGTCTTTGATTCAAGCATTAAAAGTCTGAGGGCTTTGATGTCCACTTGATATGCAAGATCATTTACTGTGTCTCAAACTTTGACAGTCAAAATGTGACGGATGTTTTCAACAACAATCCCTTCATTATGTGAAATTGGTCAATCACAAACTGTCACGATTAGCATTGTTTTATTCATTTAAGTAATTTAATGAGAAAGCTTCATTTGTGGGTTGTTGGATTTGTCGTAGGCTTGCTTGTCCGGCGTTTTGAGATGTCACACTTCCCGAGTCAAATTACAATGATAGGGACCGGAGCCACTGACACTTTCTTCCTTAATTCGTGCACAAAGGGCTTAATAGCATGGATTTTTAGAACGCAGAATACAAAAGTCAAATTCTTAAGTGTCAAAACCAGTCACTTTCGGTTATAGGCAAGGTTAATGGATTCCCATTGGAATCCAATTGTAAAATTCAAGAAATATCTATGAAATTTGAAACATTATTGAGTTCAGAACATCAACTTCGATATAAAAGTTGAAGTGAGTCACATGATTCAGTATTTAATGTCTGACAGTCTCTGCAAAATGAGTGAATTTCATGTTTGACTTAATTTTGGCGATTTTTCTCATTTTGTAGTGACTCTCAAACATGTGACTCACTTCAACTTTTATATCTGACTCAATCATGCTTCAAATTTCATGGCATTCTGATAAATAGTTTCTTTTCTTCAAAAGAAAATGTGCGAAAATTGCCAAGTGCTTCACAATCCATAGATATTTCTTGAATTTTACCATAAAGTTGCTGACATTTAAGAATTTGATTTTTGTATTCAGCGTTTCAAGATCTACAAATCCATGATATTAAGCCCTTCGTGCGCGAATTAAGGAAGAAAATGTCAGTAGCTCCCGGACTATATTTAATTTATCCCACAGCAGACCATACCATAGATAATTGCAATCTTCATCGCTCTATTTAGTTATTTCTATGAATGTTGATAGCTCCAGATCTGCGTACGCTTGCTCAAAATGAAGTCATTTGTATATCGATCAATGTCTATGTCGTGAAAGCTTATAACAAAATTGATGTTCTCATGATTTTGTATTTGTCTAGGTATTGAACTGTATCTTGCCAGAAGATTAGTATTGACATTTATTCCATTCTTTCCTGAAGATTAGTCTTATTAGATATATTCTGAACGTTTATAATATGCATGTACTCTGTTTAACTGAGAATCTTCTCAGTTTAAAAGAATTTGCCTAGCTGCATATCATATCGCTAATGTGTTTTGTTCCACTGATTTCATTAGTCCGGCAGCCTAAACGAGTTTCTGCAGGGAACGAGGCCGAAAGTGAGACTTTCACAGAATGATGCACACCCTATGCCTACTACGAATCGGCACGTCTGCCGAGTTCTAGTGAGTTCCTCTTCTTGTCAGACAAGATCAAAGAAAAACACATGTAAATCCAATGGGACGCAGATTGCAGTATTTGTATAAAATGAAATTTTCTATGTTTTCTCTGATTAAACGAAAAGTATTATGCCCAGAGTCATAATTTTTGGCATGCAATGTCTTCAGGTCATTTTCTTTCATGTTCATGCAGCCCTGTCTATAAAGCTAAACACATCTAGATTTGGCGACCCTCTTAATGTCGGCAAACACAAACATTTTGAGCAACTTTATCTACATTCAACCACATTCTTACATACATTGCCGATCAGATGCATGATAATAACACATGTACATCATAGGAAATGACCATCATTTTCCATGTCAAAAATTATGACTCTGGTCATAGTACTTTTCGTTTAATCAGAGAAAACGTAGAAAATTTCATTTTAGCCAAAAACTGCAATCTGCGTCCCATTGGATTTTCATGTGCTTTTCTTTGATCTTGTCTTACAAGAAGAGGAACTCACTAGAACTCGGCAGACGTGCCGATTCGTAGTAGGCATAGGGTGTACATCATTCTGTGAAAATCTCACTTTCGGCCTCGTTCCCTGCAGAAACTCATTCTGGCTGCCGGCCTACATGTAGCTGTATAAATAACATCTCTCGCGCCTGAAACTGATGCTGCGCATCGAAACGCTGCGGCTCTAAACACATTTTTATCGATGCATTAATGGAATCGGCCCAAAGCATTGCTGTCCTCTTCTGTACATAATTGCGATCGTCCCGTATCAAGCAATCAACTATGGAGCTAAACGTCGAATTAAATCGCTTCAAAGGCAGTCACTTCGGCTTGCAGAAGACTGACTTTGATATTTGTATCCTGTGCATTGAGTCCCCTCTTCCCGGAGAGATGTCACTAGTTTATAGCAGATTCAGAGCGTTTGATCTACTAGCGGATTCCATTTATCCATCAAACTAGGAAAGCCTGCATGCATGTATAAAACCGGACAATTCATAGCTTTGGAATCATGAAATGAATGTGTTTTATCACTGAGTGTCAAAATCAACTCACATCCAAAGCTGCGCAGTCACCTTGCCTTCAGCTCGGAGAATATACGCTTCTGATGCTCGTAGATTTTGAGCATTCATCTCCCAAAATCAGTGGAATGATCCCCAGTCATCAATGGAGTGTTCATTTCAACAGAATATCAAATTATACTCAAAAACTGAGGTATCTAAAACTCAATACGATAGACTTGGTTATTCATGTCTTAGCTTTTCTCATCTGATTTTCAAGACTGAAATTTTTCCCTACTTTCTTTTATGAATTAATGAGCGACCAAAGCACCAAAGCAAAATGCGAAACCAAAAGTAAAATCGTCATCAAATTGTCTTTTTATTTGCAAATGCTCTGCTTCCTCTATTTTTCAATGTGAATTTTCTCATTTTCAGTAGCTTTCAGCGGTACATCGGTTAGAGTGAACTTCAAACCACTTTAATGCTTCCATAAAATGCGTAGTCGATAATTTCTGAGTTTTGTCCATTCATTCGTGAGAAAGTAAAATTTCTAATTTATCTGAATTAATCGATGACATGGAGGAATAGTCCGAAAAAACAATCTGTCCATTACCGGTTGAAAATGTAATCTCTAATTCAATCAAATTGTCTTTTACTTCTTTTGTTAAAACTCGATTCCCATATCAGTGAAAACGATGCGCAAATCCTCTCTGTGTTCACTTGTAACTTAGAAATGGACTGTTCATAAAACTGAAGCTCACAGTTAATAGACCAATTTATCGGGCCGACTTTCAATCTACCTTTCTATCTTCATTCCTTAACTACGCATAAATACACAGAGTTGGAAACAAAATAGTGTCCATTAGCTTCCAACAAGAGCGCACGATAGATTGACAGGAAATTCGTTTGGAGTTCCAAAGATTTGAACAATAATTGACATAGAATGATTGAGAGCTTCTAACCATCATCGCTTCGGTCTGAAACAGAAACTTCTAACCCTAATGATGACAAGAGCGCGCCGGAGAATATTTTTTCGGACCCGGATACGTTATCAAAAGCGATTTGTAGCCTCTTAGTCGATGCCAAGGCTGTTTCCTGCTAGGAGCTAACGATGGGGACGATCTGTGCTCAAACAAACTTACTATCCGGCAGAATAAAACTTTACAAGGACAGAAATGACCAACAATAATCTCATTCTATTCATTTGCAGCAGTGCAACTTCTAAATGAATGACTATATGACGAAAATCATTTCATATCCGTCGATCCTATAAAAATGATTTATTTGGCAATTGGAATTGCTCAAATCAAAGAGCCCTCCAAAACAGTTCTAAACACTGAAAGGTTATCGTGGGAATAATTATTTTTGTTGAAACATTTCTCTTAGTGCTTAATGAGATATCGAGGCCAGTTTGTATTTCATTGAAACACAAAATTACAATTTAAAATAGGACAATTCTAGAACGACATCGCTTCATAAACAAAACAAGAAAGTAGACTCATCGATGCTTAAACTGACATAAAGCTCTCAATGTGAATGATAGCAATTTGTTATTGATAAAAGTGCGTTTACTGCTGAAGTTTTGGAATCAGATATCACTTCTTGGCGTCTTATTAATCACACACATTCTCACTGCAATTTGCAATAAGTTCTTTGTCAATATGCATTTTTTATGACATCATCGATATAATGACTCAAAGCTCGAAATAAGTTTCAGTTGGCCTAAATCGCTCTAGCCTAACAACAACACATTGTGACTGGAACTGATTAAACTACAATATTGATTATCATCGGCTCTTTCCAAACATCCATTCAAAATGAATAACTCGTAGAGTTTTAGATCATCCCAGTTATCGGCAACCTGGAACAGCAGTTTTTCTATATTTTTTAAATCTTGGATTAGTATTTCGCGAACACCTGCATAAATTTACTTAATACGCTAACAGCGTTTCTTTTCTCAATAATCATAAAATTGTCATTATCTTGCCTGTGCAATACAGGTAATTGGTCCCGCAGAGGTTAGTTTCCCCTGGCTAGAATGACCTATAAATACCTTCAATTGTCGCGGTAGGTCTCTTACCTTCGGTTCTGATACCACGTCTTCACTTGTGTGTCTGTTAAATTCAGCCGCGCTGCTAACTCCATTCTGTCTTGGACACTCAGATACTTTTGCCGCTCAAATGTGCGCTCTAACTCATTCAGTTGGTGGTCCGTGAACGCTGTTCGAGCTTTGCGGGGCTTCTTGAGTTTGTCTGAGCCGGTTCCTCGGCCGGTACCGATTGAGGAGCCACTGCTGGACCGTGAACCATCGCTGACTGAATCTGAAGAGAAGAAACGTGCACAAAGTGAATGCCAAGGCACGAAATTTGCAACAAACTCGATACTTGATGACAGAGGGGTCCTAACTTCTCAATATGTCAAAACAAAACGTGAGGTGAGAAGGCGGTCACCTGAATGTCAACATAGCACATTTTTTTCATCAAATCAACGAGTTTTTAAACTGCCATGTCAATCGCTCTTGTTGACGAGTTTCAGTCTCGGACAGCAGATGGCCCACATGGTGAAGACCATCTGCAGTATCCGAATCGACTCAACTGAGAGGACTGGCGGATCAACCGTCAGCTGATTCAGCAGAGATTGAGAATGCGTTACAGAATCATTTAAATGTTTAATGAAAAATTAACAATAAATTGACAGATTAAGAGCACATTTATTGTCGGTAGAAGACACCTAAAGTTTTCTATCATCAATGAAATTGATCAAAAATTGATCAAAAAAATCATCATTATGAAATTGAATATCGCATAAACAATGTCTTGACTATGAGCATGCTGGATTTAAAGTTTCTTGGAAAATTAAATTGAAACTTAAGAAATTGAAGTTGAAGGCCATGAAATAAAATTTGTTCAGGTTGCGTTGATATGGAATAAGTCAAAATCAATCCTGTAGTTCAAGTCTTCACACCGTCTACATACCTCTTCTTCTATGGCAGTGATGGACAACCAAGTTGTGATAGCGGGCCAAAATTGATTCCCCGCGAGAGACCTCGCGGGCCACCAACTTTAAAGATAGCAGCATGCTGTCTATAAATAATAACAAAAAGCAGTATGCTTAAAACTATTATATTCTGTACTTCTAAGCATGCACAAGGCCTGCTGCACTGCACATCGTATGTCGTTATGTGGCACAATTGTACATGTAGATGTGTACAGCAGCATTGTAATAAAGCTAGTTTGTTTACTATCAAAAGAAATTACATTTTTTCATTCTAAAAGATGAAGAGAGTTTACACAGAAAATATATTCATTACGAAAAGAACATGATTTGAGCATTCGAATATAATTTTTGTGCCATCATATTGTTCATTTAGTTATCGGTTAGTGATTTTGGAAATTCTAAAGACGATTCCTCAATCATGGAAGTATCTTTTAAAGGTCAAAGTCATAGTGTCGTAGTGGGCCACTTTCATATCACCGATTCAAATGATGTCCGCGGGCCACCCAACATGTGTCAGCGGCCACGTGTTGCCCACCACTGTTCTATGGCATTGAAGGCAATGTTGAATAGTCTTCAGAGCCTTAATAATTACTTTCTGAAGTTAGAATCTCAAAAATCTGCAAACTTGCCTCAATATTTCATTCATCTTTTTATTACGCACTTGTCACTGAAACATGGACTATGTAACAAGAATGGCACAAAACGAATATCAGGTAATCCCATTTGAATGACTAACTAAACCCTCCACACAAAGGATCGGACTATTTTACTGTTTATATTTTATGTTATTGCACAAAATGTCAAAGATGTGCGAAATCATCTCATTTCTCTGAAGTTTTCCTGGAAATAATATCTCAAATGACTGCAAATCAAGAAAGTTGTCGTTCGCCTAAAATTTGAAAATTGTTGCTAATTGACGACATGACTATTTGGAGCTAGATCCAATTGCAGCCGTCAATTTCTATATCTCTCACTTGGCGTTACGTCAAGGAAAGACAATGAATTTGGCCTTGTATTGCATCATTTTGAATCGACACAGATGTCCCAATTCATCTCATATTAAACAAAGGACGAAACTATTTCTCCTTTTCCTTTTGTCGTTTATAATCGAATATTTAACAAAGACATAAATCAAGTTTGGGCACCTGTCATCCTGTGTAGGAAAACGGAATGCACTTCCCACGAAGCCTCAACAATCATAGAGCTCTAACTTGTCTGATTAGCCTCTTCCGAAGCGGACATGCATTAATGCATCGTCTTTTTTCAAACAATTAGATTTCCTTTCAGCCATTTATTCCTTTCCGATTCCCCTGATCAACGCACGGGATCCACGCCCAGAGGGATCGGCCGCTGCAGGTGACGTCACCATTGAGACTCCTCAATCTTGTTGTTTAAATAAGGAAAGTGTAAAGGAAATTGTCGAATTGACTGAGCGACGAATTATACTTCTCAAGCGAGCGTTCTTGATAGTAGGAGGGATGGATGCCGTAGCTTTATCCTTCAGGAATCATTACTGTTGGACATCGTCAATTATCACACCAGCCGTGAATTACGTATTTGAAAGCACTGAATGAGAACTTGCTGAGTCTGCGAGTATCTTAATGAGGAATTTAATGATCTAATATGTGAATATGTAATTGCGGATCTGCCGGATCAGATCATTTGCTTTTCAGAAATAGAGACGATAACAAAATCCTCTGCACTTCCAATGGTAAAACTGCGACATCTACGGTGTTGACTCCATTTTTTCGAGTTTTTGCCTTTAAAAAATATGCAAATCGCTATTTTGTTGAAATGGTTATTGAAGAAATCATCTGCAGATCATGATCTTTCAAATGAGCTATCATTCAGTGACAGCGGATGAAGTAAAGTGTACAAACAGAGACTTTTCGATGGTGTAACTGCAAATTTTAACATAGAAATTTCAGGAAAAGTATTGATATACTCTAACAAATAGTGTCTGTTTGTACTCTTCACTTCATCATCTGTCACTGAATGATAGCTCATTTGAAAGATCATGATCTGTAGATGATTTCTATAATAACCATTTCAACAAAATACTACTGTAGCATAGAATGATGATGCTAAGGAGCTTGCATAGTACCTACGTCGAGTTTAATGCAGTGAAAGCCGTTTATTCAATTATTATTCCTCAAAAACATACAAATCTTCCGCATCTAAAACGCACATCTGAATTTCATTTATGTTATTGCTCAGCTGTTATACAATCGAATCAGAACAGAATTGTACAAGCTTTAAATTCTGATTTCCAATAAATAATGGCCACTAGTCATTCGAATGTAGACTCGCGATTGGAGATATCAAATCCGCATAACTGCTGCATATACGACAATTTATATACCTGTCAATGTTACAATTGTCAGTATTTTAAAGCCCTGATATCTCCGCTCAAAATATCCGTGCTCTCTATACCACCGACCGGTCAGTCTCGAGACTGTGGGATTTCTTTCCAAGAATTTTTTCTTATGTCTCCAAAATCCGTTGAGGTAGCGTATCCATTCAATTTCATCTGATTCACGGAGGATCAGCTGATGATTTCACCTAAATTTCGGCTACGATATGCAGGCCTACGAGTGTGTTTGAAAATTAAACAGAAAGTTCCATGTTATGATCATAGATATGAAAAACATGTGAATCAGCATATTTTTACTGTCTGCACATCTCAAATGTAAGATGGCCAAATGATGTTCATAGATGCTTTTGACACCAGCGCAGCGGACATTGATTTGCAATTAAATGAAAGTAGCATCACAAGGAAGAGACTCAAAAATGAGGGATTCCGTGTACCTAAGCGCTTTCATGGTCGTCAGAGGCAACTAACGTCAGAGGTTCCTTTTCGGGTCGCTTACTGGCCATGCTACTTTCATTTAGTTACTGATGAAAATTGTGATTCTTGAAATTTATTTTTGTCATGTAAATGACCGATCTTCTACTATGCTTCATGTGAAAATTGTGAAAGAGTAACAAAAATGCACCCTCCCATTTTGACATTTCAAAACACTTCTAATTAAAGCGGTTCAAGGGTATAGCCTCCTGAGCTCTATCACAAGTTTGCACCCAATGTTCTCTCCGTTATTTTGTCACAGAAAAGTGATAAATCAACACCACACGACAACGATGTCTTTGATAGCTCGTGATGAGAATGTGTTTTGTTAAATGGGCGGCATAACGTGTCAATTCTATCAAGGCATCTGCTTCGTTCGCCGCTTTTTGTGACTTGCACAATACGATGAGGCCTGATGAATAATTAAGCACTGCTCCTTTGACTGAGGTCTCGTGCGGTCATTTCTGCTTTCATATTATCTGAAACATTTCTAAAATACTCAAGACTTAATCCAGACTTGATGTGCAGATGTGAAATGATATAAAATGTACAATGATAAGCACATATAGAAACTGCTGATGCATGCGGCAATTGTTGAGGAAACCTGGTCCGACTCAGCCCGATTTTGGTTCACATGGGTATTTCAAGTCATGTTTGAAGAGATTTGGGTTGACTAAAATAATTCAAGTATCTCAAAAAAGTGGTGCAACGTGTTTTTTTATGTCTGCATCCATTGTGGCACATCAGGGCCACCAAAGATGAGTGATGGTGAATTGAGCTAGAGATTGTAACTCCAGTGGGTCCCAGGTTTGGGTATTTATTCATAATGCATTTATTTCAGTGTTCCTCATAAAATTTCTGTGTAATTGCAATATCGGAAATTTACAAATTTAAGCTGGATCTCAGCTTTATTTCGTCAAACTGTTGACCTATTTTTATCTCAAGTATTACCTAAGGTAAATTTTACTGACAAATTGCTACATTACAGCGTAACAGTCGCTCTCTTTGCAAAGAAGGCGGCTATATACATACACACCAAGTTGCAAAAACATAGATAGATGAGAAGAAACAAATATCATGTAATCAGACTTATAAATAGATCTGTCCGTATATCAAACATTGTCGATATGTAGAACATGCATTCATAGTTAATTTTCCTCAATTTATAATATTTGAATCTGCAAACTTGAAGTTTAATGTCTGCAAAGTTGAAACTCCCTTCTATTAGCAGACATGGGCTGAGTAGGCGAAAATTTAGGAGCTTACTGTAATGACCTATAAATAGCACGGCTTTTGTTTCCTTCATATATAATCATCATGCTACTTCAGCGGAATTTTCAACTTCTGTTATCTACATTTATACTTCTGCATTGCTTTATCGGATTACTCCTATATCACGACTAAGACTTCTTCGATTCACGTGATTCTTACGGACATGTATAAGAAGCCAACTGGGAGGTGAGTTTTCAGATTAGTCTCTCCATGAGATTAACATCAAGATATTTCCTTATCATCAGACAATCCTACTAAATTATGTTCCGATGCACACTTGCACAACATCACAAGTAATAAGTAAATGGATGCCTGGTCCTGACCCGCTTATGTTCAAAAGTATCAAATCGGCTTGCACGTCCCCCTTGCACATATTCACAGGAAATTATACATTTGAGATATTCGGGTTGCATTCTGGCAAGCGCATGATGGTTCGGTCTGGGTTTGGTAAAGTTCTCCATGCATGACTTCTGTTCACAACCAGTCTGAATAAAACTGAAAATACAAACAAAATTCATCACCAGCGATTGATCCAGCGATGAGAGAGAGGTGCTTGTTTATCTTCAAATGACATCAAAATAACATACGAGTTATAAAAACACAATCATAGCCTCCAAAAGTACACAAAAGAGTGATTAATACTAGTCGCAAGCATGAATTGAAGTAAATTCATGTGTGAGGGTCTTTTCAAATGTGAAGGTTTATCAAGAGGAGATGCTAGAGAATGTTCAAAGACGTCACAGAATTATATGTGGCACTTCCTCATGTGAATGTCCTGATTTCGTACCTCTCCAATACCGGCGGAAAATTTTGACCTTCAGACCATTTCGAGAGCTGGTGACGAATCATTAGCGTCCTCCACACCTGATCGTCTTCCTTGCTCTGGTCTCTATAGAATACCTATGTGTTCTAATTATCTGATCAGAAATTCTTTCTTGGTGACAATGTATAAATTTTCAAACAGTGGATTTGACATTTAAATGGAACATCCGAATTTTCGTGCTGTTCTCCGTTGCTTTACTTTTGTTTTGTTCTTTGCTACTTCATTCATGTGATTATTTCAATTTGACTTGTAACTGCATAATGCCCCACGATTCACAATAAAGGGATTTCCTGAAATAGACGTTACTATTGTCATTATTATTAAATCATTCATAATATGTAGAGTCTGGTAATCAGTTTGTAAAATTATAGGGCTTTCATTGGTCATCCACTCTTCGTAACTCACACACTTCGATAGTGCGATTTTGAGACTTGAATTTCTATTCTCCACAAATATTTCTTTGTTGTCTTCGAAGGACATTCTATCTGTATGCTGAAACCCTTGACATAAACTGTAATTTGTTCTACTAAACCGACGCTTTTCTGACAGAATCAAGTCATGAACTTGATTTCCAAAGCATGAGGTTCAATGATAGCATCTCAGGAATATTACAGCTTTTGCTCTGGGGATCTCAAATTCACGACCTTTGCACCTGTTTTAGTCCTGATTATTCTGAGCTTAGTCTTTCCGTTTCGAATCAGTAGTGGCCACGCTGAGCATTCTGGAATCGATTTTGCATGACCAGAATTTCAGGAGGGTACACTCAAGTCGCACGAAAAGTCATTGTTGGAAATTATTTGATATATCCAGCGTACTGTCATGGCTAAATAGCTCCAACCTAGAATTCAAAAATAGATAAAGGCAGCAATTAATTCTTCTTTGAATCCGCGTGTATTTTTGCCAAGTGACCTCGATCAGCATCTAAAAGCTAACCTGTGAGTTGAATCAGTTAAAATATGGAAATTTGAATTTGTTGCCGGTATGAAGTCGCATTGTGCTGGTGTGCTTGGTAATGTCAATTTCATTCAACTAAAGTACACAGAAATGAACGTGTTCATCAAAAAGAGCAGCTCATTACAAGAACCGATGATTTCAAAACCTAAATTCAACAGCCGATATTAAATCACTGACCAGATGTTTACATCAATTTTATATCTACATTTATTTATTGATACTTCGAGTAATTTTGAATGTGTTACGTTGATATCAGAAATATACTAGGCTTTAGCCAAGTTTCACTTTGACATTTTCTCATTCAATATTCGTGTCATTGAAATCAAAGGTTGACCGTTGTCTGCATTGCTTTTCAAATGATCTTTTCGCAAATAACTTTACCTGTTTTAAAACTTGACATCATTCACTGAAATTTGTTGTTATACCATAGCCTAAAACAATCGATTTGTGAAGGCATAAAAATGCTCTCATTTATTATCCGACAATTCTCAATGATTGATTGATTTCAACGAAATTCAAGCAGTTGCGGAATAACAAAGCATTAACCACTTCTTTTGATAGATGTTCGCGGATTCTACTCAGTCGTCAGTGAATATAATGAGACGAAACTTCATTACAATATCAGACTAGCATCTTAGTTATCAAAAAATGTGGTAAAATCTCTAATACGAAAATATTACAATATGAATAGGACTGCAATGTCTCTAAAGAAAAAAAAGAGCATTTAACGTTAATTGATGCGATTTTTCATCTCCGGAATACAAATCTCGCCATTCTTTCAGATCCTACATTTTTAATTTTTCAGAGACCATAGAATATCTACTTCATCATAGAGTTTGGAATTTACTGTTTTTTCTATCTTAATAAGCAGATAACGAAAGCATTGATTTCCGATCTCTATGCCCACTGATGAAACTCCAGACCCATTTGCAATCCTTAGTCAAACTACAATACTACAATAATTCCAATAAGGATTCACTTGCGCCGTTGTCATGAAATGGTTCATCTTAATACTACAATCTCTGCACAATTTTGCGACTTTCATGATTACAGGAATCTTTATCAGGTTTCGATCAATTATGAGTTATTGGCACTATTCTAGATTTTTGTATTTTATTTCTATCTTACAACTTAAGCTGCTCCATTGTAGTTTTTGCCTCTATTAGATTTCTATCAATAATCTGTCAATACTAAAACAGGTAATTTTTTAATTAACTGGAATTTCACGCACTCTGGGCAACATTCTGCAACAGATGAACACTTTGTGATAAATTGTGATCAAGAAAAGGGGTGTTACCGTAATGAGTCAGTTCAAAGCACTGTTGAAACTCGATATTCAAACAATCAAGGATATCTGTTAGAGCCTCTATTTTGGTGATTTATCACATTTCTTTCTGCATATGAGAGATTCTGAAATCTGTTTAGTCATAAATGTAGCACAGTATAATAAAAAGTATATAGCACACAGTTCAGGGAGTTGCGTCCAATCCATGAATCACAACCACTCTCCCATCAATAAATTCAAAATTAGATGAAGATTTTAAAATCTCCCACAAATGAAAGATAGCATTGTCTGCTGGATACGGAAAGGTTCACGGAAACTTTTCCACAAGAAGTGTCCGCTGAGGACCTGGCTCCTTAGATTAGGTCCCTGCACCCCTGATTGCAATTCGGAGACTTCCCGAGTTAACCTTATCACACAGAAGACTTCTCATCGATAGAACCTGATCGATCTGGCTCCTTAGATGAGGTCCCCGCAACCCTGGTTGCAATTCGGAGACTTCCCAAGTTAACTTTATCACACAGAAGACTTCTCAATGATAGAACCCGTCGACTTACCGTCTTTATGACGACGACAGTCCTTGATATCGAGTTCTGTTGCCCACAAGTCCTTTGTCAAATCTTTGTCGGGTTCAGGACTTCGCAGGATGTCCAGAATCATAAAAGATTTCTTGGGTGGTGGACAAGGAGGAGTCGGTGATTTACAGATTCGAACATTCCCGTTCACTTCTTCCTCTTCTTCGTCATCATCTTCTTCTTCATGTTCTCTTTCTTCTTCCTCCTCCTCTTCTTCCTCTTCGTCTAATTCTGGGACATCTTCCTCTTCTCTCAGTCGCATTTCTTCGTCCATCGATGCCGCAACCAAACAGGAAAAAGCTTTCTGAGACTCGGTGCTGCTTCTTAACATGGTCTTTCTTAGCTTGTGTGAGAGAGTGACATCTAATCACTTTAAGCATTTCAATTTCATTTTGAGTTGCATCTGCGCCCGTCCAGAACTAATTGTCATTGGCTGCTGGCAACTCCATTGTGCTCACAATATTCATAGAGCTATCAAATCAGATTAGCCATCAGGCAAACGGCCGTCGGCTGAGCTAATGTTTCTATTAAAACGATTCTCACTCTGCCAGGCCAAATGCCAGAACGAGTTAACGTGCAGAAGGGAGAAATGAATGCCACGTTACGCCCACCGTTCGCGCTTCACTGATCACGATCGAGGTTGAGTTAGGAGGAAGGATTAGCTACCGTCGTGCGCTGATGGCCATTTTTATTCAAATCTCCATCGCATTGACCGCTAGTGAGGCCTTAGAGAAGACAGGTTGGTGATAGCGTCCGGTGAGTCTTTGTTTATCTTCCCGGGCGACGAAATCCCTTCGGGAAACGGCAAGGCTCTTCACTCATGATCGAGCAGACATTTCGTCACGTCAGACACGAGAGAGGTACTGAGCAAGAAGAGAGATAGAGATGAGTAGGAAAATTCTGCGGGGCGGTAGCGAAGCGCCAAGTTGTGAAGAAAAAATCAAATTCTCCCTAAAGACCGATCATGCAAACGGCCACTAAACAGGGACGTGTGAATGATAAATGTTCACATCTTAAGTACAGCTTTTAGGATCTTCGGAGATCATCAGCCGCTAGCCAGTGACCCCCGTGATGTGTGACTTCTATCCACTGCACCGCAAAGGAGGCTGATGATGCTAATGCCCGGTCTCCACCTCGTGACATATCCTGAGACCAGAAGGCAACAGTACCGCCACGGAGACTGATGATGCTAATGCACGGTCTCCACCTAGGGACATATCCTGAGACCAGAAGGCAACAGTACCGCCATGGAGACCGATGATGCTAATGCACGGTCTCCACCTAGGGACATATCCTTGAATATGAGCAGATGATATTTTGGCATGAATACCGGCATGATATTTTGAAGATTAGGTACCGTGAGACAAGTAGTTTGTAGTGATGCATGAAATGCAGCTTTAATAACAACAATTATATGTCCGTGGCAAGGTTCGACTTCCTGTCGTGACATTTTCAGTCAAATTCGAGTCCCTTGTGTGAATGAACTTTCAATTCAAGAACTTCAACTTGTCACAGGACTCTGCATTCAAATTCGAGTATCTAGGCATTCTTCAATGCATGTACGTACATGCTGTAAAATGCAAATTCGAGCTCTTGTAATGAGCTTTGTATTCATGTATGAGTTCTTGAATATCTAAAGAGAATGACAACGATTAAGTCAATAAAATACACGAACATCCTTGATTACCCGACTTAATCCGCCTGACCGAGGAATAGAGCCGAAGTCCGCGGTGGAGAGGAGATCGCACCTTCTTCACTAGGCCATGCCGACACTTCGTGACAGGGTCGAATGGCATACTGATATGAATGATGTCTCACTACAAAATGAATGCTGGCGGCATTCTGTCAACAACAACAATAGAAAAATAAGCTGTCGATATCACATGGAGATGACTGCTGCCTTTACTCGCTTTCCGCACCGTCAGCGTGGCCTAATGAAGAAGTTTCGAGCTCGTCTCCACCGCGGACTTCGGTTCTATTCCTCGGTCAGGCGAGTGCAGGCGGGCAATCAAGGGTGTTGATATCTTTTATTGGCTTAATGGTTGTCATTCTCTTTAGATATCCAATATCAATTTCAATCAAGCTTCCATCAGGAGCTAGAATTGACCATTATTATTCGGCGAATTCTATTCGGAACAAAAGCGGTGATTATGAATGGATTGAGGTAACATGAAAGGGACATTTCAATTTTGAGCTCCTGCAAGTAGGCAAATGCAGGATTGATGATCATTTAATGTAGAAGCAGAATTATTTTGCTCCGCAAGTATGCAATTTCAAAAATTACTGCGAAAATGATGTGAAAATTATTATACAGAAACATATATAGAGATCTATAAATGCATGTATGTAAATTCAGGATTTGTGGTCATTTACATTATGCAATCATATCTATTGCGAAAAATATGAGAAATTTCATTTCAACAATGATGAACAATTATATGCCATTTTGCAATGTTTTGTTGTTGGAATGATTCATGAGTAATGCAAAAATTGTCTCAGACATCTGAATTCAACATCGATTTCATAAGTCTGAAAATTCAAATATTTACTTTCAAAAAGGAATGCATGTACTTGTTATCAGGCATTCCTGCAAGACAAATTCAATATAATTTTATGTGCTGCAGAATACACAGAAACCACTAAAGCATCAGTGTGATAGAATGAAGCTTATAGACACAAGAGCAAATTCTCGACTTGAGGGCTGAACATACTCCGTAGTACGGATAAGATGAAAATGAGACCGAGTCAAACATAAGTTGCTGTAAATATCGGAGCAGCGAATTTCATCAACTTTCTAACCGTAAAATAACGCCTTCCCAAAATTTATTAATTTACAAAATTCCGTCTATATTTTGGGTATTTTGAATTGATAATTAGCGTTTTGAAACTGATTGTCAACTTGATGATAAGAGAAAAGCTCCTACAGAAGAGACAGTGGCGCTGAGGAATGTCTGCATTTAGGAGGTTACAAGACTCGATATGTCCGGTGGTCGCTGACTCTGAGATGTAGTCGGAAAAGACTGGCGTAGAATTCCGTCATTCCAACAGCGATACCTTCTTGTTTGCTTAGCGAAACATCAACTCTGTCTTTGCACCGAAAACTTCCATTTCCGTCTGATCTTGTAAACGGTTGCAATGAGTCTGCGGAATTCAGCAAAGTGTCGGTAGAAATTTTTATCATGTTCTCCATTTGCACGCATAATAATCAAAGTGATTGATGGACAAAAGGACTGCAGACAATTTGAATTCCGTATTCTATAAATGTCAATTGTCGACATCAATGTTCTGTCAAGGAAAGAATGATTGTGTTCGATTGTAATGAGACAACGGAGAGAGAGAGAGAGAGAGAGAGAGAGCGAATATCAAGGAACGAATCTTTCAGTGTCTGATGGAGCGAATGGTTAGTACTCACACGCCGGTCATTGCTACATTTAAGTAATTCAATGTCAGAATTTGTGCGGTTGAGAAACAAATGTCAGGAAATGTCTGTCAAAAACCGATGCAGTAGCCGGTAGAGCTGCAGAATTGACCTCCGAATGTTTGAGAGAGAAGAAAGAGAAGGGTTAATTGAATTAGTAAATGTGAATCAAAATTGCTTTACGCACATGGCATGAAATGCAAGACCAAAAGAGATAAGTAAGCTTAATCAGAATTATGATTGAATCATCAGACCTTCCACACGCAGTCTTCGAATATCCTCATCCATGGTAGAAGCGGTGTTCTTCAGGGTTCATTCATAGGTCCATCATTTTATAGATCGATCGAACGAAAGTGAGCTTCGCACCGTCATCGACTCGTACGCTTTCACTAGCCCCTTGTGACAAAAATTCGAGAATCTTTGTCATTGAGAACTGCTACGTCTCAAATTCTATACGTTTGTGCGATAGGACTTGAGCGTAGCCGAAAACGCCTGTTTTGAATCTGTCTGTCAGTGTATGTTCTCCTGCAATCTTCATAAGTTTTGAATGTAGAATGTTTGAGAATTGGATCGTAGTCACTGAGTTACCCAAAAATGACCCTCCTTCGACAAAGCGAATTTCGCACAGACATTGCAGATCAAGCACCATTTCCACACTCACGTTCCCAACTTCACACGGAGAAGTAGGTTTTCAACCTCACGGTGAAGATGATTATGTATTAAACTGAACACTTTTGCTGAATCCAAAGCAATTTTTTGGTAAGTGCTCCTTTATTTCAGCAGCTATTTCCTAGCAAAATTCCCCATTTGAATTTCAAATCTGTTGACTATTTATGATGACAATTCAAACTACAAATTCAATGTCTCCACCAAAAGGATTGTCTCAAAAGGTGGATATACAGTTGATTTCATGCGATCTACACCTTTCTTTGTGCAGTTATCCTGAAATCCGACAAAACTGCGAGTTTGAATTTCGAAATATCATTTATAGTAACAAGTTCAACTCAAAATACTATGCAGGTCAGCCATCGGAAAAAATGTCCACAGTTAGCCATGGTACAAAACCATAGAGAAGCGCAGAACCATTTCTAGCAAGCTAGGGGTTGGACAGCCTTCACACACTCGCAACTCTTACCAGGATAGGGATGGCAACCTATAATAATGAGAGCGGAGGTAACTCCCGAGGCGAACAGTCTCGAACACTTGACCGTCTGCATCTCCATGCCGAAGTGCGGTCCTTTTTACTATATCTTGGAATTAAAAATATTGGGACAAGTAATTTATCAAATCTCATCAGATGTAACCACCACGAGACATACTTCGGCCTAATATGAAATGAGTAGCTCCTGCGAGAAGCGCCTCAATGACGGATGCGGCATAAAATGCAATCCCCCTCTACGTGCCTGCACTACCTCCCTGGATAATTCACGCTCTCAACAGATGGTGCGGTGGCCTTGCAATTAGAGGGTATATTTACACGTCCTCTAGCCCCTACGTCGCTGATTCGAACCTACCCACGACTGATGAGGTTCAACAGTCCGAAGCATGTCTCGTGGTGGTTGCATTTCTTTCGGTTTGATAAATTTGAGTGTTTTTTCTTCGAAGATCTTAGGTGGGTCGAAAAGTCCTCTAACAGACTTCAACGAAAAGATGAAAATAGTGAAAAAATAATTCGTAAAGGAATGTGGAGTATTTATGGTGTTGTTTGCCAAGGCAATCAGTAGTATATCAACCATAGAGTAATGTAAAATAAGAAACAAATCAAAGTACAGTTGAGTATGAAATCATGAAAAACATACAGCCGGTATCGATGACAAGAAGAAGATAAAGATTTCTTGAACTTCATTATTATGCAAATTAGAGATGCGATCATCTCTGCCGTTTTGCAGATAAATTGGAATGACAAATGCGCTCTTTCTTTGACCTGTCAACTTGATCGTGTGTAGAGAAGAGCCGAAATTTCTTCAACCTCGTCAAGTGTCCACAAATATAATTGGCTGCTACCGGTGCATTGTGGCTGTGTGAGTTCTCGTCTGTATAGTTTGGACAAAACGCTCTTCCCGTTGCCTCTCTTGGTGGCTGGAGGGCCATCGAAGAAGGCAATCGTGAATGGATGGAGGGCCAATGGTAGAGGCACAAAGATAAGCGATTTCAGCGGTTCATTCGAGTGACCGTGATTTGAGAAATGTTGACGGAAGTAAGGAAAGAATGAAGGCGGATTCCCAGGTCGACTTTCTAAGCAAAACAATTTCCTCGCCATTAACGCTGGCCGCGAAATCTTTCTAAGAGGAAATATTTGCTCAAGATGACGGCCTTTGATCTGCCGAAAGACTCTGAATGAATTCCAGGACGTAGAAAGACGATATTTCAGCTTTGATGAAGAGAGAGAGAGTCAGTGGGACAGCTTTGATTTTCCCGTTTTCCTGTACGAGTAGGTCTTTTATAATTCATTCCATGTGCTCTCCGGTTAGTCTGGGTACCTAGGAGGAAATGCGATCGGCCCCGATTAACTGGATAATCCTCCTACAAATTCGACTAACAGCTTGCATGTATCAAAAGATGTTTATGACTTGTTGTTGTCATCAAGTTACCTTGGTTATCAGATTTCAAGAATTGGAACTTTGTCTATTTAATTTTTTAATCGCATTCTGAATAAATGAGTTCATTCTTAGGGTTCTATGAAATGCAGACTCTATAATGTTTCTGACGAATTACTTGATCCTCCACATTCTCTACTTTCATCACGTCTATGACGAGGTAGGGGAGTGTGGGGCACATTGAACCACCAGTCTTTTCTCTGAAACTATAAATAGGGGAAACTTTGTGCTTTAAGACATTGTTTATTGTAACAAATAAATATGATTCCTCTGATAATTGCAATTGTTTATGCTCTCCATCATTATTTTCGCAGGATTTCCCAAAATTCCAGTGAAAAAGTACATTTTTAGAAAATATGAACTTTTGTTTTAATGTAGCCAAAACCTTGCGTATATTTTCATTACACAACATTTTTCTCAAGTATTCTTTATCAGTTTCATTAATCTATTAGTTAAAAACTATTTGAGTGAGCCTTTGTGGGGCACATTGAGCCACCCAAGATGGGGCACTTTGAATATGGTTCATAGTGACCCACTTCGATACTCAATTTTTCTTTTATTGAGTGAGCGAAGTGATTTATAAGTTTTGACATGTGATTATGTTACAAATTGATCTGTAACGCTATCAAATTGACCATTTTGGAAATATTTGAGCAGCCATGGTATTCTTTTAGTGCGTTACAACTCTTTTCGAAAACGAAACACCAGGGCAGCATGGCGAAGAATGAATATTGAAAGAATTAATTGATAAATCAGTGATCTCAATCAAAATGATGTGGCTATTAATCGGGAATCTCCGTTTGCTTGTCAAATTAATTGAAACGTTAATGCATCTTGTTTTGGTTTTTGATGATTTCTCAGCTTTACTCCCTAGGCATACTCTTATCTCACATGTCTACATGTAATGCGTAATGCCTTAATTGATGATCACAAATGATAAATGTAGTTGTATATCAATACATTCAGCAATAATGTATTCACAAAGTTTTTCTGTCGATGAGTAATGCTATTAATCTGAGAACTCTGATGGTCTATGAACATTTTACTTTCACAAACATTTGCTATCAGTTTTGCCAATAAATATTTCAATCAATGAAATTTGTTGCTTGGTTTTTATTATTCATGAACTGAAGATATAGATCAGATACATAAAGCCTAATAAAGTTGCATAAGAGAGCAATAAACAAAGGTGGTTCAAAATGCCCCACTCGGTGGTTCAATGTGCCCCAAGCATGCGGCACATTGAACCACTTTGGTAAAAATTTTAAAATTTGAATTGTGAGGAGATGAAATGTCACAGAAACGTCCAACAACTCACTAATTACTTAGCATGCCCTCAACTTTTCATCCGAGTTTGATGTCTTGTTCATTTAATTTAGTATATTGGAACTATGGGGAAAAGTTCACAAACATGTTCAATGTGCCCCACCCTCCCCTACTTGCCCTATTGTATCCTACATCTTCATCACGTCTATGACCTCCCTATGTTTCAATGGAGCTTTAATATGCCTTTCTTAACTCGGTGGCTCAAATTTTTTTGATCCATTTCCAGCATCGAAATGCACAATTATCCCTTATCAAGGGATTGCGAATACCAGCCCCTAGCTCTTAAATTATTTTCATCGCCTGCTCCGAAATGAAATGCCCCGGTAATAAGGGGTTCTAAAATCGTCATCGTGGAATCGGTATTTATCCCAAGAAAGCGACTGTCCTGATAGTTCGTGCTACGTTATAGCGGGGGACTTTCCTAATTTCTAACCTCGTTTAGTTCTTGGAGTGCTGTGTTGAGCATTAATTCTCTGCTTATCAATTTTTTTACTTACATAGACATTGTTTTGCCATGCCATTGGTTCGCAACTGCTGAGCTCAAGCAGCAAATATTCGCAGCAGTTTCACCCTCACCCAATCAGTCAATCTTCGAGTCATAAAGCTTGAAAGACTTTGAGAAAGTCTGATTTCTCATGTGTCAAAATCAACACAGAATGTCTTGATTGTTCTTGACACTTTCGCTGTATATTTTAAGACGACAATTGCATTCATGAATGTGTGGATCTGATAGCATTTTCATTTTCATAAAAAGTGAAACCCTGCAATTTAGGATGATGCCTCTAAATTGTGTTCTTGGTGTCCGCCCTCATGGCCGAAACCCATACAGCGAAAAGTTTCTTCCGTGATCTATTCGATCATGTTGACGCATGCAAATAATGTAGCTTACACTTAACAGTAATTTTGAAAATCGATAAAGGACAATGGTCCGCTCTTTGAAAATGGTCTCAGCAGATCTATTGTTTAAATCTTTGATCAATTGTGTATATATGACATAATGCCGGACGAAGCAAGTACTCATTTGCTCTTATTATACTTCACCTTATACTCGAATAAAAACAAGGTTGCAAAAATTTGATTTTGACACAATCAAGGACATCGCATAATCGGTCATTCTACTTCGGCATTTTACACTGAATTGTTGGCTACAATAAGGTTGGACATTGGGCTTTTGGTCGACCTTGTGCATGTGATACAAAACTTGGGGTTTCTATTGCTTCAAAATACAAATTAAGTTATAAAAATTGATATTTTGATTTGAATCTTGGGAGAACTATACATGATGAGAACATGAAGTTCTGATTTTTTATCAAAATTCCACTCAGTTCACAGAATATTTTGAATAGGAGATACTTGTGGCTATCAGCTATTTCATTTTGGGCTTGACAACACCGCGTATTGAAAGTTCGTACATCTTGTATTTGCTGAAGGCTTGCATGTATTTTGTTGCATTTGTGCATATTGAATTTTTATATATTTCATGTATTTTATATCTTCACACCCCTAAAATGTCTGCGACAACCTATACATTTATCTAAAAATGAATTCATTCAAATTTCGTATTCTATAGTTTTGCCTTGCACTGACTACGCAGCTAAGTATACTACTATTTATTAAGTCTTATTAAGAATTAGTTTGTCAGGAGCAATGCTTAATTCAATCATCATTAAATTAAAAATCTTCAATTAGTCAGTGTAGGCTAAATTATAGGAAAGCTTTATAACGCAATGCATGCACTTAGGCTACCATAATTACAGTTATTGCAATAATTCTCATAGGCCCTTAAATTACAAGAACAGAAATTCAAAGATGCATGGAAAGAATTCTTACAAACGCAGCATTTGTAATCAAACGCAGTATCATCAACAGAATTGGCATCCTGTGTTATTTCAAAGAATTGCGACATCACAGCATTAAATTTTGCTGACTTGACTTTATAGTAGCGGTAACATTAGCTTTGCGCTTCTGAGACTGAGCATGTGTAATTTTGTGAAAGTTCATTGATAGGAACAGTTGAGCATCTGTTGTATCTTCTCTCATCTTTGAACGCAAATTTGTGTAGACAAGGACTTGCCTCGAAAAGGCTATTTCAAATGCAGATTCTGATAATACAGAAAATTTTGATTTTAGTACCGTTTTGATTTTAGCAATATTATGATGAAGCTATCGTAAATCAAGAATTTTGGCTTGAAGAAGCGAATCTTTATATCAGCGCAAAATCATCAAACTTGGGACCTGGGCTTGGGTTTTGGGTTTTGACCGAAGTTTTGGCCCGAAATTTGTAATTGGTACACCAAATACAAGTTTTTGCCCAACCTTGTTGGCTAGATTATGTGAATTTGTTAAAATGATCGATAGATCATAGATGAGATAGCAGACGAGTCTTTCCGCTATGTTAGTTTCCAGGAAGTGGAGTGAAGCTGTTTTGTCATCGTCTTCTCTCTACACATCAGTCACCGCTGTGGAAAGTAATAACAGAAGTCTTGTGCCTGCAGCCTCGTTGGGCTTCATCAAAATATCAGTTTTACGTGCAGGATGCTTATGAGATTGGGAATGGATCTCCGATAAAGCCACGACTATCATCCTGTCACATTCTCGAATTGTGGATAAAGATAATGAGCCTTCATCGCGTCAACGAATCACATCTTTCCACATGCTAGCGAATCGATTCTTGTATCTCGCTGACGAATCGCATCCCGACTCGCGTTAGCCAATTACATTTTTGCTCACGTTTACGAATCATGCTAGCGAATCACATCTTGCATCACGTGACGAATCACATCTTAATTATCTCACGATGATAATTCGCATCTTATCTCTCATTAACAAGTCTGACACCTGGTCTCATATTAATTAATTTCACACTTTTCTCATCATAAGCAGACCACGTTAAGTGCATAAACTTAGTTACTACGCAAAGGTGGTCCTATTACAGAGAGGTGATCCGAAAGGGCGGTCTCAGTGTATTTATTTTTTCTGTCTCCCATTTTTATGTAGTTGTTACAAGAATGATTGACTGCTCCGAATTAGCGAATTTCACCCTAAATGCAAATAAATGGACACCATCTTCATAGTGTCATATTGCTGACCCTCACGTCAGAGAACTTTTCTTTCCTTAGTATACCATGAGTTGAATCCCGCAATTTCTCATCATTCAATCGCTGTCCACCTTGCTTCAATGGGAATCAGAGAAATCGGTTGATATCATCAACTTGCACATCGTAAAAAGTAGACATTTGCCGATGAAGTTCTTTATTCACACAATAATGAAGGTTGAATAGGATTCAACGGATAATAAGTCCTCCTTTTGCTGATATCCTTCGTGTTTCATCCAATTCTCTTCTTTGTATTATCTTCTTAACTTTATATTTCCTTTTACATTTCCGTTGAGATAATTTTCGCTTTGACATTGAATCATTTTCAAGAATTCTTCTCATGCGAAATTGTAATAAGTGCCGTTTGCATTTAAATATGAATTCCCTTTAAAGTTAACAGAAACTATTAACAAGCAGAATATAAAAGCGTGTCATTCGGTCTGTTAATTTCAACTCTCGTCAAAAGCTGGTGGAAGTGCGTTGCTAAGCAGAGATTCATGACAGGATCATTTTTACAGAAATTATCCTTTTAGGGAAAAAGCTACTGACGCCAAATTATCATGCCAGCATTGTGTTGGAGTAAAGAAACATCGCCTAGTCAATGATGCATTTATGTCGGAATACAAAGGCAACGCTTTTTGTATTGAAATTTGAATAATTCCAATTGACATAAAACAATAACTTCAAACACGCTTCATTTGTGTTCTAACCAACCAATATTAGGAGATGCCATGTGGGAAAGAAATTGACTTTGTTGTAAACAGCCTTTGTCATCGCGATATTGAAGTGTAAACTTAATCTACAGGCTGCCTTTTGATGGTCGAATATGCAGCGTGTTTTCAAATGACCAAAAATATCAATGGATGGAATGTTGAGAATATCTGCTCGAGGAAATAGATATCGAAATTTGTCTGTCTGCCTATCCTGCGGGGTGTTTGCGCGCACGCAATATAGTTTAGAAAATGTCTGGCTATTGTATTTGTTGGTACTTACAATTTTTTCCGCACAGTGATTGCGTCAATGACGAAATTATCATCCAGTCTGAAATAACTGTCATGCGTTCACACCGCTCAACGGGTATTTCACTTGCAAAAACAGCAGACTTGCAAAACTGTGACTAAAACCTGACTAAAATCAAAGACGCTGTGAGTAGTCCAGAAATAAGTTGAACACAACGTGAAGGAGGTCATCAGCAAATTAACACAGGTCGTGTTTGAGATCCTTTCAAATCTTATACGCTCAATCCATCGGGGCACACCGACGTCTCGCTAAAAGGCCAGTTGATAATTGCGGACAGAAGCCCATAGCCAACTCAGGCCTCAGCAAAACCAAAGATGTAAAAAGCAGTTGTAAAATTTGCATTCAGCTCGTGATAACCATAGGGATTGCAGACTGCCAGCTCACCTGGGCATAGAATATGAAGATGTCATCAGACTTGAACAAATTAAGCACGAAATTTCCTCGGCAGCCGTAGTTTCGCCCTACAAGGCTCCTGAGTATGCGACTCGGAATGGCCCAAACTATCTTAAAATATTGAGAATGGCTGAGCAAGATGAATGACTGCACAACAGGCTGATCTGCATTCTAGATATTTTAACCAAGTTTGGGCCATTCCGAGCCGCATACTCATGAGCCATTGTAGGGCGAAACGCAGCGTCTACGGCTGCCGAGGAAACTTCGTGCTTAATTTCTTCAAGTCTGTGGAGATCTTCCTATTCAGCTTGTGCTATGAAGGTCACAAAGTCCATGAAATAAGATCAAAATTGTCTTTAACAGCTTCGGATGCTTTCATTTAGAAATAAATACCCGGTACTTAATTCGTGTGGCTTCGGTGAATCATGCAACCTCCAAAAAATCGCGCTACAAAAGTCAATTGCTGTCTAATGCTGCAATGGGTTGGGAGTCAAACTTTCCTGAGGATAATTCCTATTTTCATTAGAATTGATTGGAGTTAATTTGCTGTCCTTTTACACTGCACCGGGTTTTCCGTAACTTTACAACCGACGTTAAATACCGGGAACTTCTTTCTACTCCTATCAGACCGAATCCAACATTTCCTGTTATGATAATGGAGACTGGAAGCGGGAGGCTGCACTGATGAAGCCTGACTAACTTTGCAGAATCTTGGGGAACCATGACAAGATTTCGGAAAAATATGTGATTTTGTTTTTAAGCTTTGTTGTATTCAGCACTTGCGTAATAATTGCCTTTTCGATTCGAGTACTCAATGTTATTGAATAGGTACACATTATTTTGAGATCACGCGGATATTCGAATTCCATTCAAACAGTAAGAATCACTCAGAAGAATTCAAAGAAAATAACTGATTGATAATTTCTGGCTTTCTCAAACATTCACCAACAACCTTTGCTAAAAGGAGCTTTCACCTGACTCGACTGTGGAGACGAGCCTCTGCGACAAATAAAAATTACATATCAAATCATCAACTAGATATAGACCCTAAATCACATAACAGAATTTCCATTTTTCTTAATGATTTTGCTTTCTACTGACCACCCAAGGCACTTCAGCAAGTTAGGGATGGTTTAGCCTTCATTCATTGTCAACTCTTACCAGGTTGCGGTCAATAACCTCAACTGAAAATTGGAGACCTCTCCAAGCGGACAGATTCGAACACTTGACCTCCGTACCGAAGCGTGATCCTTAGCCAAGTTCGGGATCCATTATACCAGCAATCATCCTGTTAATTGTTCCAACATTCGTGGTTTATAATACATTCAGAACTGAGTTTGAGATCCAAACTCGGTCCTCTCCAACCCTAAGTCCAAGGCTTGGCGCTGGCTCATATGACAACTTCAAATCAACTTTGACATAGGTAGAGAGATACCACCGTTGTTGACCCTGTGCATGTATTTTTAAGTCCTGTTCATGCAGTTCATGTGAGGTCTCCGTGCCATGGTGGACAAGTGCTTGGCTTTGGCGATCTCTTAGTGTAGAGGTCGAGCCCGAAGAGTTCATCGGAAGTCGTCAGGAAGCGCATCCAAACATAAAGTACCACAACGTCCCAGAAAAGTGTGACTATGTCAGCAACGTCCGAGAAGCCCCAGCATGGGAGAATGTGACTTTAAAGCTTCAGACGGCCGAGCAGTCTGTTCGAGTAGTTGAAATATATTCAATGACATACAAGCTTTAAGTTTTTGGGCGTACAAATGTACATAAAATTACTATCGTTATAGTCAAATATCATTGATAATTACGACAAAGCCCTGTTTCATCAAGCGACTTTGTTACATCAAAAAACGTTGGAGCAAACAGTATAATTATAACCGATTGATCGATCATGTTTTTATTGAAATCGATCTTTTTCAAAATTCGCTCTCAGACAGTCCTGGTTGAGTGCAGCTTTTACACAATTCCATGAAATCAGACACGGTGGGTTTAAATTTCGAAAAGGTCATAAAAAAATGCCCGGCCAATTTGTCATCATTTTTTGATAATATACCATCAATAGCTCATCATTTTAAGACAAAAACGAAAATCTTTTAACGATGGCTTTCTGAGAAAATGGCGAAAAGCGCTTTTCATACTACTTATGAAATAGTTTTCAAACTTACAGTGAAAACTAAAAGATTAGAGCTCAGTATTGTTACAGTTTTGTAATCAATGATAATCAGTGGTCCATCTATAGTTAGAATTACAATCCCCGGTGACCTCGCCTTTTATTATATTCAATTAATATCCCTCAAATACTACTTACAAGAGCAAAATCCTTTTTGATGTTAAAATGTTATGTATTACTTTGGATACATTTTGCACTGCTTCTGAATCCTACTATTTATTATAAAATCGAAATACAGAGCTCAGATGAGGTTCTTTTCGATAATGATATTGATACGATACACGTAGGCTACATGATATACCGGCATTGGTTATTTAAAAGAAATTAATTACTGTGCAAATGCTTTTGCGATAACAAGGAAAATCCTCATTTTACAAATATATGCACTCGTCTAGAAAGAATAGACCTAGCTAAGCAATTTTCTGAGAACTCATTTTTTAGTCAAAGCTGATTAGAGCTCTTGCTAGCGTAGAGTATCTGTGTTGTCGATATCTTTGATGTTTTACAATAGAGCTACATGTATATATAGCAATCGGTATTCAGTTTTGAAATTATCAATGAAAATCTATGAATGTGAAAATCTATCATGCATCGAAACTTTTAAATTTGCAAGCTTATTCATAGAAATCTAATTAACGTGCGTTGTGCTAATTTCACTATCTATGAATTCAAATTGCTCAGAAATAAATTGATATGCGCACGTACAAGTATTGCGTGCACATTTTCGTTGCACTCGACTCTTCTGCTAGGTTATCAGGTGAAGAATGCCACATACTGCTAAATCGCATGATGAAAACCGCTTGGCGCTGTGCCTTCTTTGTCTGGGAAAGTCCAAAGAAATGCGTCCCATAAACAGCAGACACAACGAGATCATAAACAAATACTGTACTTCATGGAATACAACGTCGACGATAACCGTTTGCCCAGTGCTCTCTGCTCAACATGTCGAACTGTCGTTTTAGACTATGGACGAGGTATTTTCAAAAGACATTTAGTTCTTGCTGATCACTCTTTAATGACAGGAACGCCACCGTATACACGTTCACATTCGCATTGCCCTTGTGTCCTGTGTCAACTCGCATCCGCAAATATTAATTCAACGACATCATTATCGACGAAAATGGATCGTGGTAGACCTCAAGAGATCATCAGTGAACATCGCGAAGTTGTGAGACTGTTTTGTAAGTGCTTATCAGCCGTAGCCAAAGGCTGTGAGCACAAGTGCTGCGAAACTTCACGGCGGAACAACATCCAGGACTTTATCAACAGCAACAATCAGAACACAAAAGAATTGATGGCGTCGCGCGTTCTGAAAGAGAAGATCAACTCGCCTGAACATTCTTCGAGTTCTGCAAAATTTTCTACAGGTGGTCGTCCAGTTGAAGTGTGTTGTTCTACAGTAGCTCAATCGTCGTCTGCACAACATCTAATATCAGCACGCGGTATGTCCAAGTTGCAGGTCGATCTAAACTTATCCACGAACAAGACTCTATTAGTTGCCAAACATATTCGCAGTTGTGCAGGTAAACGAGGGATCGTCTTGATGATTACTTTGATGTGTCCGTCACAAGTGACTACAAGGAGAAAGATGGAACAATCAAAGGCCAAGCAACTGCTTATTGCTGTAATTTAAACGGCCTTATAGCAAGAATTCAAGAAGAAAGGAATCTCCAGACGAATGAATTGACAATTAAAGTCGGCATTGATGGTAGGGGCGGCTTTTTGAAAGTATGCCTTGCAGTTCTAAGCTCCAATAGAGAATTTCAAGAAGAACGTCGACGAATTCAATACATTCACGGTGCCGCAGCAAGGGATTTCAAACAGACAAGTGTCAAAAGAACCTTCCTTATCGCAATTGTTCCGATCATTTGTGAAAATTACAGAAATATACTTCAACTGTGGGTGATTCTGAAAATGAAGGACATTTTGGCCGACAGGATGTTTCTGTCAGCAGATTTGAAG
This sequence comes from Prostheceraeus crozeri, assembly GCA_907163375.1. Taxonomy (NCBI): domain Eukaryota; kingdom Metazoa; phylum Platyhelminthes; order Polycladida; family Euryleptidae; genus Prostheceraeus; species Prostheceraeus crozeri. Next base: position 794,548 of record CAJQUW010011843.1, on the reverse strand, counting down.
TTGGGAAACATTATCTTTGGTTTGAATGCTCATAGTTCTGTGCATCCGTGCTGCTGGTGTAACGTTGACAAGGCAAATTTATCTGAGGAGGGCACCCTGCGAACTCTTGGGAGGATCAAGCAACAATTCTGGAACTGGCAAAAATCAGGTGCCGCTCCCAATTCAGCTAAACATTTTGAAAACTGTGTCCATTCTCCTTTGTTGGCAGGTGATTCGGAGACATTAGTGATCGACCTGTATCCTCCACCTGAACTCCACCTTATGCTAGGTGTTGTGAACCTAGCAATAGAGCAATAGAAGCTCAGTGGTCAGGAGTCCAATGCTGGGCTGAAGAATGTCACTTAGAGCGTCAAGCCTACCAAGGAGGATCATTTGATGGGAACAGTTGTCGCAAACTTCTCAGGAATGTAGACAAATTACAATTAATGTGCCCTATACAAATTTTGAAATTTGTAAAGACCTTTCGTGATTTCGACAAGGTTGTTTCTGCTTGTTTCGGCACAAACTTAAATGATCAAAACTTTGTTGAATATCTCGACAAGTTTCAGGAAAGCTACATGTATATGGCCTTGAGCATACCGGTGACTCCAAAGGTCCATTGTGTTTTCTATCATGTGAAAGAATTTTGTTTGAAGAACGAAGCTTCACTTGGTCGATCTTCAGAACAGTCACTTGAAGCTATTCACAGTGACTTTAAATCGACATGGTCCAAGTATAAAGTGCCAGAGAATCATCCAAATTATCCGACCGCACTACTTTGTGCTGTGCGTGAGTACAATAGTAAGCATATTTAGTTTGTTCACCAGTTTATGTTTATTATATTTCGCGGCATTTTATGCATGTGTTTTCTGTAATTTCTAAAATACATACCTACTCCGTATCGTTGTCAATGTTGATCATTTTTTTAATGTACAGGGTGGCGCACGTAAACCACCGGATTTTAAACTTTTATTACTCCTCAAATATTCATCCGATCGTCATGAAATTTCGATTCATGCTAGTTTGGAGCATAGGATTTATGATGATTATACCTGTTGTACTGAGAATTGTCAGAAAATTCTGATTCTATTGACCGAATGACATGAAGTAAAATTGACATACCAACAATGTATCTTAACATGTAAAATTTAATGATAAACTTTTCCCTTTATTTCCCCCCACGTCTTTATCAATAATGACCAAAACGAACTAAGGTAAATGTCATAGAAAACATTTATTAAATGAAAAACATAAGAAAAAAAGTGTTAGTAGTCATCGAACTTCAACGTGTCCTCCTCCATTCTCGAGGACGGATTCGAGTCGCTTTTGGTAGGCCAGAGGAGTTTCTCGACACATCTCAGTTGTCACTTCTTGAAATGCTTGTATGATGCGGTCCTTCAGGTCTTGCATGGATGTTGGCCTTGTATGGTGAACCTTGGACTTGACAAAACCCCACAGAAGAAATCGCAAGGCATCAGGTCTGGTGAACGCGGTGGCCAGGGCATGTTAGGAGATCCACGTCCCATCCATCTGTTAGGCATCTTCTTGTTCAACCACTCACGCACAGGAAGTCCCCAGTGTGGAGGTGCACCATCCTGCATGAATATGGTGCTCCTGCTTCTTCTGTCCGACTGCACCGCTGGCCAAAATTCCTCCTGTAGCATCTTGAGATACCGATCCTTGTTGACGGAGGTGTCGAAGAAGAACGGTCCGTAGATACCTGATTGGCTGATTGCTGCCCAGACGGTGGTGCGTGGCGAGTGCATAGACTCTTGCTTGATCCAGTGAGGGCTCTGGTTGGCCCAATAACCACAATTGTGGCGATTCACACCACCATCCAAATGGAAGTGAGCTTTATCGGACCAGGTTAGTTCCATTAAATGGCTCGGGTTGGCTTGGATGCGCTGTAGCTCCTGTTCTGCGAACTCCATTCGGTTTTCCAGATCTTCTTCGTGTAATCGCTGCACCACCTGGACCTTGTACGGATGCCATCCACAGTTATGGAGGATGCGCTGGATAGTGCGGCGACTCACTTGAAGTGCATTAGACGGGTATGCACGACGGGTAGATGTGTTTGGGTCCTCCTCGAAGTGCTGCACAACACGCTCCACATTCTGCTCCGTTCGTTCAGAAGATGACCGGTCCCGCTTGACAGTCACCGCACTACCATTGGTCAGCAGGTTTGTGTGCCACCGCTTTATGGTACGGGCATCCGGTGCTCTCGAGTTCTTGCCATACTTTGAATGATAAAGCCTTTGCACCTCCAGTGAACACTTGAGCCGTTCGTACCAAGTCGCGCATTTTGCTCGTTCTGCAACCGAATAATCTTCCATTGTTCTATGTTCGATTTTTTTCAGATAGTGATTTAATCGTCGAATGGTATTTTATATGACATGGAAGTAACTGAACAATATTTACTTCAAGACTGCGCACAATTCGTTGTGCAGAATACGATTCATGCTAAGTTAATAAACTTGATCTAGATTTTCGATGTCAAAAAAATGAGTACATGTCATTCGGTCAATAGAATAAGAATTTTCTGATAATTCTCAGTACAACAGGTATAATCATCATAAATCCTATACTCCAAACTAGTATGAATCGAAATTTCATGACGATCGGATGAATATTTGAGGAGTAATAAAAGTTTAAAATCCGGTGGTTTACGTGCGCCACCCTGTAAATCAAGTTGATTTCTATGAATATTGTTCTGATATCATAAAGATGCAGACACACCAACGTGGGTATCATAATTAATAGAATTACATTATTATGAATATTTTGCATAAATGTGATTTGTAAATTGATGTTCATCTTTTCGGCTTCATATCAAAAAGGATTTTGCTCTTGTAAGTAGTATTTGAGGGATATTAATTGAATATAATAAAAGGCGAGGTCACCGGGGATTGTCATTCTAACTATAGATGGACCACTGATCATCGTTGATTACAAAACTGTAACAATACTGAGCTCTAATCTTTTAGTTTTCACTGTAAGTTTGAAAACTTTTTCATAAGTAGTATGATAAGCGATTTTCGCGATTTTCTCAGAAATCCATCGTCAAAAGATTTTCGTTTTTGTCTTAAAATGATGAACTATTGGTGGTATATTATCAAAAAATGATGGCAAATTGGCCGGGCATTTTTTTATGACTTTTTCGAAATTTAAACCCACCGTGCCGAGATCACATTGATGAAAAATCATTTCATTTTCAAAACGAACTTTATTTGGTCACTGCCACACTTACTTTTGGTTCTAATAATGCAAAACTACGATTTTCTGTGTCATGCATCGTTGTATTTGTAATTGGAAATTGTACTTTTTGCAAGTTAAATTGATTAAGAAACTGCAAGCGGTTCTAAATTGCATGAAACTTACCTATAGCCTATTATCATATCGTTGTTTTGAACAATAGATTTGTCTATAGCCTTTATGAAATACATTCATGAACTTTCATCAAACCAAAGTTCATGCACGACTCATTGTCCCCCGTATTTCGACAAGCTGAGGAATGGAAGCCATCCACAACTCAAAACCAGCCGAAACTTTGCCGAAATGCAACCTCAAAACTCCGAACCAAAAGCTTGAACAAATGTGAAACAACGTGCTCTATCTAATAACTATACGATGTTTTATAACAGCGGTTATTGAAATAGTGTGTTTGAAGCAGTACAGAGTTTCGGTCTGTTCATGTCTTTACTTGAGTCTAAGCACAATTATTCGCTTTAATTGCATCGATTTCATGCAACAATATGTAAGAAATATCAGAAAAATAAATAGACCTTTGCTTATACACGGAAGCACATTAGACGCGGAGCATTTCTTCTCTCTTATTTGTGTCCGAGTTGCTATTCATCCAATTCTCACTCTTTTTGTACCGAGTGTCTAGCAAGAATGCAGAGTACAGCTATTCTAAATATTTTGGGCTTCATCCTACCTAGATTTGAACCTCGGTCTCCCGAACGCAAAGCGAGCGCTCTACCACAAGGCCACAGCAGCGGGACAATTTTTATTAGTTGATGTTTTGAGTTGTTCGCAATTTTTGGATCAAAATTGACTGTTAATGATCGTTCCGACTACATCTTTAATGTTGGCAAATCATTCCAAAGTGATAAAATATAAAGTGTACATTATTATTGTTTGGTCTGCATATTTTTATAGTTATTTCTGCAAAGCTATGGTTGTCTCAGAGTTTTGGATTGTTCTCAATTCACAGTTTATTTGCATTTCTTATTATATCTATTATAGGCCTATACACCTGTATTTCTTATACTTCGCAGTATTTTTCGTTCAAGTGTAAAATTTTTCATTGAGTAAGAATATCTCAACATGTCAAACGTAGGCTATAAGACCATAATGAATCAATAATGCGAAAAATATCGGTTTTCTCTCCCGAGTAATTTTAGTGCCAACAAGTTAAGTAATTACGAATAAAAAATATATACACACAGCCGATGTTTCGGGTCCAGATTTTATTGCTGCCTTGAGAGAGGGTTTGGACCCGAAACGTCGGTTGTGTGTGTATATTTTTTATTCGCAATCACATAGCTTGCTGGCATTAAAATTTCTCGGGAGAGAAAACAGATATTTTTCGCATTATTGATTCATTGGACTATTCAAGTTGTTATACAAAACCGATAATTTAACATATTCAAAACGTTGATAAATCATGTATCAAAGTCAGAAGTTAAAAGCGAATGCATTATCATCATAGTCGTTGTTGAATTCTCATGATCTTGACGGGTAAGTTTCATCCATGCATGGCGTCAGTTGTTAGATATTATTTCATGACCTGCCTGTACTGAGCGTCGCACGCAGTGTTGCATCCGGATTGGAATAGCCCATTTAAAAATTATGTAGTTGCCCTTTCCTCGAGATGATGGCCAATAAGGAACAAGCAACGAAAGTGGATGATAGTCGACGATTGAACGGGCCTGCTCGTAATACAACATGTTCGCATGCGCCAAGTTTGAACTTCCAACGGTCACTTTGTATTTCTTCACATATGTTACACGCTACTAAAAACTAAGTAAGAAGTAGCATGATAATAATTTCAAATATCAAGCAGCATCAAAACATTCATGTCTCATCGCTGTTTTCATATTTTATATTAGTTCACTGTTAAAATCAGTCAATGATGATTTTTATTATCTGTTTGTAATGTGCTTGACTCGCACATATTCACCATGTTATCACGTTGTCATCTAGAAATAGGAAATAACATTGATTTCGACTTGTAAGTAGAACTCATTGACAATTGACGAATGTAATAAACTCCCACATTAAAGTGGGACCTAATAACTTTAGGCTTATCAGGATTTCTTGTCTTTTTTATATGAACGTGTCATTATCTCTTGCAGAGGTTTCCATTGAAACAGAAGATCGCAACTTCTCTTTCATTTCGAGATCTTTCAATCGACAACGCTTGAGAATACCCTAAGACGTAAGCCGAACAATCTCGCGCTGGAAAAGAAAAACGATATTCCGACTCTACCCGAAGAAATGAATTTGCAACTCCCTTTGTTTCAAGGAATATGTCGTATGACATAATTTTTCCGCTAAAGGAGCGTTTCCATCTTCGTGATGTGGTTCAAAATATTGTCGTGCGTTACTAAGACAGATGAAATTTAATAACGATATTGTAGTCTGCAAGGAATTAAAAGTCAGGTTCCTAGAAATTGAAGACTCTTGATATTATGCAGGCGTATGCGACACAAGCAATGTCTGCCTCAGGTGCTGAGGCCGCGGTCTTTACCCGTCGTCGCCAAAGGGATAAAATCCAGGACTAGTTCCTTCTCTCAGTCGATAGAGTTCCCTATATGCTCGAGGTCATCTCACGAAACGGTCTTCCATCGCGTGCTTGGATGACCTCATGGTCCTCTCCTTCCGAAAACTGTAGGTTCGAATTCATAGATGTTCTTTGTTGAGATTTCTGTGAGGATGCGGAGCTTGTGCCCAAGCGAAAAATGACACAAAATCCGCTATGATTCAACTCTAAGGCTAAATGAAGATTCTTCGAATTTTCGTGTTATCAAAGGGTTTGAGATCTACAAAGCGATGTTTACATGCACAGTTGGCGCTGTCATTGGATATTGATGGATCGCCCATCAATCTGTTTTAGTGCTTCTCCGCATTCAATGAAGTGACTTGACGGAAAGAATACGACGGCGACATCGAGAATGAGATTATTGACATTTCTCTTTCTTCTTGGAACTCTTCAACACATTTCTTGTCAGAAGGAAAGAACATTTTCAGGAAGAATTGGAGATTCTGTAAATCTTGATTGTCAAGCAAATCCTATAAAAGGTGCTCATCGATTAACTTGGGAAAGCAGTGATGGGGAAATATTGTCTCATGATTCAGTTTTGACTGTTATTATCAAGGAGAAGTCCACGAACTTCATTTGCAGTCGCACAAGTCTTGAGACGGCAAAACAAATAACTTCTGAATCTATTAGAGTTATACCAATTGTTTCAAATGACACCAGGCAGACTTCGCTCTCAAATGGTGAGTTTTCGATGGTTCTGAATGTTTCTTCGACTGGCCATAATGCTGGTAATTCATTTTGCTATATGGAAGTGCTTCCGAGGTATTTATTGTGCGTAAATGCTAAGGTCAATATAAGGTGCGCTTTATATATCAATAAACAACACGACTTTTTTCAAAATCCATTTTTCAAGAACGCAAAATTTCAATGCCTGTTCGATTGTTTTAAACCTGTCAAAAATTTTGATTTGTCCAGTTAAGAGAATAAACCATCTATTGCTCATCATTTTGTGTTGTGTTGGATGTTCGAATACTTTAATCACAGGAGTATTTTTAGATGCTTTTATAGAACCGTAATTTTCCCTTATTCTCTGATAGTCTAGTTCCCTGATTCCGTGGAAGTCAAAGTATTTAGACGATTTCTTAATCATTTGAAAAATAAATTTTTGTCACATGTCAGTTGTCATTAGTTAATTGAAAGTCTATGCTTGTAAGATTATGTTATTATGATTTTTGTAGGTTTATGCGTGTGTTACTTTGTTTTTTAGTGTGCTTTTTGGAAATGCGTTGGTTTAATCGAGCTATGTTCTTTATCGGCTTTTTAATTGGTCTAGTGCTTATGCTTAAAATAAGAAGTTCCGTTATTATGTTCATGCTTGTTGAATTGTAAAGTCAACTACAAAATTATGAACATAGAATGAATTTTCTTCTGAATTAACATAGCGAATCAAGGCAAAATAAAGAAATATTTGGGTTCGTGAAACCATTAATAGAAACGATGGTGTAATCAGGCCCCCTAAAACTGAAATCCTTGCTTTTTTATGATCCAACATTTTACAAAATTTCTTTTCAATTGAATTAAGGTCGGTCTCAAAACATGCCTTGATAGTTGAAATAAGCATCGGTAATGTCTCGGTAATGTCGATAACGCGGAACTCGTAAGTTTTTTATATCACATATTTGTATTGCTTATACATCAGCCTGCATCGACTATATTACGTGGCGCAGAAGCATTCGTATCTGTCTCTCTAACAACACATGAACAAACATTGGGAATAATGGTTCACTTGTCCTAAATTGTTTTCGCTGGGAATCACGGGACCTATCAGCAATTATAACCAACATTCATCTATAACTGCCTACATGTTTAAAACGACTGTTTTAAGACTATCTTTGAAAACTACGTCTTGAAGAGATGTACAAAACACGATCAAAAACCCATGTTTGAAAACAAGAATTTAATGGCAGTCTTAACAATGCTTTTATCTCTTATTTAGAAAATGCAGCATAATAGCTGCTTTACGTTAATGTCTTCTGCGAGTATATGAGGCAATGAACACTATTTCCGGCAAAGGACACCTCTAAAGAGTGATAGTATTTTATTAAAGCAATTATTTTTCAGTGTGCAGAAGTAAATCTCATAGCAAACGTTATTTTTTGAAAAACAGAGTTGGAAAAAAACACAAAGATGTTTTAAAAACATGTTTTCAAAAGAAGCCATGTCATCAATTCTAGGAGTGACTTTAGGTATAGATAATCTTGATTGCTTGATTTTAATGAGCAAGCGAAGGTGATATTTGCAGTGACGATGAGTGATATGGTTTTTAATGTTCTCTGATTTCACATTTTAAATAAAGATTGTTATCTTGAGATCAAACAATATTCTGCTTCTCTGTATAGCATTTCATTCGTTTTTTTGTTCACACATTATCTAGACGTAATGCATGTCATGAAATGGGCTACAGAAATTGAGGTGAAGATGAATTTCCTGCATATTCTGACGAGTGAGGTACCGTGTGCTTTTGCCACCAATGGTAGAGAACGTTTGTTTTAATTGCTTTGCAACACATACATGTAGATGATGAGGATATTAGACTTTTTCCACAACCCGCGCAAAAGTTGAGTAGTGAAATTGACCACTTGAAGACGATGCCGGGCAGTTTTGCTAATTCAAAGTTCAGTAATTGACAGACAGATTATTGGCACAAACCACAGGTTTTTATCGAATCAATAAATGTTAGCTCTCTTGCTTTCATTTTCAAAAGCGCTTTAACAACCACTCATGAGGCCTAGTAGCTCATTCTCCTTAAATACAATCTCAACAATATTTCAATAATATTTTCCCTTCCCAAATAATGCTCTCACTAGAAGATATTTTGTTTCAGTGACTGATGATAATCTTCGCTTAAACCGAACAGACTGGTTCAGAAGAGACCTCAGAGATTTCGACTTCATTGTATTTGACGGTAAGCATTTCATCTTTCCTGTCAACTTCTAATGAAACAAATAATTTTCTTGTATTTCAGACATTGTTGAATTGCCGATGAATGCTTTTCTTCATCTTCATTGCATCTCTCCACATCGAATTTCATTGAATTCTTCAGTAGATTTGACATTCGAATGGCTTGACCCTCAAGCTTATCGTATCTCAATGACGAACGAAGTCAAAGAATATTTGACCGACAAGAGGAAGTTTGGTGTTTATCGATGTCAAGCTTTCAATCGAAGTGAACTGATCCAGTCTCGGCAAGTGACAGTTGTGGAGATGAAGAACGCAGTCGGTCAGTGATAAAGTTCATTTTGTAGCTGATTACTTTATGAGTAGGGCTTGCATCATGACTTATAAAAGGCCAGCATTTTGAAATTCCCCATGAAGGCATGGGCGTCAATCCCGGGGGGGTTGTGGGATGCATCCCTTCCACAATAATAGCAGCCCGGGGATGAGCAATGTATTTATCCCCCCCAAAAATTCCGACCTTCACAATTTGGGAGTATTGAGTTTTGTAATCCATCCACAGAATTAAAAGACTACAAAGATCTCGAAGATGTAGTTGTCAATGGTCAACTAACAGATGAAATTATTGAAAAATATAAGTAAGATAAGAGAGCTATTGAAATTCAGGTTCCAATGTTCCGAATGCACACTGGTGCAGCATCCATTCATGATGCAGAGTTGGCATACAGAAGCATATCTGCTGAAGTGCGCAAACTTTTCCCGGAAGTTTTCAAACTCCTTAAAATTCTGCTTGTTTGCCCGGTAACCTCTTGTGAGTGTGAAAGGTCTTTTTCGACACTAAGACGTCTTAAAACTTGGCTAAGGTCAACCATGTCGCAACACAGGTTAAACCATGTTGCTGTTTGCCACACGCATAAGGAAAGGTTGGACCTAGTTGACGTCAAAGAACTGTCAAGAAGTTTCATTGAACGAAGTGAAACAAGACGAAATGTATTTGGTTCCTATAATTCTTTAGTGTATGTTAAAACATCTTTTTGCATGATTTGAATATTTTTATGTTTTAATAATGTATGGCAAACTATTTGAACAGGTTGAACCTTTCATGAAAATTTTTGTATTTTTTATGGCATATTTTTATTTCTTTATGTCTGATTTACAGTTTACATGTAATATGTGCAAGATATTAAAATTTGATGACATTGTACGCGATGACTGCTAAATATCGGTACATCACCCGTCTAACAGGCATATATGATGATTTTTAGCAATTTTGTATGAGAAACAAATTTGTGAGACGGCTATATCTATCTCAATCTTATACGTCGTTTTGAGCAAAATCCGCTGTCATAATGTGATAATATGGAAACATGTGTGAATACATCATGAGTAATGCGATATTATTGACACAATATGCTTGATTGTCATTGATATTAGGTATGGCAACACGAGGTATTTAAATGCCTGACAGCTATTCTTCATTTTCAGAATTACTTTTGGACTTGTGTTTTTTATACATTGTATCCAGACTTTTCTACTGTACATCCCTGATGTAACCACGATACAATGAAATTGGTTCATAGTTGCAACGAGTTAGTTTTTCTTCACAGTGAATGATTTAACGACATCTATTCGTTCTGGATCAATTTGGAAGTACATTACGAGTATATTCTCTGCAAGTTTTCAGCTTATAGAGATAATCAACTGATAATAAATGTGAATACATGACCCAACAGATATGAAACACATGACAATAGTTTAACCATAGGCACTTTGCTCCGACAAAATATATCAAAAGATTTGTCATCACGCATAATCATGTCAAATATGGCTCATCCCCCCCCCCCCCAAACCTTAAAGATAAATTGACGCCACTGCATGAAAGAAGAAGTTTCATTTACTTTATTTCTGTCTAAAGTGAAACCCACACTTGTTGATCACGCGTGTGTTATTTTGATTGGCTCGCTGTTGTATTATAGTTGATGACCGTAGCTTAACGTAAGCTTTTTGAATTAAAATTCACATCTGAGTGAGGAATGAATAATTTGTTCACCCCTTTTACGACACATGGGGAATAGAATTCATTTAGATGCACGAAGCATGGTCGATTTCCCACTTTAATTTTTGTCCCATTTGTTGCAACAGGCCTTCAAGTCTGTCCCACTGTATGGAGCAATTGAGGTTGCATGCATTACAAGTTGCAGGCTCAGCAACCAAGAACAAAATTATAAAACTGACTTAAGGAAATTGAATGACTTTCAAAATTGGCACATTTGTTTCATATATTTTTCACCAGATGAATAAATATAAATGCGTGAACTATTCAAGTTTTCAATCAAGACATGGCATCTAGGGTGATTGACTCCCTTGCCTGTCTGATTGCTTAAAGCAACCAGCAGCAGTAGTTGTTGACAGTACAACTTTATGAAGATTGTGTACAATTATTTAGACATTTTAGTTTTTTGATTTTATTGACATGACGATGAATTTTGACCATCTATGTTGACAAAATTTGCAGTGGATGGTTTGCAAAAATAATTTGTCAACTGTTACGGGTGGTTATCGATAAGTTACTACCCTTGCATATTTTGACTTAATTGACTTTTGTGAGCCGCACTAGGGCTGCCAGTAAGAAATTTCAGCACAGGAATAGGAAAATTAATTGATTTAGAATTTATTGTAATCGGCGAATGACAATCTATTGATTGAATTAATGAGCGATTTATTGTAATAGATGAAGGGGATTGCTAATAAAGGCAATAATAATTGCAATCAACATTTCCGCCAAGTGCACGAATTACATCGACTGTAATGACTTCATGAAATAACAGATAGTTAATTGATCGCCAAAGATAGTTGATCTCAATGTCGAAGTGAGCTTCAGGTTGTGAGGTTTTTATTATAAGCCTTCCGGGTAAGCTTCAGGTAAAATCTCAAAGACAATGGCCTTTTTGATGCACAGCATTGTAGGCTAATTGCACATGAATATGCCCACTCATAGATGCCATAAGAGCATAAATCAAAACAATCAAGCTTGCTGCAATTGATTCGTAATTTCACTAAACTTTCCTTGCATTTGACTTAGTAAATCATCACGAACCTTTACGACTTGCTTTTTCGAAATAAAAAACATTTAAAGGAATGTAAGCTTAATTAAAAGACATTTGAATTAAGAAAGCACATAATTTTTTAGTAATTTTCGTTTTTTTAGATAGTCTTTGTCATTCAAATAATACTCCATCTTAAAATGCACTAATTTCGAGATATGTACAAAGCATTTGTTTTCCACTACCGGTATATTCTTCACTAGGCCAATTCTTATTTTTTCAGCGTTGTTCTTTTCAAAAGGTATTCTTCCCTTGCAAAACTTTGTGATGCAAATTTACTTGACTTCTTACAGAACTGTCATTTCTGCGTAGAAAACTAGCGCAGTATATGAGAGGCCTTGCAAAGGAATCTCCTTTGCTTTGGTGACACATAAATTCGATCAGCTAATCACTTTTATTGATACCTATTCATGTTATATGACCACTTACTTACTTATTTACCTCGTTTTAGCAATAGTTATACATTTTTATGATTTAGTTGAGTAACATCACTTTTAGCAAACACTTTTCAGATATTATTACTTTATCTCGTGGATCTCTCTTGTCTGACTTTTGCTTGTCACCTGAACATCCAAGCCTACAAACTGGAGAGCAATCATCATCTCTATATGAATGGACACATCCTTTTCATCACGTGGTCTCAAGAACCAATCATCTTCGAGTATTGATTCGAAATGATGAAGATTTTGGTGTCTACAAATGTAAAATCTATGACAAAAGGGGTCTGGTGGAATCACGGGAACTTATCGTAAAGGAAGGTAAGATGAATGCCATCATAGAAATCTGACCTAAATATTCTGTTTAGTCAGTATGATTTCTATGAACTAGATCATGGAGGAAGAGTTGAATTTCGTAGATGCAGTACAAATTGTTGTTCAAGAAGTCACATCAGTTTGAGAGTCTGTTTGACTGCAACAGAAAGCAGATTCTGTGTCTATACTTCATTGACTGTTCCTTCATGCAGATGTTATCTTTAAATTTCCTTTCATAAATACATTTTTATTTTATGATAAGAAATCGGATGGTCGGAAGCTGCTCCATCACCGGACAGAAGTAAGTCGTCAAATTTATGGATTAACCTTGAAAAGGCAATTGGTCTGCGCTTCCAGAAGACGAATATCTTCGACTTGGCCAAACCGTAAATCTTGAATGTCCAGTTGAAAGTGAAAAAGTTATCTGGAGACATCCAAATCAATACAAAATTATTGATCGCAGCTCAGTGTCCTGGAAATTGAAGTCTAAAGAAGATTTTGGTGTTTACACCTGTCAGTTGTTCGTGGAAAATGAAATTAGAATTCTTCAAGAGGTTGAAGTTCACGAAGTAGGAGCGGAGAGTAAGTGATGTTTCAGCAGATCTCCTTTCTGGAAAGTGAATGCAATTACTTTAGTTAGTGTTGTGTCATCTTCAAAATCAAAACATTCAACGATGAATATCAATACTACAAGAAAACATTTTTAAACAAATGGTAAGTTCTAAAAGTTTCTACATTTCTAAACCGTCGACAGCAAAGACGGCTATACTCTCTAGAATATCCTGATTCCCAACGAATGAAATGATCAATAATTAAAAATGCTTCCATAATGAAAACAATTGTTATGGGTAAAAATGTGAAATCAAAATGTTTAAAACACTCATTTTACTTTTCAAGAACTTTTCACACATTGTTTGAACTATTTTGCACTCCGTATTGTTGACAAATCTGAGAAGTTATGAATTTGAAGACATCAGACAGCATGTCCGAATTCATTTTGTAATTCTTTTAATAATTTGGATTTGATCAATGAAAACTCGAAAAGACTTGCTAAAACCAATGTGTTGCTTGACCGATTTAAACAAAGTTGAAAATGAAGCAGGTGCTCCATATTTTGTCGCAGGTTTTCTGAAGAGTTATTTTTGATTCTAAATTATCCCCATTCTGCAAGTAAATTACATTTTTGAACTTTCTTCAAATAGTACAATCGATCAATCGACAAATTATTCAAAATATGAGAGAATAAATACAAAACTTGAAATATGAATTCTGAGGGATGTCACAAAATGGGGTAATTTACTAAAGTAACAAACAGTTAAGTTGCAAGCTTCTGACGTTAGGTCTAATGCTTTATTTCATTTTGCAACTACGTAATTACTAGTCCAGATAGGCCCTAATTCAAATTTCCTTTTAAATTTTGTATCGTTTTTAAAAGCTTCTTTGACAGGAACTGCAATATTCATAGGAAAATCATTATAGGAATAAGTTTGTAGATCTTCTCATGCAATACATTTATATGGATCTACTTATATTCACTTTGTGAGTAATCCAATATCACCAGAATTTGATAGATGAGACTCTACAAACAAAACATAGGTAGGCCTATGACATTTTAAATTTCAAATATGCGGGACGACTTTATTTCCTATCCTATCTCTCACAAAGCATTGAAAATTTGAAAAATCGCCAACAAAGCATGAATATAGGTGAGAAGATAATAATGATTATTCATCACTGGTAAATAAGTCTATAATTATGTAATCGCAGGTTGTGGATTCGGAGCAATAGCATGCCAGGAGCTCTACGGTATTCAGCCCAAAAGAAGCTGTATATCTGTCGGATGGATGTGTGACCGAACAGATGATTGTGGCAACGGCTTCGATGAATCAGACTGTGATTTTCCAGGTGCGTTTCATTTGATTTTTTATTGATTTTAATGTAAAAATTTTCATTAGATAAAATGGCAGATAAACGCGGGCGTAGAAATAGGAACTTATAAACATACTTCGCAACAATTATACAAGTCGGCCTAAGTATCTGCAAGAGATTATTCCCCACAAGACATGCTACAACTCGAGTCTCATCAGTCGCAAGCAAAATCCAACCATCGTTGTTGGAAGTGGAAGACATGTCATTATAAACCTACTTTCCAACTGCAAGACCACCGAATTGGGAAGTTGAATGAATTAAGCGTAATGGGATAAAATTTGATTGCATCAAAATTGACCACTATTAGTTCAATGAAAATAGTAATGCATCGGCTATTGAATGATATTTCCTTAAATTCTTAGAAGCAGTAATAAAGTTAGACAAAACTTATCATTTTCGTCATTTTGAAAACTTAGTTGGCCTTGGCCTATAATTGGTATTATGAATTGATTTTATTCATAGAAGGTTCGGACATTTCAGTTTAAACAATGGAAGATGATATGCACATGCAGGTATTTACTCCAAAATAATGCACGAGCTACTTCATCCGCTTGAAATTTAATGAGAAGAAAACTGCGTGAAAAAGATCGTGACTTAGAATCAATAAAATGCAGCGTACATGTACGTTAAGTCCACACAAATGTATCTTTCAGCATCAAAGCATTCAGAGGAGCGATTGGAGAAAGATTCACACGGACGGGGTGAGCATTTGTGTTTATTTTCACTCCTATATTTATGAACGGTTAGATAATGAAAATCTTTCTGATAATTATAGTGGCATCAATCAATAATTTCTCAACATCTACGAATAAATGTTGTAATTGAAATTCGCGTAGATTCGCTGATGCAAGATCAGGAAGGCATTAGCAACCACTGCGTCTTTAACGTGGTCCTTGAATTTCACGAGATTTATATTTTCAAAATTTAAACAAATTTCCTTCAAATTTAGAGCAGCATAACAAAAATTCTAAAGCTGATCAATTGAAGTTTGCGAATGAAATCACAGATATGAACTAAAAGGCCGTCAACGACATGTGTCGTCCTGACGTTCGGTGCACATTTGTATCATCTAGCACATGAAGCGACCGCCAAATTTGATTCAATAAATCATCTTTATTAAGTTACTTTTAAGAAAATTTTCAAAATTCACATGAATAGGCAACGTGTACAGAAAATATCAATTCTGCAGTCCAATTCTGATGTCTTCCACTGTACGTTGATGAAGTTGAATTCCACTAAATCTAAGAACATTAGGCACATCATGGTATTTCCGATGTGTCTGACATATCACATCAGACTTAATGTCATAAAACTTTGACAGATCAATCGACTTCTACAAGAAAATGAAAATCCAACAAATGCACCATATTTTCTTAAATAGAGTTCGTACTTATCTATCAATAAAAGCCGATCTATCTACCCATTCTATTCAATCTATTCAAACCGATCAATAAAAGCAAAATGGTCAGTGCCATGACATCGTCACTCAGCCTCTATCTTATCTTGAGTTCTTACAAGCCTTGCGCCATCGAGTTCGACTTCACTACTACTGTCACAATCATTGATTTCTTTTGTTTCTCTTCTATTTCTGCCGTTTTGTATTCCATCTCATCATCAATTCACACAGATGGCTGCATTTAATGCTGCAACACCAAGACAGCTACACCCTCAAATAGAATTCGTACTCAAATTGCAAACGATTACAAAGCCCGCGGGTTGAATTCGAGAAAATACGGTCCTTTACTTGCCACTTCACGGCACATACATTTAGTGGCACGACCACAGAATTAGACAGGTCGTCTCTTCTTCTGTTTGACTGGAAAGGAAGCATTGGAACATGTAACGTTAATGAAATGGTACAATCTGCTGACATAGCACCATAGCAATCGAACAATGAGCAGCGAGTTCAACATTAAACACGCCAAATAATGTGCGAAGTTTCATTGACTGTTATCAACCGGATCACACAGCAGACACAGTCCATGTCAAGTTCGATAGAGAAGTTTGTGAACGTTTTTTTTCGTGCGCCTGCTAACATTTTTAATAATGATCGGAGGACACAACATTATCGAGAAAATTGTTGCGCAAAGATCTGAATACTTCGAATCTGAAGAAATCGTGGCGATCGGAGCATTTTGAAGGAATTCACAGCAATCCGCAAGCGACGGACGACTATTTTTCCTATTTCTGCAAGGTGCTAAAAATTTCTTTTTGGCCGCTTAGTAAGTTTCTGCTTGTGTCATCGTTTTGAATCAGTTTGCACTTCTAGCAAAGTGATGCGCTTAAACAATCTAATTCTGCGGGCACGACTGATGCAACGACCCGTGAGGAGTCAGATCATCGCACTTCAAGCGCAGAATTGCAATACTTCAACTTCTTCGTCTCATTAAATGACTTTTTAGAATTCCTTGAAATTGATATCTCTTGCTAACTTACTAAATCGCTACTAATAAGTCGCTACTTAATAAATTGAAGTATTTAAAATCACAAATCCAGCTCAACATCTGCATTGATGAGACTGTTCGCTCGCATGAAACTAGACTTTCTTTACATGCCAAAAGCAATGCTAAAGCATTTTGGGGTTATGTCAGTCAAAGTTTTAAGAATTCATGACCATTTTCTGCCATGCGTGATGCTCATGGTGACCTCATTTTTGATTCCTGTTTAATTGCTGAAAAGTTTAATGATGTGTTCTGTTCTTATTTCAATGAGTCAACGCATTTTGCTAGCGTGTCTTCCCATACTGCCACTGTATCTCCATGTCTTGAAATGATTGAATTTTCTCCTATGAAAGTTTTGAATTGTATTCGCAATTTACCCATGTCTAATTCGTCTGGTTTTGATAATATTTGTTACACTATCTTGAAGCATGGTCATCTAATTTTAGCATCAAGACTTGCCTTTATTTTTGAATTGTCTTTTAATACTGGTTCTATCCCACAATCTTCAAGTTCGGTCGTCATAACTCCGGTTCATAAATCCGGTGACAAGTCTGATTTCAATAACTATAGACCGATCGGAGTGTCGAGCTGTGTACTCAGAGTGATGGAGAGAATTATAGCCAATGAAATTCAAGAATTTGTTCATGAACATGGCATGCTACATGCTACTCAGCACGGATTTGTTAAAGGAGGTTCAGTAGAGACAGCAAACACTATATTTTATGACTACATTTCGCAATATGTTGATGCTGGATTTTGTGTTGATGCTGTCTACCTCGACTTCAGCAGAGCGTTCGACTCCGTGCCACATGATGTGTTGCTTCAAAAGTTGTTTGCCCTTGGTATTCGGGGAAAGCTTTATCGCTGGATGTCAGGGTATCTTAACAACCGCTTCCAAATGGTTAAAATCAACACATGCTACTCTAAACTACGAAGAATTCTAAGCGGAGTCATCCAAGGGTCAGTGCTCGGCCCCCTTCTATTTGCTTTATTCATTAATGAAATCGATCAATGTGCTGAGGACATCATGCTCGTTAAGTACGCGGATGACATTAAATTGGCAATTTCATACAATCACAGTCAACATGAGACAGGTTACGCACACGTACTCAAGCTTCAGAGGATAATTAAATCCATAGAATTGTGGTCATCCAAGAATGGTCTCAGTCTGAATGCTTTGAAATGTAAATCGATTCACTTTGGTCGTAATAATGCTAGATTCCAATACAGATGCTGTGATACGGACATCGAACAAGTGAGTGACTTCAAAGATTTGGGCATGACCATCTCTCTACCGTTTTCATTCGATGAACATATATTAAACATTGTACTTAGAGCCAATCGCATGCTCGGATTACTGTCTAAATCTTTCAAGGCAAGAACTCCATCTATTCTGCTCCCTATTTATAAAGCTCATGTCCGTTCAATTTTAGAATACGGCAATGTCATCTGTTCTCCATACAAAAAGGAATTCATCAACAACATTGAGAAAGTTCAAAGACGCTTTACAAGAATGTTTCCTGACATCCGTCATCTTGATTACCGGAATCGCCTATCCAGACTTCATCTACTGTCATTGTCTGCTCACCGACTCAGATACAAGCTCATTTTCCTTTTTAAGATTGTGAATAATTTTGTAAATGTGAATCCTAACGAGCACTTAACGTTTTCTTCAAGGTCACAAAGGGGTAATCCTTTGAAAATTCTGATGCCATCTTGTGTTCACAGGTACAGGTCAAATTTCTTTACCATCGATGTGATATCGCACTGGAAGAACTTGACGTTTGATGAAGCCGCTGTCACAACTATTCCTCAATTCAAGACCAGTATTGCTTCTTATTTCTCGCGCATGGAACAGTGGTAGAGTGCAACGAAGATATTGTGACACCTTCAACCCACGACTCATCTGTCTTCTGCATAGCTTATGATCGAGTTAACATATTTGTCACTTTATGTTATGTTATGCTCTCTTGTAATGTACTTGCTTTGTGTTTCGACAAATATACTAATTATTATTATTATTATTATTGATCTTGTGTTTACAATTTTAGAGTTAGTCAAAGCCTCAACCGGCGAATATCTAAATCTTCACTGTACACAGAAGCTCAATCCAAAGACCGTCTATAAATGGATAAATCCACGTGGTTTCAGTGTAGGTAGGAAAAATGAATTGGTTTATCATATCAAGACACAAGAGGACTTTGGTGTCTATCAATGTACGGCAATAAGTATTCGGCATGGATTGATGAGAAAAGATATCAAGGTTATAGAAAAACAAGATCCTGATCGTAAGTATGAAGTAGCATTGGTTAAATAGAAAAATTGGATTTACATGTATTTATGAATTAGAAGAGCTAAGGTTTTTTATGAAGATCGAATGCTATCAGAAAGCTCAAAAGAGTCAGAACTGAGAAATTAAAGAACTCAGTTATTATGGAGCAAGCCACTGAGTTGGAGAACCCACCACGGATAAAATTCGCTCCAATTAAGAATGGACTTTTACCAACCCTAGCATCCTAGGAATAACGAAGCGCAACGGTTTCAGCTTAGAATAATAGAACGTCTGAAATGCAACTTTTGTCACACAATTTCTTTCAACGTGGGACTACATCGCTTTCTAATTTGCTCGTTTGAAAGGAAATGTCTCCGATTTGACAATGTTAGATTTTGAGTACGGAAACAGACTGGTCAAGTAATTATATATTTTTTCTAGTATAGGAAGCCCATTATAACTTTTCACCTTTACTTGTGTACATCAATGCGTTTTGAGTTATTATCATAGTTTCTGCTTGTCGTAGATTTAGATTTTCCATAGAATAGTTTGATAATTTTGAATATCTTAAGTAGAAATTAATGATTATGCAGGCATTTCTCAATTACTAGATTATTTCCCTGATGACGGTAGGATGTTCCTACAGAAAGGCCTTGGTATTGCATGATTTCACTATAAGTTAATGAAGTATGAAAAGTGGTTGTTTTGTTTTATTATTTGCTGAAATAATTATAGTCAAGAGTTTAATTTACTCGTACAATCCTTACATTCGTGCACTTCTTAATACGAAGATAACTTGGAATGTTCAGACAGAATAAATGCAGTTATCATTTTCTGACGTTAATTACGTTGATAGTTGCACATTGCATTTTGAAACTGGACGTTGATTAAACGATCAAAGATAACAACAGAATTTTTTTTTCTGGTTTGCAAATAAAATAATCCTTTTGCAGTTTCTCCAAGGCTTCCGTGTTAGTCCTTGACAGAACGGTGGTAAGTTTCCGACTCCCCACGAAAGCCGTTTGCGCAGAAGCGTGATCTGTTTTCATCTTCGACGCAATCAGGGGATCAAAGCAAGACACTTGAAAGTAAAACTATATACCTATTAGCTCTTGTTTCGGACGGGACACTAATTTTACCAACTTTTCAAGTCTTGCTCAATGACTTGCAGAATGATTGACACCGGTCATTTCTTAGTTACTCAGTTTTGTTTCTTTGATTCTTTTGAGTTTTCAGATTCTTCATAAATTACTCGTAGTTTCATAAATGATTCTACTAATCTCTTATGAGAATTTAGCTTTGCATGTGCTTACTATTCAATCACAAAATAGAATTTACAAGCATATAAAAATCTGGGCGATTCACATGCATCAACTTTAATCGCTAATTAAACTTAAAAGCTACATGTATTTTGGCCATCATTTGCCATATAAATGATCAATTTGCACAGAAGTATAATATGAGCATCATAAATTTTAAAAGTCATGTAGTTGATATTTCGTGTTCCTGTTGGTCAAGTATCTGACTTTATCTTTTTTAAGAAGAGTGTTCTTAAACGCTCATTGTGATCTGGTTTATAGAGCTTTTTCAGATAAACATCCGTCGAAAAATCATAATTTCAAAATTAACAATTTTTTGCATTTGACAATTGTACTTTTGTATCATTTACCGTGGAAACTCGGACTTTGAGATTAGCATTGTTGAATCTATAAAAATTTTTAGTAGCAATCCATTACTTAACCGAACATTAGGTTATAATGGTAGCTCTTATTTCTTGAAGATATTTAACTAACAATACCTATTGTTTAATTGTTTATACGTAGTATTTAAATAACCTTTTCTTCTTTGCAGATTGTAACCACGTGACTTATAGAACACATTGACTGAGTAGATCTCCACCGTCTAAACATTAATTGTACTTTTGATTTCTGCTAAAAATATCCCTATAATATTGCATTCTACAGACCTGAATTTGCCCATCATTTTTGAGTGCGGTAAATTTGTGTTTACACTTTCTTTTGAAGGCCACTTTTTATAGTTGTGGTATTACTGTGATGTCCGTGTTATTTCTGACACCTGAGAAATATCAATCAAAATAATTTAGAATGACACATCATGAGAGTTTGATTAGCCAAACCAAGTGAGTCGGAAATACGATGTCACACTTCTTAAATCGTTATAAATAATGAATTATATTTTATTCTGCAACAACTAAATGTGATATATGTTTTTACCGATTAATACTTTCAGGATTCATCAAACCTACTGCAGTCAAATCACAGGTGTCGTCAAATTCAAGGCTAAAGTCAAATAGCCCTCGACAACAACCAATAACACCAGCGAATATTATTTTATCAACTTCAACACCTGGTAAGTTTTCAGTCATTTATTGTAGGCCATCTTTCTGGAATGTACAAGTGTAATTATGGGTAGGACATGGTCTACAGGTTGTTTGAAATCAGACAAAAGCACAAAATAGCTTTACTTTGTTCATCAGCTGCCATGTTAATGGACTTCGTTTAACCATGCTCCTCTGCTTGACATTCGTTTATTTCAAGTATTTATGCCGAAATTTTGAATAAAATCAATTTCCTTTTTGCATGCTATAGATAGACGAACTGTCAAGGAAGCAAATTATTAGTCTTTTTATTTACCAAATGAATAAGCCAGTGGTGAATAATTGTCAACAGCTTGCAATGTATCAACTATCACCAATGAATTTTAAAGCAATATTTCTCACAAAGTCTTCAAGCAGGAAAGCCTCAGTCTGACAAACTCCGAATGGACTCTCTTTACTCTACTCTGTGGTGCTAGATGAAATCGATAAAATCCGTAGTTAACTATCATTGCGAACACATGCGCGTACTATAACGCAGAAAATGAAGATAATTAATTGACAAGTTTGAAATTATGAATAACAAAGGTTTGTCATTTGACAAAATTTGATGTAATCATTCACAAGCCTATTCACATCAATACAGTCGAGACTCGCTGTAGCGAACCCTTCTACAACGAACATTCGTCTATAACTAACCTTATGCACGGACCGCAATTTTTTCATTGTTTTCAATAGGAATCGAATAAAGAAGAAATATAGTTGAATCCAGATCATGTGGAAATGAAAAGCATGAATTGTATCTTCCCAAACTGACTCTTCTCATCATGATTGAAACTACTCTCGTGATCAAATCTATAAGGCCGATGCAACTGGATTGGAAGTCACATCGAACATTCGCACAAAAATCTTGAGATTCTGAATCTACTGGATTTAAATTATCAATGGATAGAGCGACTAATTGCAATTCGTGCTTTTCATTCGATCATTTGATGTCTGAAGGGCATTTATGTAGGTGTTATCAGTACCGTAAGTTGGGGTGAATAGGATGAATTTTTAATGGCTTCATAGGAAGGCCCCTGTTCTCTAATGTAGTGCTGTGATTTTGTAGTCAAGAACGTTAGATGACCACACATGGTGGCTATTCACCTATACAATGAATCAGTAACTGGCTTTTATATTATTCATAATTCGCATTTTTCTAGTGACCCTATTCACCCTATGGTTTGGGGTGAATAGGGTCACTCACTCCATTGGATTACATTTTTGATTTCAAACAACATCTCTATATGTTGAATAGGGTCAATATTATTGATAAATTATGTTAATTTAAATGCGTTCAAATGTTTCTAGCCTATTAAACTTAAATCCCTATTCAAACATAGCAAAACGCAACACTGTTTTGGAAATCTATGAAATGTCCAAGTGTTTATGATTTATTTTTTTTCATCAGCATTTAATTTCCCACAAATTAATTTTTTGAGGTTCTTGTGATTGTTATACCATACTGGGAAGGGCAAAATTTGAAAAAGTTCATGATCAGATTACAAAAATATATATTTTGCCCATGTCAAAATAAAGAATCAACTTAGTCTCCACATTAAGCAAAACCTCCAAAGCATTTTAGAGGAAGAAAAGGTTTCGGAAAGCAATCCGAGTTAAAGCTTTGAAGCAAATCTAAAACTTTTGCAATGAAAATGAAGACAAATTCAAAGACAATTAGAAAATTAGTTTGAATTTTATCTTAATTTTTGTTGCAAAAGTCTTGGATATTCTTGTTTTCTATTAAATTCTCTATCACATGGTAGTTTTGGATTTCTATAAATTCACGTTCATTACAGAACTGAATATCTTGCTGAATAGCCTGTTAGGTCTCAGACGTAAGTATCGGGATGAATATCAGACGAACGTTTCATGCGTTATTTTACAGGATTTGTGAGAATCTGCAAGAAATTTTCTTTCTACATAAATGAATGGCGCAAAACGTAAGAAATCAATGCTTTTGAAATGATGCAAAAGAGATGGAGATGCCGGGTTTCGAACCCGGGGCCTTTCACATGCAAAGCGAACGCTCTACCGCTGAGCTACATCCCCATTAGCGCCAGGTGGTGGGTAATAAAGTTGTAAATCTATTACTGAATATACATGAATCATACTACTTGTATAGTTATGAAAGTAAGCATTTGATTTATTGCACGGCTTCCAAAACTAAATAATACAGAGCTGTCGTAGATGATGTCAGCTGATTACAGCATTCCGCAAAGTGTTTCGATATACTCTGGCAATGAAAACACTCTCAAACTTCAAGCTGTCGTTGCTTCCAGGAATTACACTCCCCTTCTCATGTCAAAACAATTCTCCGCGTATGAATTCAGGTGATTTCTTATGAGAGACACCGAACCTTTGAGACAAGTGCAAATGCAGCAAAGCGAAGCGGCAATGGAAAAAATTCGATGTTTCATTTCTTTGAAAATAAAGACGAATATCGAAAAAATATTGCTGTGACAAAAAGGCATGTTGAAGTAGCCTAGAATATGCCCAAGATTTTCACAAACATCCAAAGCTTGTTTGCTACAACCAGTTACATGAGCGCCAGGTTTGAGGCTTTGGTTGAAACATGAGTCATTTTGCAAAGTTAAGTTTTGTTCATGATAAGCCTCCAAAAAAATCAATATAATGATGAACTTAAAAATGAACACCCATGAGCTATTCATAACTAGGCAATATGTGGTTGTGTGGAAGAACTGAATGTATGTGAATTGAAAATATGAAATTATTTTCACTTCAACTGAAATTATAAATCAAAGGCTGAATTGTTTTATTGTTTGGATATCCTAAAGGCAGGTAGAGGCAAAGCCCGATTTTCCAAATGGCTTTGTCAGGAAAGACTATTGCGCTGTTAAGTTACCGAACTACACACTAGATCAAGCAACTACTGTGCAGTGTGCGACATTTAGATCTTTGCACACAATCGACTGATGATGGACAATGTTAAATGTATGTTTGGCTGAAACAGAAATCAAAACCGAAGTGTTTTCCATGTGCGTCTAAAGAAAATTAAGCGCTCTAAATGATAAATACATAGTTCCAGATCATCTCAAATAAATAAGCAGACCTCTACGCTTCCGGGCGTCTCTCCCTCCTATTTAGCAGAAGCTGCAGTTTGCTGTGTTGTAAATCGATGTTCCATATTGTTTACAGAGGCAAATCAACTGTCTTGAAGAGGTTTTGAACCACACAGTCAGTGGTTTAAAAATTGGCCAAATAGTTAAACGCATGTTTCATTGGACAGTCACAGGTCACTGTAACCGCCAATTCGCAATGGGAATCGAAAGACTAATATAGCAATGTCAGAATATTCACTACTTGCTTAACTCTGCGTATCCCTGCATCATTTAGTCTTTTAACTTTCTTACAAAAAATGATTATTAGGGTTCCATAGAAAAAAATCAACGCACTTAAAACATAAATTTCCCTGGCAACTCAAGACACTTGCGCCCTTCGTCTTACAATAGCTTCTCAGCACTACTCGGAAGACCCAGACTAACTGATAATGGGATAGATGAACAATCTGAGGAACTGCAGAACAGGGTACTCTGCGTTTGTTGATCCTAAATTAGGCGTGCAAAAGAGAAATTTCAAATTTCCACTTCGCCGATGGACAGGGGTTATCAGAAATGAATTACATTGCAATTAATTGGTCGCTGTTCATTAATTGCTGCTATCAAATAATTGCAATGTATTGATAGGTGTCATCGAATAATCGCAATTAATTGATTGCCAAGCCAAAATTAATTGAAATTAATTCATGATAACCCCTGCCTATGGCCACAGATTCCAGATCACGAAAATGCACACGCGCCGAATGAAAGTAGTGGTGAACTTTGCCGCTCTGCAACTCCTCAATTTAAAAATCCGGATGCATTTATGGAACTGTGACGAGCATCGACCATAAATTCTAGAGCCATGTCATTCATTTGATTTTATTTGTAGATTTGACAAATGATCTGAGAATTTCACCTGTAAATGAGATTATTACTGGTTGTATCGGACGTCCATCCTCATCTGCAATCTGTTGGTCAGAATCCTCACATGTTACGCCGTACTGGATGAATCCAAGAACGCGAACATTGAACATTGCAAATGAACTTGTAGAAATACTTCCTGGGAAAAGATCTCGACTTCAAATACAAACTTTGTCATCTCGGGATGATGGACGTCAATTTCAATGTTATTCTTTCTCTATTCAACCGGAATTTTGGAAAACTGTGACAGTTCGCATCAAGCATGACTGCGACACATGTGGTGAGTTTGAAGTGGGAAATTGAAAAAATTAGAATAAAAAAATCAAGTAATATCAGTTTTGATGTAAGAAAATAGAACCTAATTGGTGAGCTCCTATCGGGATATTCATAGATATCAAAGGTCGATAATTTTGATGTCAATTGACGACGAACGACAATTGCACGCCCCACCGACAGCGGGTTTGTCCCTGTCCTGAACAGACCGAATAGCCGCCTTTTCATACCAAGAATCATCATCACTACTGGTTAACAGCCCTCGACATAAACACAACCTCCTATTTGATAAAAAATATGGCTTTGAATTTTTAGTTCATCATGCTGATCTTCAGTAAATTACTCTAATCCTAAGCAATCATATACTACACTGCAAAACTTCCTGGTTACATTTGTTTGATCTATTTTGCATCCCCTCTTTCAAGAGGCCTATAAAAACCCTTTTCACGGCATTTCCATATCTTCTGAAAATTGTTCTCAGAAACCATTTGTTGAGTAAATCACTTTGTCCCGACTATATTTTTATCTCATTTAAAAATGATGCAATTGTGTGAAGTGAAACCATGAAATAACTATCAGAAAAATTATAGATTAACCTGACATTTGACTATATTTCATATTTACCTCCTATCGTCGCCAGGAAGGAACGGGTGCGACAATTTCCTGTTTTTTCTTTAATTTGCCTCATGTTAGAGATGGCCACACTTATGAATTTCAAGCTGCTACAGCTCCCTCGTCTCTATGAATTTCCTGGTACATGTAATTTATGGAAAAGATGAAAATGTGAATTATATCGATTTGAATTTATACTGTATACATACATCTTCAAGCATTAATGCAAACATAATTACATATTTCAGTTTGCCGACCGAATGAGGTTCGATGTGGAATTCACAATAGAAAGAACGAATCTTATTGTATTTCTTCACATTGGCTTTGCGATGGTGAAAACGATTGTCCCAATGGATTCGATGAAGTCAACTGTCATGCAAACAGTAAGAAGTTTATTTTCAATCTAGAAGGTGGAATCACCGATTTCGAATTATGTAATCCGATCTCGGTGGGTAGGATATTCCCACTTGTAAAGTTATGTAGGCTACTGCATATCGATGATCCCTTTCAATCACTTTTTCACTGAAAATGCTTAGATGTTTCACAAGAAGATAAGCACGAGCGATGATTATGATTTGAGAATGCATGAAACTTGTAAACCCAAAAATGTTCTTATGATTTTATTGTTGCGCGATGTCGTCCGGAAAGATGCATGTATACTTGAAAGGGTTCAGCACTTTACATTTTATTTGATAAATTTTATGATTAACAGTTGAATAGGAAAGGAGACATCTAAAAAAATTAAGAATAGCTAAGGAGACATTCAAAGGTATTAAAGAGTATGGTTAAAGGAATCATTTGACTGCAGATTGGTTGCAAGCCAGTTGCGGACTGACTGCCTTATCATACACGCACTTGTGTAGGATCTCATGCTCGCAGCATGCGACTGGAAATAACTATATGATGCTTTCACAATTTATAGACTACTGACAAAGCCTTTGATGTACTTGATACTTTTGATGACTGAATGGTGATGTGTTTCAGTGTAAAAAAAGTTGATAACCGGTTGACATGTTTCTCTGAATTTTAAAAATATATCTGATGCAAAAAAATGATGGGAGGTATAAACTGACAAACTTTCTGACACTTACAAGAAATATTAAGCTAATCTGTAATCTAGTTTTCTGAAATGTGCTTGCATGATATAAAAACAGTCTTTAACAGATCATGCTTATAAACGAGGAGCCATCGTGATGACAGATATTTTATCATGTGCTTTTTAGACTTATTTATTGCAAACAGAGAGTAGACCATTTTTATTTATGAAAAATGCCAAGAAAATTGAATGATTCTTCGTCTTTGTAGAAATGTCGAGGAATATGTGTTCTAGTCAATATTTTACCTGTCAGGACGGAATGACAATTCCAAAAGGATTTTGGTGTGACGGAGATCAGGATTGCTCAAGTGGAGAAGATGAAATTTCTTGCCGTGAGTTGATCGAACATCTCAGTTGATCAGAAGAAATTAGTTGATGTCTATCATTTTCTGTCATTTTAGCGAGAGAATGACAAAATAGACGACCAAAAAGTGAGAGTGTTCAAAAAATAGACGACAATTATTTTTCTGATTGAATCTTACTCTCAAATTTTCATGAGCTTTACAAATATTGAATAGATAAAAAGGAAAATTCCAACTTTTTCAAAGTTCTATAAAACCTGCAATAATTAACCAATTACCTACAAAGCTTCAGTTGCACTCATCGAAGAGTACTTTCTATCCACATATATTTCATCCGTCCAATATTTCCGAATTTCAACTATGAATTCAACAAATTATGTCGTTTTGCTGCGGATTTCCAAGCATTTGTAAAAAATTCTTGCGCTACGTTGATGGATGCGGTTCATCTGATTCTCTGTATACTTCCCTTTTCGAACTTGGAGCGTTGACGATGTCTAAAACTTGTAATTATAACCACACTTGATCTGTGATGGCGTTAGATTTCCTGTTTGTTTAAATTCTTATATATGTCTCAAAACAATTCTATTAAAATTTCTATAATTTTTATAATAACTATATTATAATTTTTGATAGTGATGATCATCGTACGAAGCATACAGGACAAATGCGAAAGCCACAGCGCTATCAAAACCAACACTTATTGGTCTGCATTAAAATATTTTACACAATACAAATATAATCAATGATAATATAATCAAAAATAAGCAGAAAAGCAATACATCGCTTTGAACGATTTGAAACCATAAACTCCTTTTTCGGGTAAATTTGATCAACTATGATGTTTTAGAGTAAATCAAGCGCTCTAGAATACACCATAAATATAAATACTCAATCTCCAAAGTGTAGAGGAATCTATCCTGTTTCTAAAGTCACTCAGTCTCTCCATCTCTCTCAACAGGAAATCCAACCATTTTTCATCCAACAGCTGTGCAGAAGCTACAGGTGGAATCTCACTCCACTCTCACACTTTCATGCAACGTGACTGGAACACCTCCTCCCGCTGTTGTTTGGAGATATAATTGGGATTGTCTTCCGTCGAGATTTAAATCTCAATGTACTTGCAATGAATGGAGAGGGACATTCAAAGTTGATTGTCAATTGACATTATTTGGCATCAGACATTCCGAATTGGGAGTTTACACTTGTGAGGCCATCAATTCGGCTGGCAGGAGTCTCAGTGAAGATTATCAACTGGGAGAACGCGTCTGACACAACTTTGCTTTAATTGTTTGTACTCTGACACATAAAAATAAAATTTACTGATGTCTCAAAATTGTCTTGCTGAAAAATAAGATAATCAAGAGTGAATATTCAGAGCAATGCCGATTAAATTGTGTATTTTTGGTCTTCTGATAAGTGTCACCAAGGAGAGTGTGTTACTTGTGCACCAAAGGCATTGTACTTCTTGCATTCGAATTCACAACAATTAGAATTAGAAGGGATTCAGATGGGAAAAGAGGATTTTGGTATAAATTGTCACTTGTAGCAAGTAACATTGCAAGAATGAAAACGGTCAAGGTTCAGGAGAGTCTCCTTTACAGTAAGGTGAATGCCTACTCTGAAGTCCGAATGGGTAAAAAATATCATCGGCAGCAAAAACCGGCAAAAACACTAAGCAAATTAAACAGCAGATATCTTTATTGAGGTAGCAAAATGAGCAACTAAGATATGAGAATTTTCTATGGTGTCAATCCCTCAAGATCTCAATTCTCACATCTCATTTTCCTTGCTCTTTACTCTCTCTATATATTGTGGTTGGAACTGAACCCTTCACCTCATGATCTTTAAAACATGTTATTAACCAATGAGACAAAACATAAAAATTCATTTCCCCCAGGAAACAGTGGAAACAGGAATTAGCACTTTGAAATTGAACAGATAGCATATTCAATAAAAAGCAGTGTGCAATCACGTTGTGAAATCGAAAAAGAGGTAAAATTCACACACTTTTTGAAATTTACACTTTGAATTCAGTGTCGGCATCTACGGTATACATTTAAAATATAGATTTGCTTTGTATTCGGAAGATACTGTATGAATTAGATTTTCAGATCATTCTTGACATTATTGGAATAGCCATTCAGGTTTGTTCTCGATAAAGGATTTATCAATTTCATCCATGTTTTGAAGATCTTTGATTGACACTGTGTCAGTCGACTCGAGTTGTATTCACTTTTCCTTTGATGTTTTGTAACAAATTATCTTGACTACATTGAGAAACAAATTTATCATGAACATTATGCGTGAAATGAGAAGATGTGAAAATGAATAGCAATTCTTGACGTTGGATGAAGTGGTCATTCTCTTTTGTTCTCATTATTCGATAGAAGATGCATCCCAATATTTTTCATTCTAAATTACAATATGTAAAGATCTTTGATCCACTATTGCATCAGTCACACCGAAGATTGTGCTCTGCCATTTTTTGATATTTTGTTGCGAATTATTTATACCACGTTCAGAAACATCTTTTTGATGTTATCCGCAAAGCGATCTATTTTCTGACCTCTGTGGATCTTGAACGTGCGTAATAGCGACGTCAATCTGTTTGTAAATATCTGAGATTGTGATAAAGCGGTCAACTACGTGCTGATCGCGCTATTCTACATGGAAATATAGAATCTTGAACGATAATTTCCGACACTCTGTCACTTTGATCATGAAAATGTATCATCTGCGACTTCTCTCTTCGATCTCAAGTTTCATCTGTTTGTCTTGTATCACAAGTTTGGCCTCATGCACCGTCTCTTCAGTTGCCAAAATTCCTGCAATTTCGAAAACAAAAGTTTTGGAATCTCCACCTGCACAATTATCCTCTGATTCCGTTTTACGATCTCGTACTGACTGCTACAGAAAGAATGGCATTGACTATCGAGGATATTCATCGATCACAGTAAAAGGAAGCAGATGTGTGTCATGGTCAAACAAAGGGCTGCCGGTAAACATGTATAACACCAAAGGAGTTGGCTTAGGAGATCATAATTTCTGCAGAAATCCTGACGGCGACCAAAAGCCTTGGTGCTGGGTAAATGTGACAGGAATATTCGGATTTTGTAAGATCCCGAAATGCCTTCCTTCAACAACTCCAAATCCAAGAGATGTTGTAGTAGGATTTGGTAAATTTGAATGTAATCTTGATGAGTTTTATTGTCCAAAAGTCGGTTGTATTGATCGTCAACGTATTTGTGATGCTGTGAAAGACTGTCCTAAGGGAGAAGATGAAACAGAAGCCCTTTGCTCTTTGATCTGTAAGCGGACTCAGTTTCTTTGTCGCAGTGGAGTTGGAATTTCCCGCTGTTTACCTTCGTCAGTCAAATGCGATGATCGAAAACATTGTCCGGATGGTGAAGATGAGAAAGAGTGTCCTCACAAAGGCGGCGCACTGGATTTCTTTCAGCCGAATTCCAATCGCCGGTTGTTAGTGAATCGTAGACAGCGTTTTAACAAGAAGTCACTCAAATCCTGTGCTGAGAAATGCCAATCTGATAAGAACTGCTTGTCTTTCAATTTTCTTCCTCCAGTTCCACATCGCTATCGATATGATCCCATGTGTGAGTTATTGCGTTCCAACGTTTACCGAGAGGACCATGGTTTCATTTTTGACAGATTTTCAATGTATTTTGACTTCAAGTCAGACTGCGGAGCAGGTAGAGCTCGAGATGCATTCAAATGCAACAACGGGAGATGCATCTCCATGAATTTCCGATGCAACGGACAAGACGAATGTGGGGACAATACAGACGAACAGAGCTGTGACAGGACCGATGAATTGAGATACCAGGTACGTTTGGTTGGAGGCAGAGGCACATGGGAGGGACGCTTGGAGATAAATGCTCCCATATGGAAGCCAGTGTGCAATGCTGACGATATGGAGGACTCGATAGCGGAGGTAATATGCCGACAATTAGGGTTCGCAGTGCAAGGAGCAAGATTCATCAAGAACTCCTTCATGAGATTCGGAAGGTCTCGATCTTCATCATGGCTCTTATTAGAGCATCAATGCCAAGGAAAGGAAGATGATTTAATGAAATGCGTGAATAATGTTCCAACTGAAGTTGATGAGTCGATGAATGTCACTTGCGATGTTCACAATGCAGCTGGAATCGTATGTCCGTTCAAAAGAACGTGTTCTGTAGACTACGAATTCAAGTGCACTTCCAGTCATCAATGCATTGACCGTCATTTCGTGTGTGATGGAAGAGCTGATTGTTCTGATGGTAGCGACGAGAAAGACTGTGAGACAAAAGTGACGCTCGTAGGAGGATCAGAAGCCACTTCTGGAAGAGTTGTTCTTGAGAGAAACGGCATTTCTGGTTCAATATGCGACGATGACTTCGGTGAAGAAGACGCAGCTGTTGTTTGTCGAATGATGGGATTTGAAGGGAAATCAAAAGTACTGAACAGTGGACGATTCGGAAATAACACAGGAAAGGAAGTTATCTGGCTTGATAATTTAGAATGCAACGGAACAGAGTCTGATCTGATGGAATGTCCAAATAGTGAATGGCTGAATTCCGATTGCACGCATTCAGAGGACGTTAGTGTCAAATGTGCGATTTACGATACAACGACATCAACCACGACCACAACCACGACAACGACAACGGCACCCACGACTCTGAGAACGACGACTGCGCCTCCCACCACTTCTACATTAAATGCTACCAGAGGAACAACAACTCCTGAGGCCACGATTCCTCCATTTAAACCAATCCCAGCAGTTTGTGGCAGGCGGTATGTTCGGCCTCGAAGATCCATGAGACAATTGGGCTCCTATGAAGCCCACTATGGTGAGTTTCCTTGGCAAGTGGGAATCCGACGTCAAATCTTTGACCTTCCAGCAGAACATTGGTGTGGTGGGACCATTATAAACAATCTATGGATACTCTCAGCCGCGCATTGCTTTAAGCAAAATGTCCGTTACACTCTGAGAATTGGTGATTGGGATACTTCAAAATTTGACACAGATGAGCAACACTTTGAAATCGATCGACTGATGATTCATCCAAATTGGACGGGACCTCCGCTCTATGACAATGACATTGCAATGGTAAAGGTCAAAACTGCAGATCACATTGGCATCGAATTCTCGGATAATGTCCAGCCTGTATGTTTACCAGAAAAGCATGAGAAGCGATCTTCTGCTATCCGATGTCATATATCCGGTTGGGGAAGCACAGGCAGTAATCGATATCCTATTCGTTTACAAGCGGCGGATGTACCTTTTATATCCGACAGTGAATGCTATGCTACCTATGGTGCTCGTCTGACGCCAAGGATGCAATGTGCTGGTTTTCTTTATGGTGGAGTAGACGCATGTCAGGGAGATTCTGGTGGTCCGCTGGTGTGCAAAACTTTAGGGAGAAATGGAAAATATGTCCTGTGGGGCATAACGTCGTGGGGTGAAGGATGTGCCAAGCCTGATAATCCTGGTGTTTATACACGTGTCAATGGGTATTTGGACTGGATCAATCAAGTGATCAAAGACAACTGACTATCAATTCCATCAAATATTTTAACTTCTTTGTATGATGTATTTCATGCAGTGTGATGGATTCTTCAGAAATTTCTTCCTCAAAACATCTCATGCGCCAGAAAATTTAGCAATTTGTTCCGCAGTCTTGCGAGGTGATGAATAAGTAAGACCATAAAGCAAGTATATTAGGTATAGTAACAGCCCAGTATTAATGAAGTCTCCATGTGATCGCAGTTTCAATTTCTAAACTTTTTGGTGATAATATTTAAGATGAACTCCTTTACTGTTTTTGCGAGATAGTCATGGAGTTTACTGTCATGAAAACAAAACAGAAGAAAGAAAAATATTTAAAGTTCACAAATCCTTCAGTCAATGATTAGTTTGAAGACCTAATGTTTTTTTTTAATTGATTTCGGTGTACGTGATCATTCCATCCATCTATAACTCAAGCCTACATAATTATTTTTATTGTCCCCTGAATCCATTCTGTTAG
Source organism: Prostheceraeus crozeri (assembly GCA_907163375.1). NCBI lineage: Eukaryota > Metazoa > Platyhelminthes > Polycladida > Euryleptidae > Prostheceraeus > Prostheceraeus crozeri. The sequence goes on along the minus strand of CAJQUW010011843.1, from coordinate 760,677 downwards.
TTTAAATTTAGACAACTGCTCAACAGCCCGTTAAGAAACTACTTATAGCTAAATTCACTGTTTCTTAACTTACCAACAATTTTCTCGAAAATTCAGCCATTAAGAAGCAGAATATGTTTTCGATTTTTTTGCAAGACTTAAATCATGACATGTCATTCACTAAGTTTCCTTGGTAATCAACTAAATTTCCTTTTAAGTTCAGTGTATTCAGATTCTTATCGGAAGCGTTTTATACTGCTTGACAGAGGTGGGCGCGCTCCGGCAAAAGTTTTGCTCCGGTTTTGGCTGACTCAAGTGCGCTCTGCACTGCGCACTCCGATTTCGGAAAATATAGGGTCGCGCTTCTCGCTTCGAACTATGCTCATAAGTTTACAGGTTTTAGTGACTCTGTAAACTATACCAAGTGAATCTACCTGAGGAGAAGCTGCTATTGAAAACAAAATGATTCGTTCTGTGATAACGAACATCTTGAGTAATGCATGATCGGATAGGATATGATATACTGATCGAGAGACAACATCATCTGATAAACCATGAGCCCACTCTAGGCCAACCGAGCATGACATAATCTGCAGGCATAATCGGTTGGTCAGGTTGCTTGTTTGATCAACCACAAATAGCAGAAAAGGATGTGTGAGATAGAAGAATCTAGACAGAAGTTACAGCAACAGCTGAAACAAACCATAACCTATCTTTACCGCTCTCACTCTCACTCACTCTCCTCCCCTCTCCTTTACTCCCGCTTCGCCTCCCTCCCCCTCCCATTATGTCTCCTCTCGGACAAAGATTCTTTGCTGTCCCCATTTGCCGTACTCGTGTTTCCTTTTTTCAGTCTGTCATCGCGTTAACAGACCCTCTGTGGTCTACAGCACGCACAGTCGATCCGGTGTAACAGTTTATTTTTACTCCCTGACAAAATTTACTACCCCAGTAAATTTGGCCTAGAATATTCTACTCCCTAGTAAATTTAGCCTATCCGATGCAGCTTGACTCGCTGATTTCAAATCTGTCATTGTTATCCCATAAAAACCCAGTTTTTGCTCAGTAAATGCGATTTTACTTTTTTGGAAGTCAGTTTGTGAAGTTAGCGGAACCATTTTTTGTTACTGACTACTGTTTTCTTCAATTTATGCTAGTCCCATCAATTTGAGGTTCCTAAGAACGAATCTGCAATCAGAATTGTGAAATTCTATCTCATATCAGAGATATCTAACTACAAAGTCGTCAAATTGGTTCCGCTGAAAATCGATTACTGGGGGAGTAAATTTTGTCAGGGGGGAGTAAATATTTCCTAGGAAAAATTTACTGGGGGAGTAAAAATTTCCTAGGCAAAATTTACTGGGGAGTAAAAATATCCTAGGAAAAATTTACTGGGGAGTAAATTTTGGCGGGAGTAAAAATTGACTGTCACACCGGCAACCTACTACACCATTAATGTATCCCTTTACTCCTGCCGCTCACACATGTTATTATACAATTACTAATCAATTGAAGACTCTATATGATAGGCCTGCTCTCAAGTTCTTTGTTGACAAGAATATTTCATCACACGCATCTGTGATAAGGTCTTTATTACAGAATATCCAGTGCATCCATCATCCCGAACAGCAGCTTCACCTCTTCTTGTCAAAACACTCAGTTATTCTTCCACTTGTAGAAGCAACCAAATGGATGACGACATATCATTCAGTGTCAAGTGCCTTGTACTTCGGGGTCGCAATCAGAGCTGGAACCGGGCCGCGTCGACGCCAAAATATCAGGACCTGCCTAACCCGGGTGAATTTTGTATCTGGGCCCGTGTGGCAAAGTTTATCGTTTTGCACACTTAACCACACTTAATGAAAGCATCAATTCCGTTATTTGAGTATAATCGCCTTAAGAATCATTCTAAAAAGCTAATTATTTATTACATGATCGTATGCTGTAGGGCCTATGTACCATCTGCAAGTAAATTAATTATTGTTGGACATTAAGGTGAATTTTAAACATTTAGTGCATAGCAGGGATGCGGAGTCCTATCATTTTGAGAGGACTCCGACTCCGACCCCGGGGTTGATAGGACTCCGGCTTTTGATTGGACTCCGACTCCGATTCCGGGGGGCAAGTATATATAGCCTAGTTTTTCGAAAAAAAGTAACCTACATCATAGATCATTATAGGCTTACCTGAACCTATCTTTAGTGATCATCTCTGCATCAATTATGAATCATTTTCGATGAAAGTTTTCAGATGTCGCTTTAAGCTGGATGCATGCGACTCTGCTCCTCCCATCTTGTTGATGTGTGCTTCACACGATTTTCTCCATGTCTTTACCGGGCAGGAATATCTCCAATCCTTCTTCAAAACATATGAGTGTACTTTCGAATTCAATATGCGCTTTGGAAGAGAAATCACACACGATTAACGTGAGGTCAAGAGGCAATGTTCTCAAACAAACTATAGTATTTCATTTTTGTCTCTGACGTGACCTTTGTGCGTATGTGTGATCGAGGCTAGGAAGGCTTGTCTTCTGTACTGAATCGCCGAGTGAAAAGACAATCCTTTTTCCACTTTCATGGTTCATTCCCTCAACTATTACAAGCTTTGCATGCAGCAATGTCTCTGTACTTTTGTTTGACGGAGAAAGTAGACATCAAGACAGTGACTGCTATGCACGAGGATGAGTATTTTGTTTGTATCATATTCCGGGTCTGATTATAGGCCGGAGTCCTATCATTTGATAGGACTCCGACTCAGCATCCCTGGTGCATAGTGAACTTCTTTACAAAAACAGTACAAGTATAGCACATTTCTCTATAACAAACAAATTGGACTTTATTTGATGTACCGATAGCTGCTTTTTCTCGTATGCTATATTTAGGGTTATAAAAAAGAGAAAACAAGGTACTGTTCACTTGTAGTCTATTTGAAAAAGTGAAGTCATTAAGTCAAAAGTTGAACTAAATATTCAATCGACTCTTTTGACCAAAATTCCAGAGAAATGTTATTTAGTAATCGTTTATCGATTGTTGCTTAGCATCATCTCCACGTGATAGCTCACACATTTCAATTTAAATAAAACATATTTGCAGCCTAAAGAGTCGAAAAGCAACAACGTGCTATTTAACTAGGTAAACTTAATCCCTAACTACCTAATATATCCAATAGATGCCTTAACTTAGATAAAGGCATAAAAATCCTTACACAAAATTTGGTCGCGAGAGCATATTTATGACTTATTTTTGCAGATATTTATTTCATCTTATTGCTAAAGAATCATGTTGATAAGCCATCAAATGAATTGATTCACAGAATTTAAGTGATCAAATGAGGATGACATATTTCATTTCAGACATAATAAACATCGGCCCGAGTACTAGATATATAACAGGCCCGGCCCGGATGCTTGCAGAATTTATCAAGCCCACGTTCGATCCGGGGCCGCTTCCAGCTCTGGTCGCCATACCGGCATTACCGTTGCGGCTTCGCCGATATTTTCTATTTTCAGAAATACTGAAAACCAGCTTTACGATTTCCAAACACCACGATTTTTCTGCTGTGTTTCTATTGTGCAATTTTGCTGAACAAATAATGATCAGGAGATGAAAAGCGATATAGAAACGAGAATGCTTCAAAATCACAACACAAACCTATCGGTTGGCCTGCTTGACAAGATAACTGTTTTAAAGATATGCTTTTTTGTAAATTAAAGAGAAGGTAACATTGCACCAAATAATCGATCTTCTGAAGAAGCAGAGAAGGTTAAGATATCATCAGAAGTAATGAAAACAATAAAATCTGGGAAAAAGCAGTGTCAGAATCGCTGCTCAGAAATCAATCGGAAGTGAAGTGAAGTCACATCAAGTGATATTTCATCAGCAGAACCAAAGTACTTTGAGCAGAACACACATAGTATTTCATCTTCAGCTTATTTACGATTGTCTTCTCAATATTCCATCGACTTCAGCGGAAGCGGAGAATGTTATTCACTATTGGTTTCGAACCGTCTGCCAGATGTTTTGTGGTTCATTCGCTGAAACATCTATCAGAAAGAATATGATTTATAAATAATATATAATTAGCATAACATATGTTTATAATAATATGATCATAATATAATCTAATTAACCTTAAATGTTGGGTCCACAATAGTGTTCAGAATTTCAGATTCAAGACATGAAACATAGATTTAGTGAATAGCAAAATCTTGCGGATGAAAATCAAATTGAAGACTTGAAATTTCAGTCAAGAATAACAATAAGATCTCATGTTTTCCATGAAGATTTTTTGCATTACCATGCGGTTCATCCGGTTCATCAGATCTCCTTGACAGCTTTTCCCACAGAATTAAATATTTTGTTTATCTACTTCGGTATGCTAGAAGCAGGGCTGTGGAGCCGATGCGTTATCTCATCGGCTCCGGCTCCGGCTCCACGACACTGATGTGAAAGGCTCCGGCTCCGGCTCCGGCTCGGCTCCGGCTTCAAATTCAGGTTCTATCTGTGCTGGTTATACTGGATCCGTTGAACGGGTTTTTTGGATAACGGTGTGACCTTTAGAGGCTTGCTACAATCATCAAATTAGTTTTCATTAACAAGCAACGACTTAAGTTAATAATAAAAATGATAATAGCCTAATATAATGACAAATAACATACTTGTCATATATTTTTGCATGAATTGACTATCTCTGAAAGATAAAATAAAGTTATAGCCAGGATTGGTTAAATTAGATAAAGATCTCCCGCACTGGCTAAATATAAATTGGCCTAGCCTGCAACCAGTCTACTACGAGGCTACATTAAATAAGACCACATGAGTGATGATGATATACCTAATTAGCCGTCACAGGGGCCGAATAGTAGTATAAGCTTTTTAACAAAGCTTGAATATGAAACTGGATAGCGTATGCCTCTAAATAGCTTATAGGGCCTGTATCTACTCAAACATGGAAAGGGTATCGGCTATATAGCCAAATATACCGTATCAATAAAGATATCAATTGCTTTATTGAATATTAAAGTGTATATAGGCTAGCTTAGGTTGTTATTGTTATTTGTTATTGCCTTTATTCAATAGTCTGTTGGTCCATGAATAATATGATCGGTGGGTAGCCCACGACTCATCATCTGTAGAAATTGTAATTTAGATAGCCTCATTGCAGTGTAGGCTAGAAATGTACAATTGAAAATTAAAAATATCTAATTTAGGAGAAGTTTTGTAATTCTATGCAGCATACTTAATAAGTTAAGGCCTAACTTACATTATATTAATTTCGTATTTTTCATTATGGCGTAAAGTTGCACTAAATAATTCATCAATGATTCATGTATATTATTATATTCAATTTATGTATAACACATTACCACTATTCCTCTGATGATAGTTAGGCTGATGAAACTGAACTCGGAGTATCACACAGTATGTTGCAGGGTGCTATGCATAATAAAAATTTGACTGCGAGCACCGAGCAGAAATCCCATCTACTTTGCTAGCTTTCGAATGCGCGTGCGGTTTAATGTCACAGACAATAGAAAAGGGAGGTCAAAAGGCGCCTTTATTGAGAGCGTCTCAGTCTTTTTTTATTGTTCACATATAAGTCAGCATGATATCAGCATAAAGTGTTGACAGACGGAAAAAATAATAATGAAAATTCTTGAAATCCACAGGTCTATGACATTTGGGGAAATATTATTACACGATACGGCTCTTGTGCAGTCCTCCCCCCCCCATTTTTTCTCTGGTCAAAAGATGCAGCACCATTAGATGTCCGTTTCAGCATCATCGGTTTGAGTGAAGCATTCCGTGCTGTTGTAAAAATCTACGTGGGTAATTGCGATGTCATGGTCGCAAACTTCGTCAGCAACTCAACATTGCAATTTGCCTTCGGGTTTTTTGCATTGAAATATACCCTTTGAATTTTGAAGTCAAAGGAAATTCATTGTGAATGAGATACCTTTAAAATAATAGGGCGCTACTAGAAGTGGCTGGGTCGCTTATTGCTATAGCCATGTGAGGACTTGTAGTCAGGTCATTCGTGTGAGCGTGAAGAGTTATCCCTCCAATCAAAATTGATCAAATTGAATAATCGATTGTTTTGAAAAATGTAGGTGGGGGGACTGCACAAGAGCCTACAATACAATCTAAGGAAATTGGCATTGTCACAGATGCCAGCAGCTTCTGCCAGTAGCCATACCGATAGATGATAGCCTACATAGTAACCGTATTAGATTTAAGACATTGCGCAAGAAATGTAGCTATATTATCTTTGCTGACTGAACTGGAAATGTGTACATAAATGACTGGCGACTTGTCTCTAGGAATCTACAATCATAGTTAGCATGCATATAACAAGTCTTCAAATTAATGGATTTTGGAGAATACGTTGTCAATATGGAAATTAGTCTTACGAAACATATGCAATAAAAAAATATTACACATGTGTGTAAATATATAATAAATATAATACAAAAGAAGGCGGCAACTGCAAAGAAAGATATCGTGGAGGACAGATCATTGGTATACTTAAAAGACATATCTTTAGATTTCAAATGATTTAATTTTTTTATGATGCCAATTAATAACTTTCAAAATTCTAGATTTATATCAAAGCTCAAACTATCGGAGCCGGAGCCGGAGCCTTTGTGATAAATCGGCTCCGGCTCCGACCAAAACCATCGGCTCCTTAAGGCTCCGGCTCCACAGCCCTGGCTAGAAGTGTGATTAATACAAAATTGCCGGCACATCGAGGACCCTATTAAGTGGGCAAAAAGGAATTCCTGATACCTTACAGAGATAGGAAAAAAAGTCGTGCGTCGCTTGCGGATTAATGTGAATTCTAGCAAAGTGCTTTGATTGCCAAAATTCCTTCAGACTCGAAGAATTCAGATCATTGCGCACAAGTTTTCTCCATAATGTTGACCCTTCCGATCATTATTAAAAAAATTAACAGGCGTACGAAAATTATGTCACTTGATGATTTCACATCCTCTCCTCAGCATTGCTCACTGTATAGTGCATACATTGAATCGAAGCCAGGCAGTGATGTGTGTTTTGATGTGTGCGAACTGATATCACAGCACGCACGCCTCTCTCACTGGCTCTGCATGGTGTCCTCTGCTCACAGCTTATTGTTTGCCATTTCCAATAGCAAGCGATACACGAATTATCCATTCGAGAAGAAGCAAGTTGTCTAATTCTGTGATGTGCCATTTCGATATTAGGTTTACATACAATTCATCCTTTCTAAGAAACTGAAGCGCGCGCAGATGAATCTAATTCTGTGGCTTTTCTGCTTCTGTTAGCCCAAAGATATTTAACATTACTTGTTTATATTTTAAACCTCTTTGTGTTGTTAGTTAATGCTAATTCCTTTTCATATCTAATGAATTTCCTGCAATTTTTATACTACTCAATACAAATCGCTAGTACATATAAACACATGAATAATTAGCAAAACTTTAGCTTCTGGTGAAGTGATCAAATACTTTTTTAGACCGTAAATCATCCTATGTTTTAAACCGTAGGAGAGTCATCCTCACAAAAAGTTTGTTCTTTTGATATAAAAATTTTCACCTTGTCCTACTATTTTTTGAGTCGATATTTTCTCAATCCATAATAGTTTTTGAAGTACAATTTTTGTGCCTACTCTTTTCGCCTGCTGACTTACAAAAGTCGTTTATCATTGTGTCCACATGGAAAGATTGGGTTGCGTCCGAGTAACAGCCATTTCAATCATGACAAACTGTGTCATGACATGATGGTCAAATTACGATGCTATCAGTGCTTGTCAAATGGAACGAAAGAGAAGATCTCGGAAATTCGGCAATCACAACATGTGTGTGTGTTCAAGATGAGTCTCAATAATCCAACAATGATCGTCGTTTTGATTGCCATGCAGTTGATTTTCATGTCTATACTCAAGATTTAGGACAGCCTGACCATTCATCTTCAGAACTCAAATAAAACAAAATTAATTGGTAATATATTTTCGATGAGTTTTGTTTTAATCTACGGTGCTGTTTGAATATGATTGTTATGTCTATTCAGCGTCCGTCAGAAAGAATTATTTGACATCAACCTAAATTCTAAGCCCCTCAAAGCTGAACTTAACTTTCGTTTCTTGGCTCTACGTCTTTGTTCAATCTTTCATGCATGTGTGTATTGCCAGTCATCACCGGATCCAAGGGTTAAAATTTGTTTCTGACGTCTAGATAATGTGTTTTTATTAAGGACAGGAGTATTGATCATCTACTCTGATTGCTAGCTATTTACTCCCTTGCTTTACAAAGACAAGTTATTCCTCTAATAGTTCCTCTAGAAGCTAAACAAGATCCCTTAACTTGGCAGATCTACTCCAGACAGAAGGTTTGCTATCAGTGCGAACAACAAAAGGAAAACGTTATGGTAGCTGAAAAAAATGACGTATATTAGCTCCAAGCGTTTGCCTTGATAAGAGCATCCAAAGAAATTGAACACATCTTATGCTGAAGTCATCAATGAAATAGTCATAATCATTCCTCATTAGGCATAACATAGTAGCTACATTGATAGATTGATTGATTGATCGAAGTTCCAAACTGTTTTTTGATATGAGTAGGTAAATTTCGTAGCATCCAAGAAATATCGTTGTGGTTCCATCACAAATGAAACTATGGATTGTATTTTGAGTTCTTGTGATTGTCTGTGGGTATTTATAAAATGGCAAAAGTAGGGTAACTTAGAGTTGACTTTGACTTTGACGGACGTAATGTGAGCAGAGTTGGAAAAGTCGGAATTGGAATTAATTCCATTTTTCGTCGGAATTGGAATTGACCTTGATAAACCTCAATTCCACTTTTTCGATAGACCTGTGATAAATCTATTTGTACAAAAATTGAAATCACAGTACTCGGCCGTTGTGTTAACTGCATGCAGAGATAAGAGAGAGAGAGATAGATCGACAGAGGTAGTTTTATTCTATTCTTGAATAAAGGGTGTTTTTTTTGTGACTTCGATAGGCCTACAGCCCCGGACCATGTTATTTCAGCGATTAAGCAGACAATGAAAATACAATCATCTTTGTTCAATCTGTTATTTAGCTATTTATCAAGTAAGATAATTAATCAAAATAAAGCAATTGTTGAATTTAGTTCTTGATAGGATATGCACAAAAAGTGGAGATTAGCTTAATTGTTGTACACACGAAAACTATTTGTTTGGAAAGAGGAAAATTAACCTGCATTAAAGGGCGGCAACCCTGTCAGTACAAATCATAATATAGACAGTCAACAAATTATTCTAATAATTAATTATTCAATTACATGAACTATTGAACTATTATTCAACTTCCAATCACAACAATCACAATATTAATTTCTAAGACTACAGTTATATAGATGTGATGCGCAACGATAAAAGAAAAACTTTACACTTACAGTTCACTTCTTAATATTGAATTCACTTCAGTTCGATCGGACTCACTTATACCAAAATAATATCATAAATATCAATGTCACTCATGTCTACTCATAATCTTCAATCGCGCTCGCTGATGTGTTGCCGTATACGCTGCTGTGTTGTTGCTCGCTGGCAGGCAGTTGTTGTTACTTCCGCGAGAGCCCGACGTTCTTCTAACAGCTACTGAAGATGTCGCATGTGTTGTTGTTGTGTAAATTTCTCATGGTTTCTAATTCATGAAAAATTTTGAGACTTGACGATAAAAGCACTTCCTTTTGAAAACTGAAAAAGTTTCCTTTAATCACTGCTTGTTAGCTTTCGACTCGACCACATTTCGTTCTTATCACGGAATTTTAATCTCCTTTTTTAAAATGGACCATTAGTCAGATTTCATGATATCATTTTTATTGTCGTTTTTCTTTCATCAACAATCACGTTATTCGCACACTGAATTTCTTTCTTCTGTCAGTTTATTAATTGATTTATTCGCATCTCATTTCATCTCTCTCTCTCAGCGTTTGATTTTTTGCTGATCGTTAACTTTCTCTTCTTTTTTTCACGAGATTTTGAATATCTCGTTTACGAAACGAAAATGGCATATTACATATATACAAGTACATAAGAAATGTGAATTATGAACATGAAAACGCACGTAGGAACGACGCAGGGAACGGGACACAGGAACAACGAGGATAGGATAAGGGCACATGGGTTAGATTGAAACGAACAAGCGTTAGATACATTAACATAATGCACTATACGCGACATGCAATTATCAAAATTGAATCTTATTATGGAATTGGAATTGGAATTGAATTGAACTGTTTCGACTGGAATTGGAATTGGAATTGAAATTTCTGCTCCGGAATTGGAATTGGAATTAAAAAATTTCAGTGGAATTTTTCCAGCTCTGAATGTGAGATTGTTCGTTTTTGATTTCTTGATCAGTTTTGTTAAGTTGATGTTGAATGGGATTTCATCTGCAATGCAAAGTTCTCCTCCGTTTTCACTTGGTAGATAAATGTGTTTTTTAAGATATTGCAACATATTTCACTCGTCTGTTGATTGATCTTTGAGTTTTTGTCATCTCTTTGAGCCCCCCCCCCCATTGTGTTATTCAGCTATAAATGAAGTCGATTGAGCATTGCTTCAGTTGTAGAATCACTTTGGGGGTTCTCGTAAGTCTAGATCATTTGTCTAGCTCGCTTAGCTCGTGTAATTTTAGTTTATTTGTTAAGTTCATTGAGCAGGTAGCCCAATTGGAATCTTTGCAAAAACAGCGCCGGAAAGTGGATACTCTTTTTTCCATTGGCAATCTAGGCGGGCAGGACTTTCTATTTTTAGATTCTTCTGAAATTCAAGCGCGCCTGACGAATAGACGGTTTTAGAAGTTCTAAGAGCAAGTGCGCCAATGCGCTGAATAGAGGTGTGCTTTCGAAATACGAACATGATCGTGTTTCGTGTCGTGTTGACATTGTCATTCGTGTTTGTGCTTTGACAATAATAGTCGTGGTTTGGATTTAGTGCTCGTGTCGTGTCGTGTAGGTAGTGAAGTCGTGTTTTGTGTCGTGCTTGTGTAAAGAGTGAGAAAGAAACGTGTTGAAGACAAATTTCCGACGACTGCACAATTAAAGCGCCGAAGCCGACCAATTCGGCCAGGTCTGTCGCGTCGTTGTTTGGAGGTGCTTTTCTTCTTAAAATGTTATTTTCTGGTGCATTTAGCAGCACATCTTTTATAGAATGTCCTTTTTACCCCTGACACTGACTGAGACAGTCGAAACAGTGGCTATCAAAGTGCAACAAACAATAGTGTTTCGGCTTTTAATCTTTTAAAGTATATTGCAGAAATGATGGTGTCGCATTCTCTCATTGAATTAAACAATCTGACTCCGCAAGAATAATAGCCATATTCAAATGTCTTTGAATAGGGCTAGAATAGCTAGGCTATAATAGAAGCTTGAATAGTATCTTGATTCCATCGCTGCCTAGATTCAGCCTATGACTGGAAGCCGATTTCCTGTGAATAAGATCAATCCCAGCGAACCTGGGCGCATCCTTCACCGAAACCCAGACTGAAAAACCCCTAATCCGCATGGGTAGAACCAGCATCATCACTAAATTGCCTATCTGATCATGCATCAAACCTCAGCGAACTCATAACATGAAGGATTTCAAAGTTTCACAAGTCTTTTGAACCAAATTGTGAAAATTTCACTTCCTGTTGCTTCTAAATTTGCCCCTGATAGACAAAGTAACATAAAACTTGGTGACATCAAACTGGCACTAACTGTACTGAAAAATATATTTCTAATTGTAGTTCAAGATGTCTATAACTAAATAAATACTTTAGTAATCTTTCTACTTATAAGCACAAGATGTCTATAACTGAATAAATACTTAAGTCAGTTATAAGACTATGTATCTTGACACTCGCCATCACTATTCTATGCACATGATATCCAACGGAAACTCAGTTCAATAAGTCAACAACTTCAAAGAAACAGTGTTAGTTTCATCAGTACAATCATATAAAATTGATGCGTTCAAGCAACTGTCATTGTTATAAATTAAATTACATGTGTCATCAACCCAACAGTTTTATGAGATATAGTTACATATTCTCTCCAATAGTGAATGATAAACTAGTATGCCCGTTTCACAAAAATATAATAACCAAACTAGTGTTCCACAAAAATAGAATAATTATCACACTGACGAACGAACAAAGCAACAAAGTTAGTATTTGGTGGCTGAACCCTTGGGGTCAGAACCCTTGGGTTGAACCCTTGGATCACCGCTTGTATTCTCATAGGCATGGAGTCTCTAGGCACTGGCATCCCACCGATGTCACACTGTCACAACACGTCAGGATATTGTCTTTCAGCTGGTGTAGGGTGGAAGGTTCATTCTTCCAAGGTTCTTTTTAAGAATGCTCCACAAGTTTTCGATGATATTTAGGTCTGGTGAATTTGCCGGCCAGTCCAACGTGGGCACATATTTTTCCTGGAGCCAGCTCTGAGTCGACTTGGAGGCACGCGCTGGCGCGAAATCTTGTTGGAAAATATATTCCTCTTCCTCCTCGAACGCGTCCTCGATGCTGGGCAGCAGATGTTCCTCCAGGATGTTTTGGTAGGTAGCACTGTTGATCGTTGACGTCACGAAACACATTTGACCGACTTTTCTGCTACTCATGCATCCCCAAACCATCATGGATTGGGGGAACTTTACACTGCGTTTTGTGCAAGCGTCCAGATAGGTTCCACAGACTTTCGCCAAACTCTAGGCCCTTAGTCACCGAAGGAAATGCAAAATCTGGACTCATCTGAGTAGATGACCTTGAACAAGTCATCAGCTGTCCAGTGTCTGTGTGCCTTAGCTCAGACCAACTGCTTCTTCTGTTTCGGTGTAAGCATGGGCTCTATGACTGGTACCCGAGACTTATAACCCATTTCGCGGATCCTCCAGTAGGCAGTGGTTCTCGAAGCTGAAACACCAGTCATCTCCCACTCATCCCCCAACTGCGAGGTACTCAAAAAACGGTTGGTTTTTTCCAGTGCCCACAGTCGCCTGTCCTGACGAGGTTTGGTGACTCTTGATTTTCCGCAGTTTCGACGCAGAGATTCTTTATTTCTAGTCGTCAAGGTTTTGGCAACCGAAGACTGAGAGCAGCCGACCTTACGAGCAATCGCTTTTTGTTTGATTCCTTGAAAACGAAGCTGAAAGATCGCATCTTTTGCATCTCTACTCAAATCCGCAGATCGGCCCATAATGACAGAAGAGGATAGATAACTAGAAAAACTCACGTTCAGTCGAATTATTGTGATGGATTGCTTTCAAAATTGAATTACTATGATGGATTGTTTTCAAATTCGAATTACTATGATGGATTCCTTTCAAATTCGAATTGATACAGATTACTATAGTTCCCATAGATTTCCAATTATCATATACTCGTATTCTATTTTTGTGAAACGCTCGATCAAATATTTTATTCTTGTGGAATGGCTTTTGTTCAAAGGTGGTACTGTAGTGCGCATGGTTTTATTTCATAACAAGACATAGCTTCTACAACCACTTCAAATGATCTGCTGTAGCCCATGTTTGGTCTCTCTTCGATTTCTTTCAAGCATAGGAATGTACACAAGCTTGGATATTTTGCCTTGCTTCAGCCAACAGATTTATTCTGTTTTTGTGAACAGCACCTGTATATTGCTTGGATCACTTACATCAATATATATTTCCTGTTGCAGAGCGACTATAGTGAAAGTGTACTTTACTTTCTTGGTTGTGAATAACTAGACCGCATCAGCTCTTTAGATGGATACCATTGTTTGTCTAAATTTTCTGTGGTCAAATGAGCCATTTTTCTTATGATTCTATCACATCGACAGCTCCAAATAATTTCTATTTATGATTTGAATTTAAACAATTCAGTAACTAAGATTTCAAATGATCAGAAATAATGAATCAAATTGATTGAAAGATTTTCACGGTCGAAGTGGAAGTTTCTGACCTGCTGGGAAACTCAGCACAACTATACTGCTCGGAAACACTGCATGCGCTTAGTCAAATAAATAATACTCGAATACTCATGCATCGGAACTGATGCGCTTCACAATTCTCAACCAGCAGCAAAGCACAGCTTCATGAGGGGAGGTTGTTGAGAAAATGAAGAAAGTTAAATTTTTCAACAATAAATCAAGCAGCAGATATCTAGGATTTCAATCGCATCAGCGCATATTCTAGCCACGTGGTTTGATGAAATGTTAATTATTATATGATTAATGAAAATATTATCATTCCTGATAATTCAATTCAGCGATTTTAGTATAATGTGCAAAATGTTGACAGCCACTTTTAGTGTAAATTTGAAGTGTATCAAATGGATCATGCTTGTCTCGTAATGCGTAAGCAGAAGGATCTCATACTCAGCGGTTGTTTACCTCGGCTTGATAGCTCGTAAAATGCCAAGTGCATGAAGTCTTTATTCCACCCAGCCAATACAAGTTCTGAAAGTATAACTTAGCTACACACTGATGGAAATCAAATTCAAAAAGCCGCTGACGAAATACAGACATATCATAGCGCAAGCATTCAACATCACGCTACAGAAAAGAAATGCCATAGAATCATGAGTATTCACAAATGTGCATAATGAAGATATCAAACAGCCCGCCCACTAAACGAAGCTAGTTTCAATCCAAATCGCAAACATGTAGTCATTAGGAAGTGTACGCAGTTTTACTATTGACCTTTTCAATACGGTTGACAGTCTTCACCACAGCCACTCGTGGAATGTCGTCTGATCCGTAAAAAAGCTCAAAATATGACCCATTGACCAACTAAGTGGTCAAGCACTATCGTCTGCTAGCAAAACCAAATCACCAACCTTGAATTTTGGCCCATACCTTGCCCATTTCGACCCTTGTTGGCCAATTCATCCAGAGAGAAGAAATGGCAACCAAGACAGTTGCATCAGATAAATGAACAGATTTGTCAACTGTACCCCTTAGGTTGTCAGAATCCCAATAGACACAATTGTGGCGGTTTATTTGACCGTTAAGCTTGAAACATGCTTCATCTGACCACCAGACGCGATCTGAAATTCTGCCATCATTTTCTGCCATATTCAAAAACAAATCGGAGAGCTCAGTTCGTTTTTCCAAGTCGTCATCATGCGGGGCATGAGTCAAGCATGGAATGTAGGCTTTCAATTTCCTTTTCTTTAGAAGCTTGAAGACGCTTACATGATTTACAGACGCTTCAAATTTCTGCACCAAAAAATTAATGTTGCGTTCGTGTACTTCGCAGATGTTATATTTATGGATAGCCGTCTACTTGTCTAAGTAGCATTATTACTGCTCATGTAATAAAACTTCATAGATGAAATATTTTGTTCCTTGTTCATATAAAAGGCCACATTGACTACATCAAAGAAAGAAAACTGAAGTGAAGTTTAGAAAATAAAGATAACTATATAACTATAATAGGCATCTATGATAGCTCCTAGTCCCATGCTTTAGTGTCTAGAATTGTCAATTATATTTATTGAGGTAAACATGCAGAGATAGTGAAGTTTGAAGATCATCGCATGAAAAGAATTTGTTTCTTTCTGAAATCTAACTGAATTTTGTTAACATTCTGTGGACCTGCATACCTCCTGAAGCACAGTCAGTAGAGTTCTCTAATGAAGGTGCATGCCTCTAATTACAAATCAATTGCTGGATCTGAGGAGCCTGGCTGGCTACGAACACTTTCATCTCCGTGGGAGATCTGCCAACCGACCAAGAACAACAGTGGAATCGTTCCATCCGTAAACATTGCATATTTCAAAACCAGGAGAGTTTTTAGACATAGGATATTCGAAGTTAAACGTGATGCAAACAATGCACCACATGACTCAAGTATTGTCAGACAAACAGATTTGACTGGTATCACTCAAGTCTTCGCTGCAAGCAAATGAACATGAAATTCAACATTTTCATTCTCAATGCGAGTGTACATGTCAGTAGCAGCTGCAGAAGAGTAAACGACTTTAGATGCATCAGATAGCGCCTGTAGATGTATTTTAGCAGAAGCACCATATTTTGTACATCGAGGAATTGTGATTTCATTTAATACTATTAACCGCTCTTGCCAAGTCGTCTAATCCTTTAGAATATCATCCCGATGAAGTTGGCGTGTCCAACATCGTTGAATACGACACTTTGCCATGATAATTACTGGAGATAACCATCCAATGGATGAAAGATGTGGAAGAACCACTCGCTTTGATAACGTAATAACTGAAAGGAAATTTTCTGTGTATCTGACGATTGGTCGATGGATTCCATATTATTCCAAAAGTTGTTACTGATTTTGCATTACCATCCAGTGAGTAATCGTTGATTGACTCCCGTAGATGCTTTGGAATATTCTGCATTACCTCACCACTTTTTTGTGGATCACTTACTTAGTTCAAATCCTGCAGTTTTGTAATAAACTTGAAATTTGGGATTGAAGTGTTATGTAGCTTCTGCAGTAGATGGCGCTCCAGAAAGTAATTCATCAACGTATAAGTCTCTTGATAAGACAGTTGATACCCCAGAATCGATCTCTTGCTGTGATAACTGCTCTACTTTCCGATGCATGTTTGTTATGTCTGCATTGAGAGCAGCGATGGAAAATCAAAATCTGATCAAAATGCCAAATGAATTAATTATTCTGACATGTATAATCAACCATAATTAAATCATTCAGCTAATATCCGGAAAATGACGTTGTTGAACCATCAAGCACTGTGCGCATCCTAGTCGTTATACTGGTCTCCTTGAAGACCGGATGATGTGGCATGTAATGGCACTCAGAGGAGAATTTTTGAATCTCCTGATCGGATGCCTCTTCCATGTGAAGCAGATCGATTAATTCCTTCGTGAAATCACAGTATTGCTGATAAATCTCAGAGTCTCGTAATAATCTGGCTTCCAAATGACTTGCTTGAGCCAAGCTAATCTAATTTCGATGGATTAAGCTTGAAAGGCAATTTCACCATGAATCTTAGTGACTATGTACGTGCTGCTGTTTTCTGAAAGTGTTCTTCGTATTTCCTTTCCTCTGATGTTAACCTTGGCATGTTGGTGACAACTTCTTTTATTTTCAAAAACTTTCGCAGGTCTTTGTTACCAAAGGTAGCATGATAGGAATTTCTTGTTAGATGGTTGGATGGTGTATTCCTTACGCAACCTGAAACTACCCATCATCCAAAGACCGTTTGGCGCAGAAAGATCGAATCCTTTTCATGTATTTTCGAGCTTTTTGATATTTTCCATCATCAACAGTAAATGATTGCGTAGATAGATTCTTGGCAACATTCTTCAGAATAATTGTATTAACTGCAATGGCAATCCATTTGGTGGTAGAAGCGATAATAGCCAGCGATAAAGCAGTATGCAGTTGTGTTACTGTCTCCAACACCATCAATGTGGACAATATGGTGTTGCTTTTGCAATCCTAGACACTTAGCACTCGATTCAGTTATGAATTGTGACCCAGAATCAAGCAAGCCTTTACAATCAACCACATTATTGCTCGTTCCAAAATGTAGCATGACAGTAGCTAAAAGAACATTCGATGAGTTCAATGAATACAGACAATATTGAAGATCTAATTTCGAATTTTTTTGAATCATCATTTGATAGATGCAGAAGTATGTGATACCATCGATTACATGTTCGACAAGACAATTAGTCATTCACACTTTACCAGTATGTCTAGAGCGTAGACAGTTGAAGCATAAGCGAAGTTTACTTACTAAGGCTGTTCGTTCCTTTGCAGATAGCTCATTGAATTTCGAACATTGGTGGATGCGATGCTGCCCTCTGAAACATGCAAAATACTCCAGACGTGTAGCTTGATAAGTACTTGCTGTCTTAGACAATTGTCCTCATTGGTGCATTATTCATCGACTTTATTCCACTCACCTCAGGACCTCTACACATAGTCTCCAAAAAATCATGAAGTTGCTGCTAAGCTTGAACTTCTCGATTCGGCAATGAAAATTCCCATTTGCTTCGTGTTTCAAAGTCTAGCTTTTCTGATAAATTGTATGCAAAGATAGAGTCCTAGTTATCAACATCAGTGCTCATTGATTTGAGGGCTAAAGCATTTTCATGAAAAACATGTAGATTGCCTCAATTCTTTTAAATTTTCGTTTTACATAGCTGGATGACTACATGTTGCAAAGATATGCGTACGGATAATGACGCTTTTATAGGAGAACCGTTCTTCAAGGATTTCTCTTGTCACTTGACAGTTAGCATTCAGTCAGTTGCAATGATGCAAGCAATCGAGCTGGATCACCTTGCATCGATGATTATAAGCAGTGCAATTTTTGGCAACCAGGGAGGGACGTATTGTTGTGTGCAGATGCATTCAACATGTCACAGAAAGAAAGCCAGCCATTATCTGTTGTCACCAGAAGATGTGGGAATGTTCAACTTAGTTAAATGAAGATGCGATTCATTCTTGGTAGAGATAGTCTTTGGGGCTTGTAATGCTGCTTAAAAAATGCAATAACGTCCATGATTTTAGCTCTCAGCATCAGATATCTTCTTGTATAACGCATTCTTCGTCATGTTCTTCCTTGTCAGATTCATCATGTTGTTGCATGACGCATTGCATGATAGTAAATTCTTGACGAGTTGCCAAGATAACATTTCCAAATGAATCTTTGATGTTTTGACAAAGATTCCACAGTCTTTCAGGTCTATTGATCTCACATGGCATTACCTTGTGATGGCGCGTGAAAGGAAACGGTAAGGTGCCAAGGAAACGCTTCGGAGGTGAAAGCTGCGGTGAAAGCCTTCATCGACCGAGAGTATATCTTTTTCTGAGTGACATGAGTGCTTCCAAAGTTGTTTCCAGTGAATGAATCTCTGTATTGATGGTTCTGGAGGCTACTATAAAATGTTTAGTTCCTTTGTTTTGGTACATCGTAAAACTTATTGAGCAATCTCTACTAATTGTAAATTCAAATGTTGACAAAGATGTTCGGCTGTGTGATAGTTGGAACGCATCTGTTGAAAAATTCCTGTTTGAAAACAAGGAAACATGGTTTTAAAACCGTGTTTTCTAACAAGCTGTGCATCTATACCGTGATCGATATCCTGATCGATGTAATTGATGAGCATGATAGAGACTTACTAAAACGCCTGAAGATTTGCTTACAGGGAGAACAGATTGTGTAGCAGTAAACCAATAATCTGTCTGTGCGGATGTGGAGACTTAGAATACAAACCAGGAATTTAGTTGCTGCTGACAAACATGCAACATTTAAACAAACATTTAAGCATGTGAGATAGTGAACTTGCAAATATCATGTTCTCGACTTTACATGAGCAAATGCTCTAGCTCCAAAGTCGTACTAGCTTACTTTTTAGGTTATCGATTTATTAGTTATACAGTAATGTACAATGCGTTAGTCAATCGATGAAAGCGATACGAAATGATGTAATCAAAGGAAGAAATATCGAACTCTTTTGTTTTAAAGCCTTCATTGTTAAAGAAACAAGTTTTATTAAAACCTTTTACTCATTGTTTCATGCACTTGACTTTTTATAAAAGAAACGCTTGCATTTTTGCAATTATTGGGTTTTCTTGATTTCACTAGAAAAATAATAAAATTGTTGCAAGTATTCTTCGCTCATCACCACATGACATATCTTTTATTTTTTCAGGATACTCCAACCACTTCAACCAATTCGAGTGATAGTGAACGAAATGCAAGATTTTGGATTTGTAGTTCCCTGAGCTTGATTATGAAGAGATCCACTAATATGAAATTTCTGAAAGAAATCAGGGAACTTACTCAGTGTAGTAACAGTCGTGAATTAGAGGAGTTTATTCACGATTCTCTGTATCCGGATCATAAGGCCAGCAAGCGCATCAAAATTGAGACTTCTAATGATTCTCACATCGACATCTCTGCTGAGGATGAAATGTTCTCCAAATTCATCTCATCGTCAGCAAGACGATAATTTATTCATTTCTGATCAACTATATGATAATCATGCATTTTACAACTGTTGATGTTTTGAAAGTGTGAATTGTAGAAATTCTTCAAAATTAAAAGATTTAAAAACATGATTTCGTGTTGTCCATCTTTTAATACGAACTTTAGGCTTAGGGTAAACAGCTTTACGGTTGTCCATTTTTAAAAATGTTTGACAGCCGGTCATTGATAGCCTAAGGTATCTACAGTAGCCTATGCTACCCCCATGCTAGCCTGTTTTGTCTTTTCCATGACAATCGGTTAGAATCGAGTTAACGCACTATCTGAAAATCAAAGGCCTATGCATGTCAAGTATATAAGCTAACTTAAGCATTGCGGTCTTCAAAAAGTTAAAAAATATAGTGATATTTCACCAGATTTTCGCAGTTAGGTTTTTCTAATTTCATAATTGACAGTTGTCCTTGCGACATTTATGCATATAAAAGACAGATCACAATCTTTGAATTAGTCATTTGAAGAAATACCTCTAAAAAATCCGCCAGTTTGTGAATATAGGTTTATTTAAATTAATTACCTACCGTACTCATACTTGAACATTGGATTTTAAAGGATCATTAGCGTTTGATCCTGATAATCAAACCGAATATCTGGGAGCCTTATGAGCATGGATGCACTCGCATAAGCCATGCACATTCCACATGATTTTTCAGCCAGGATGGAAAAGGTTTGACCATGATGAATGCTTCAGAAGTGAATGATGTCGACGAGTACGGAAATATGGACAAGAGAAATTTGATCGAGAAACGTTGAACACGATTTGGATGTCGAGTTCAACTAATTGTTACTTGGGCTACTGCATCCTCCGAAATTTAGATCACTTACTCAAGGCAAATCACATCACCAAACCTCTTGATATTTTATTTTGCCAAACATTCCAGTTAATTGCTATCATTGTGACATCTTTGGATGAACTCTGTACCAAGGCCTGGTACACACGAATATTTCTACAATTCCGATCAATGGAACAGCTGGTAAATGATTTTGGTTAGCCTACATAGTGCTCTGTCAACAAGACGGACATTTACAATGTCACATCCATCTCTTTACAAACCTGTGAAGGTGTGTTCATCGGTATTCACAGCACATTACGCGCTACTATTAGACTTACATTCTAATCTTTACACAAGTGCCTCCAACGCGTTCAGACACTGAACGGTTAAGATTACTTAAACTGATGCTGAAAACCCGAATGAGCAAATAAAGCAGAACGTCATAATTTCGATCCGATATTGAATCGCTTGTGATTTTATTGCAATGGATAAGACAATTGGATGAGACCCACCCCTTTCCCAAATTATCGACGTCACGAGGCAAATGCTTCACAAATACAATGAAGACGATGGAGTTGTGAAGATATGATGAACACTTGAGATATGATACAATGAGAAGAACACAAATCTATCATTATCCATATATTATGCTGAAAGAGAATTCGTCAAAACTTGTTATCTACATGATCGGAATGTAGGCATCAATCTTGGAGCGGTGTCGTTGAGAAACGCATTCCGCAATCCAAATGATATTTCTCATTTCCTGCTCCTTCAAGCGGATGAGTGAGTAGAAAACCCCGTGATGGAACTGTTGCAAGAAAGCGTTGACGTTCATGCGAACCTCAGCCTCAAAGAAACGATCCTCGAGCGTTTTCTCACCTGGAGCAGTTCCTGCCGACTCGAAAATTGCACGATATTCCTGAAAAAATTGATTAGAATTGAAGATGAGGAGAGATAAATCAGTCGACCGTCTCTAACATTCATGATTTAAATGTTTTGCGTTTGCATATTTTTTATCAAATGACATCCAGCTTTTGCATTAGTGTCGCACGACTTCTGGTATTTATGGGCCATGTCCTTCCCCCTCCCAGGTTTTCAAATTTGTCTGAAATTAACAAAAAATGAGTCAATCCTCACCAAACTTCAGGTAGACGCACTTAAGGATATTTTCTACATACATACAGAAATTTATACCGATCAAACATGCAGTTTTTGCATTAGGGACGATAATGATGAGTGTAGCGATGTCAACAGCTTGACTTGACTTCGTCTGTTCGACGAATTATTATTAGTCGTAGGTACATTGTTCTCACTCCCTCTTAGTCTCATCCACTATTATTTGAAATTTTCACACGACCACTACTTTGCCACACCTTTTTTAAGTTAAAAATATTAGTTTAAGGGATGTGGCCTGGTCATCATCACTTCACGAGTTGTCGGGAAATTACTTTGTTGATCTCAAGTGCCTTCTGCTCAGACGAGGAGGTCGGAAGAAGGTAGATCAAGCTGCAGACATCGCTACACTTCAAGTATCTATCCTTAATTCAAAAAGTACTTGTCCCATTTGCACAAATTTTGGCATGTGGGTAGAAAATATCCTCACTTACGTGTGCTTAAAGTTTTGAGATGATTGATTCATTTCTATGGATTTTAGACAAATTTGAAAACATGTGGGGAGATAACCCATAAGTACCCGACTTCTTTTGTCTTTATCAAATTCTTTAGACTTCGAGATTAATCAGTGCCACCGGTATAAGGTGTTACCAGTGCAACAATTCAATGCCTCCGGCTTTCACGAGGTCGAAATGATATTTCAATGCGCTTAGCTCCTGGCACCTCCATGAGAAATGGCTTGCCGGCTGGGAATCAAGCCTAGTCCTCGAACTGCAAACGCGGCGTGAAGATCTGCAAGACCAGCGAGACACACCGTACATGATGGTGTCAAGAGCAAGTAAAGCTTTCCGCGCACAAGGAAGCCTGGAAACAGCTGTTATTGCTACCAAGTGTTACCAAGTGTGCCAAATGAAATTAACTCAGTTCATGTGCTTGTTAAAAAGTTTCAAACCATAATACACGGATAGAGAAACGCTGCAATATATGGATTCTGTGTTGATACATGGCTCTGATAAATGGATACACGCGGATGTATCTGCCTTCTGCAAACGCATAAAATTTGGTAACTATTTCGAGAGCAAATTCCGCTCATGTTTCTCAACACGAAGCATTAGTGACGACATTATCATAAACCATAGTAATAGAGAATGCGCACGAAATGTCACATTTCCTTTTAGTTTTCAATTTTGAGTTTTATCTGATAAATTTCTTAATAGTCTGTCGACTAGAGTTGAAAGTCAATTCATTCCATGAATCCGTTTGCGTTCGACTTGATACGAAGTGACTACACGATGACCTGATGATAAGAGATTGATAATGTCGAACAGTAGCTGTTCACAATAAACGTAGCCTCAGATGTGTGTTAAACTAATAATCAATCTAAAAAATCCGCAACTGAAGTCATAAATAATTTGATTAAGAATCAATAAATAGCAAGACGAATGTCACATTAACATGCAAAATGATTCTTCATGTGCTTGCAATAGCTATGGAGCAGATGCAAAAAATGATTTCCAAATACCATATGCTTGTATCTGAATGAACATGCTGATCATTGAACTATTTCAGTCAGTGTGATTCAGATAAATATTCATCAGATTGAATTCGAATTTATTCCTTGCTCCCATTAATACGAAGAAATCAGTCCTTTCAGTTTGTCTGCATTCCTTTACTCTAGATATTTCTGAAATCCCTACCAATTCAATTAGATAGTGAAAGCATTTGTCAGGTTAGTAGGCCAAATTCAATAATGAGTTGCAACTCTGAAATCGTTCGACAACTTAAAAGCTCCCATGAGTACTTTCTACAAGAAATAGCCTACTGTCTCCACAAGTTGGATTTTTGCAGCATTTATTTGCTTCTCTCAAAATCTTGACATCACTTTCCGGGAAAGTCGAAATGTAATCTTCAAGATACTGTCACGCAAGAATGCATTTCACCACAGAATATTTGCGGAGAACATCAGAAGAATAAACTTGTTGCTATGCTTAGCGGAGAGCACTCAAAGCACAACGAAGAGTTATGATAGATGCTAGGGGTTACTCAGCGAAAAATACATAAACAAATTACTTTTCATGAACAAAAGGGAAATGTCTGATTTTCACATTTATCAAAAATTGTATGGTCTCCGCTGGCTAAGTTCGTAACCATGCGATCTACTGATCGTCAAGGTCGACCTCCGGCTGTCGATTGGAAGTCGACAGGAAGGCATCCGGAGCAACACACACTCCAGAAAAGCTCCCAGTGAGTGAGTAGAGACATTTTTTATGAGCATTACTCACCGCGTAATTCTCAGCGACTGCTCGAACCTGTTCATAATCATCAGCTGCAGCGAGGGCCACAAGTCCATTTGGATACAGTCGTCCACAACGTGGATAAAGTTTCTCACGATCTTCCTTCGCAAGTTCTGTATCGAATGAGTTAATCGTGATGATGAACGCTCGTCGGTCAGCTTCAAAAGCCAACATCTCTCCCATAACTTCGGCAGTTGCACCGCCTAATTGCTTGCAATAATCACTGAAGTCTTCCAAATAAGCCTGAAAAGAAATCATTTTTGAACTATTGACGTGAATTTACCAAAAACATCAAAATGAACGCATCAGAAAATACTTAAGTCTCTTGCATTTGATGATCGAAAATCAAAATATTCTGATGTCTTCAATTGAAGTAATACGGGCGAATAATACAGAAACGGGACGTTATTCGCAAAAACAATCTCAAGAGTCGAACATATCAAGAAATTGATGCATGTACCGATAAGCATAAGTTCAGCTATGGAAGTTACAGAGTCAAAACAGATCCTTCAAAATGCATAATTTCAATTTATGTGTATTTAACGAGAAGCCAAGTGATGTTTGGCTTTAAGTTTAAATGAATTAGGCCTACTACAAATGTTCTATAGCTCCTATGGGAGTCCTCCAGATAACCGAGGCCAGTTTTTGTTGCTTCTCCACATAGCCAAGTTTTGTTACTTTCTCTTAATGAGTTGAAAGAAAAAAAATTGCGAAGACTTCAATCATTTTTAAACTAGTAGTGTCGTCATGATCTTCTTTGAGATTTCTAGGATTCGATTAATGGCAATCGAATTTCGAATTCTTCAATCGAAGAAAGGAACAATACTCAAGATTTATGACATGGAGAAGACATGTCTGTCTTCGATCAAACTAAGCATAAATTCTAATTGCTGAGTATTGGTCTGCCACTCAAGCGTCACTGAAGAAACCTTACGTCAAGAATCTTAGGAAAATTCGAAATAGTATTGTTTCATTGACGCTACTTTGTCTTCTCGAGGAATCCATGTCTATTTGCAGACAGAGAATGGAAAACATTTTCATACAGAACTTTGAGGAAACCATATTTTACATTGGAAGTTATGGCGTGTAGACAGAGCAGACAGGTAAACCTTGTATTAATATTTCTAGGCACCAATAAATTCGCCTGCTTCTTAAGGGCTTCGTCAGTGGCATGTATCCCAAAACACATAATAGGAAAAATAGGAGGTCTTTGACCAAATGTTTATCTAATGCACGGTAATGCTCATTATGTCAATATTCTCATAATTCAATAACTTGCTTTTCATACAGACGCTTCGGTCGTCAAGCTGCTGAGGACCGAGAAAATGAGATACGTCAAATTGTCTTTTCTGACGATGTGTGCATTTTGGCTCTCTTGTGTTTCATCACGAATGACATTCTTGAATTATGCATTGAACAAGTCCACTGTATGAATTTTCCGATTCAAATGCAACAACGCTGAGAAGACTTCCTCACCTTGTAGAGAGTATTTCTAATAATTTCAATATTCAATTCATCAAGATCCTGTTCAGAAATACAGTCAATGAAATATGGTGCGAGAGGAGTGTCCACCAGAACAGCGTTGTACAATTCAGCCGGTGAAGAGGCGATGTGAATCGCTTCCATAGCTTCAAAACTTCCCAATGGATGGCATTTGGGAATCAACTCTGAGATCGGACGTTGGTGTAGAGTTCCCGTAATCAAAAGAACGATGTTGTCAATCATGTAACTGTATCTAAAATGGAAATACAGGAATAAAACAATCATAAAAACGTGAAGTGTCACTGCCCTATCTTAAATATGAGAATAGTGTATTGTAAATTTATTGGTGGCCTTTATTTCAACTTAAAGAAACATTTTTAATTTTGCTTGATTGCGCTATAAGTTGTCGACTTCAGGTCCTCGAGGCAGTTATGAAACAATTTCCTGTTGGCTTCAAAACTTCGACTTCTAGCTTCGGTGCACATGGCTGTGTGAGTGGATGATGCAATTTGTTAATTCCTCGTAGATCTCGGCCTACTAAAGATGACTCAGGATCTTACTAGGATTCAAACTGAAGAATCTGAAGTTCCACTTGAATGGTCCAATTCTCATAGTACTCATGTATTCTTGGAGCAGATAAGACATCTCTTTTAAGCCCGCACAGATTAAGATTAAACGAAAAAAAATGTTGACAGTCTTATGCGGAAGGGTGTTCATGGTGAGGATGAGAAAGAAAAATGCGGCACTCCCTTTAGTAACGGTTTTAATAGAATCGAATAGCTATAAGTATTTACGCGGCATTATTTGCCGTGCAATTACTTGTAGTTTTTCGATTTTATTAAAGCTGTTACTAAAGGGAGTGCCGTATTTTTCTTTCTCATCCTCACCGAGAAATGTTCTAATAACATGCCACCGCTTTCTCATTTCAAGAACGAAATATCAAAGAAATGAATGAAGCTGAGTTAAGATAGCCCAAATTGAATGAAGCTGTTCCAAAGGTAGCCCAAATTCAAATAAAGTATATCGCATAGAAGCTTATGAGAAGCTTGATTCGATTGTGTGAGTACAAGCACACATTTTTGCGCAACTTCCTTCGTAGCTATGAGTTATAAATAAAGAATTTTGCAGTTACAACTCCACTAACTGCAATTGACCATTTGTCCTATAAACGCTCTGCTAAATGAACCTATAGAGCCTTTTACCCGGAACTATAAAAATCATTGAAATTAACTTTTAAGTTAGTTACTTAACAAATTAAATGCTTAATGCTCATCAAAGCACAAAATGTTATGGATGTTTTGTGACGGAAAATGCTACGTGACCTACATAATGTTTCTTCCAATTCATCATCAAGATCCAAAATGAATTTATTTTCTTACGTGATGTAGTCCATAACAGTTGCTAATGAGGCTACTGCGTGATTTCTCATGTGCTGAAATTCATTGACCAGTTTCTCCTTCAGTCTCTGCTCAATGATACCCACAGACAATGGCCCTGCCTCGTTAGCCAAGAAGTTTCCATAATCAGTACTTTGAAGATGAAGTTTCAAATCTGAAAAACAATGTCAAAAATAAAACCTTTGATTCAGAAAAACAATTTAAAAATCATCGATCGATTGATTACAACATTACGAAAACAGTGATCGGCTTAAAGCTAGAGGTATAAAGTATTATTTTAATGTCAACAGTTGTTTTCTCAATATTTTAATCAGCAAATTTATACATGATTCCAAAGTAGAAAAAGAGTCAGTAAATAATCAATATAGTATATGTACAGGTACCTAAATGTACAGTCCCTTGCAAAAGTTTTGAATCAAATATTTCCTCCGAAAAATATGCTTTATTTCAAATTAAGCCCGTGGACTTGATTCATTTCTCGATTTGATTCGCCAAACTGGTCAAAATTATTGTTGCTTTTTTCGATCTTCTTAGTTTTAAACACTGATTTTTATTTTGTGAAAAGTCGCTCGTTTACCGTTAAAATAATTGACATTGACGGCTAATCCATATAGTAGGGATATATAGGTAGAGTGTCGACTCAAAAAACTATCTGTATACAGTGAAAATTTTTACACAAAAAGATTCAGTTTTTTGCGGAGATGAAGGTTCCCGTGGTCCAAAAAATCATTTGAGCACTTTTGAAAAAAGTCCAAATTTACCAATTTATATACTACCGAGATGACTCTCCTATACAAGTACCATGAAACAAGTTGGATATCAAAAGGAATGAATATGTAATAATAAGCATCCTATAGCGGAAATCAAGCTGATTATCAAGGGAATTTCATGAATTGTATTATAATGACAGTCTTCATGAAAAGTCGCGATATTATTCGTGCTTTTTTTGGCTGAAAATTCAAGTTTTTAATTCAATTTTCACCGCCATGATTTTATGATTCGATCACTAAATTCATGCTACATATCTGGAATCCGAATAGTGATGTGGAACCATTTACATCTTTCAAAGTTAAATAAAGTCATTGTCTTTGTGTGATTTTGCTGTGCCAGTGGCAGGTTGCCTGTGATATGATCATGCTTAAGAAAATGCTCCTGAGGTTCAGCATGAAAGTAATAGGAATCCATCGAATTGCTAATTTAACAAACAAACCTCCAAGGCTGTCATGAGAATCTGTGAAATACCATCATTCCTTCTGCATTACAATCATAATCACTCCGTTTTAATTTCTGCAAAACTGCAAAAATTTGCATATCTCACATTTGGTGACAATACCACCTGTATCTCCCTTGAGTTCATTTAATAAAATCGAAAGTGAATACACATAGGGGATTTCATAAATGCAGAGTTACCACTCTACCTAATATTCCTACTGTATGGGCTAATCCACTCTTACATGTCAAATACTCGTTGTTAATACCTGCCATACAAGATGTGCAGTTGAAGTTCTTGATATGTAATAATGTAAGCAACCTTCACATCTTCAACTTAAATAAGTCGACCGCACTTCCATTTTTACGGATGTTAGCATCAGTATCTAAAACGCATGAGAAAATAGAAAACGGTCATTTTCTTTCTAACCTCGAGTTATCTTCAACTTCCTAAGCAGTAGAAGAAATGTATGTACAATGGAACCTCTGGCGAGCCATGAGAAAATCGGTCAGCATCAAAACATTTGATATGGATAAAACGCCATGATTTGATGGATTTGTGACAATTGGAATTTTAAGGACCCAAATTCAATATGTTTTCTTAGGTTGGGGGGGGGGGGTAGTGTTCAACGCTGACATCTCTATTGCAAAAAAATTTGAGAAAAATTCAGGAATCACAGAAAATTTGAAAAAAACCATACCTTGTAATAACCATACCTAAGGATAACAGAAATTTGGAAAATGGCATTCATGCATACGAGAATGCCTCTAGTGGTTTATGTCGTAAATAGTATCTTCAGTATGCAGGCAGCCGTGATGCGTGTCATCAGAGATTGCCATGGGCATCATTCGTTGACATTATCTTTAGATTTTTACTTTGAATATTTATCGAAGTAGAACATTGTAGAATATCTGATAAATTGGCAAGAATTATCACTAGAATACCGTATATGATAAATTATATGAAAAAATACACAGGATCATGATAAGCTCAATAGAGAAGATTTGACTCTAGGAGTAAATCGAAGTCAGATATCTTGGAGTTTTAAGCTGTCAAGTCATCATAGGCCTATCCGTTATTTAAGTAAGAAAATGCCTACTGCTGTATGATTCTGGCAATTGTCATTAAAAGCTCTCGGTGAATACTAATTAGTCGCGAAGAGAGCCGAATTTGCATGTCTCCACATTCAACAACAGTACGATTTCAAGAGTCATACGTCTGTCTCGAACCTCTACATGAAGTCCAAAATTTCGAACCAAAGTGGTGGGATAACACTGCATTCTATGCAAAACAGGGACAATCAACGATAACTGAACTAATGGAAAGTATTCAAACAACACAATGATTTTATATTTTACTGTCTGCTAGGTGATATACATAAACACACCCTTATCTTCTTACAGGAATAGGAAGAAAGGAAGGGATGCAGTCTATTCACAAAATTTGTCAAGTGAAGACTGTCAGAAGCAGTACATGTGGTTATGATAGGCCAGAAATCGAAGAGAAAATTCGTAAGTATATATAAATTCGTTTTTTGAAAAAAGTCAAAAGTATGAAAGGAGCGCAGACAAAAATTCTTAATTCTATGTCAACATCATGCGAAATGTATAAGAATTGTGTGATAGACGACTACGGCTGATGACACTGTTGACAAGTCCACAAGGGTTGAATGTTATACCGCTAAAAGGGATTTGTGTTTTTGTAAAAGCCAAGATCACAAGTTGCATAAATGCGAATCTTTCATGAAAGAGTCTGTTGATGAAGCTTCTCTGTGTTTTCGATGTTTGAGCCACGGCCATCACTACAAGGTCTGTAAGTTACACGTTATGTCAAAGGTGAATCGCACGAAGGTACATAATATTGTGGACTTTAAATAGAAGTTGAATCAGTTGTACACTTCCGACTTTCGTGACACAGATTCCAATGAAATAGGTCCATCCGTACAAGATAAGATGTGGGACAGTAAGACTTCTCGTGGGAAAATTCAAGATGGACACTATATCATCCCACTTCCCTTTCGTGATGAAAACCCTGATTTTCCGAATAACAGATGTCAAGGGACTGAAGTGTACTCAAAGACGTTAGTAAAGATTCTGAGTACCTTTACGATTATTCTGAATTCATGAGTAAAATGATTATTGACGGCTTCGTGGAGGCCGCACCTCCAAATGAATTAACGTTGGATGCGGTTAAGACATGGAATTTAGTCCATCATGGAGTGTACCATAACACGAAGCAAAAGGTACGAGTCTTTTCTGATTGTTCGTTAAGGTATAAAGGCGCATCCTTGAACTCCAAGTTATTACAAGGACCCGATCTTGCAAACAGCTTGCTGGGTGTGCTGCTGCGATTTCGTCAAGGCAAATTTACATTTTCAGGGGACATCGAAAAGATGTTTTACCATGTTTACCTGCCGAAAGGTCAACATGATTTTTTACGATTCTTTCTTATGACCCTCTTGGTGCGAGCTAACGTGCTAGTTCTAAAAGATAAGATCAAAAGAGATCTAAAAGATCAAGTCTAGTAAAAGGCGCACCCAAATATATCGACCTAATAAAGCCAGTAGTAAAATTAGTGTCTCTTTGTTTTATTGATGAATTATAGGACTTTTTTGCAAATACTTTTGTGTAACTATAAAGATGTGTTGTTGAGGTGCAAATACATTCAATGACTTCATATTTCATTCCTCTTTTTTCTACTTCTATGTTTGTACGAAGACCCTATCCATGCTACATCTCGCATTTGACTTTTAAGTTATCTATGGCTGTCTCGTTCTGGTACTGTATGCTAAAGATGAGCGTCGGGTCGGGTTCCAAAAATTCGGATACCCGAGTCGAATAAAATTTCAACCCGAACCCGATATCGGGTCGGGTACAAATGTCTGACCCGAACCCGACAAAAAGTTCCAGAACCCGACCCGACCCGAACCTGACAAAGAGTGCCAGAACCCGACCCGAATATATTCGAAAAATCAGAAACATTTCTATATATAAAGCTAATGCTTGATCCTAATGTGATCCCGGGCAGTAGTCTAACTTCTTAACAGTATTATTTTATTATTTAATTAAAATACGCAGTAGTTACAAGACAAGACAAGAAATGTATATTTGTGAAATGAAAATCATAAGTTACGCATTAAGTATAGGGATATGTCTGAAAATGTTTACAATGTGCAGTCGCTATTCACCATTCAGAAGAGTTTTCATTTAATTTAGAGCACACCCATGGAACAAATGAATGCAGTCGTCTAGCAGATACAGCAACAGGCTGACGTAGTTGACCAGAATAAGTCATTCTATCCGGGATCAAATGATGCAAGGGGTGTAACGGAGAGGATTCACAACTCCGGAAAAATCGCATTGCTCTTTCACATCTTTTTTGAGGACAATGAGGGAAAATGAGGAATATTCACACAATCACTGCCACAGATTATCCTATGCCCTCGACGATGGAACTTTTCAATTTTCCTTTCAATGCACTTTGGAAGAAAAGCAAAAAGTGGAGCAGCATACAACAGGAGCGGAGCAACAAGAGCATTGTATACAATTATCAATTGATCAATTGACAAAAAAGATTTCAAAGTTCGAATGACATATAATCGCTGCGCAGCAAGCTTTAAAATTTTATTGAAATGAAAATTCCAATCCAACGAAATGTTCCAGTAGACACCTAGAATCTTTATATTTTTCACAGTAGGAATGTCACAGTGTTCTGAAGAATCGAAAAAATCTGCCCTTTTGGAAAAAGATCTGACTCGATTTACACAAATTTAGGGACATTTTGTGTGAATCAATCCACACAATTCACTCACAAGTGGAATGTCATTTGGATTATGTCCATTTACAAAAGGCTCTATTAAAGTGACATCGTCAGCATACAAAACAATTTTAGAGCAAGGCGAAACGTTTTTAGCGATCCCATGAAACATGCAAACAAAGTCGGACCAAGTATTGATCCCTGTGGGACTCCTGAGTGTACATTAGATAATGGGCCAAAATTGCCTTTCAATTTTACTCGTTGATAACGATTACACAGATAACTTTGTAGCCATAAAATGAACCCTCGATTGACATTATGAGTGTACAAATGATTTAATAAGACATTGGGAAGAACTTTATCAAATGCCTTTGATAAATCTAAAACACGTCATTTTCACAGCAGTTACTTCAGGATTATCAAGATAGGTTGTCACAGAGTCATGGATTTTCACAAGTGCACATTCGGTGGAACCACGAGGACGAAATGCATATTGATAAGGTCCATATAAAGATAACAACTGAGTTGATACTGATCTCAATACCAAACGTTCTAAAATTTTGCTGAGAACAGATGTCAAGGATATAGGCCGAAAGTCTTTTACAGATGGATTTCGCTTTTTAGCCACAGGAATTACATCAGCGATCTTCCACATTGAGGGAAATTTCCGATTTGTGACGGACAACGTGAAAATGTGATGAATGGGCAACGCTAACCACAATGCGCCCTCACGTAGAAGTCGAGTAGGGGACACCATCACTACCACTGGACTTTATCACTAAATGAGACAATTCGTGGAGCTCATCAGAAACTGTGAAGTTAGGCTTCCAATCTTCGTCTTGTATGTCAAGCAATGCATCATCATCATCCACGTTCATGTTCTTGTTTAATTCGATCTGTATTGACTGGGCTAAAGACTCTATATTCACAAACTCATTGATCAATTTTTCAATTTCGTTCGGTTGAGAACGGCCACGAATCTCATTTACGACATTCCATACATGTTTCGGGGAAGTTGATTGCCGTTTTGCCCAAGCTGACTTTGCCTTTATGATCTCTGTCTTCACTCGTTTCTTATAATGAACGTAGAGTTGCCAATTTCTTTCTCTATAAGCCCTCCATCGGTCATCAATTAAGGACTTAAGCAAAGGAGTGAGCCAAGGCTTATCTCGATCTGTCAGAGTCACATACTTATGAGGAATAAATGACATAGCAGTGAACAATAAATGATAGAAGTTAACACATGCTTCATCAACACAGTCTATACTCAAAACCATGTTAAAATCAGCAACAGATAATAAATACTGATATCTATCAATATTCGAGCGTCGAAAATCCCACAGCTTTACAGCTCTATTGGTTGGTACATAGCATTTCCCATACAGAACGACAGTATTGTGGTCAGAGGACTCAAGTGGCGGACCTATAACAGCATTGTCTTGATAACTGTTGCGTAAATTGTCACTCAGCCAAATGTGATCTAGGAACGAACCTTGTCGAGTGGGAGTTAGTATATTATTTTCTCTGGGCTAATAAAGTTATTAAACAAATGCTAAATAAGTAGCATAATTACCCACGAAATTAATATAGCCTACAATAAATGATAAAATTCTGTATCTTTACAAAAAAATCGACTGCTTCGCGCTATATTATAGGTGTTGCAGCATACTCCTTCAAAACTGTCATTATCATCGCATGTTTCCCACACCGTTTCTACATGCTTCGGAATTCTTCAAAAAATTCGTCGATCAGAGACTCCTAGTAACACTGAGACGAGTCTTTGATATCACTGAGACGATCACTGGTGTTCCCTGTGACAGATTATTACATTACTGCTCTCGTGTCTCCCGGAGAACACCTCGGGTCTTCCGAACATCGTCTTTATAAGGTTATGAATGCTGACTCACATTTGGTGTATTGGTTCTCCAGGCCTGAGTATGTGACACCTACTTTACAGCAGCTCAACTGGTTGCATGGGATTGACTTTCGACTGGCAGTCATTGTGTTTGAGTGTGTACACCAGTTTGTACTTCCTTTTTTAGCGGAGCGTCTTGCGCCTGTAAGCAAATTAACCAATCGATCCCACCATGGATCAAGCACTAAAAATCTGCTTCATCATCGGAGATTTCGACCACCCACAGTGTTCAAAATACATTTCTCATCTCGCACAGCTAATGTTTTGGGACAATCTCCCAAAAGACATCACCTCGATCTCACTGTTGAGTATTTTTTAGAAAAGTTTTAAAGAAGTCCTTGTGCTTGACAGAGTTTCAATTTTTTTCTGTCGTTGCACATTGTATACTTATAGTCTGATGTTTCTGAATTTGTGATAAGACCCTGAAGCTCTGTAGCATGTCTTATGCAATTCAATTCGTGTTCTGTCTATTTTGATCCTTGATCAAAAACTCGTGTTGTTGACAAAATGATGTCTCGAGGAAAAACATGTGATTCCATATAATCTTCAACACAGTTCATCAGGTTTTTTAGCAAGATCTCTGACGTCGAACAGGGTTATCTTGATTCAAGTTGCCAGTCTTCGCTTAATGTAGGGTGCAAACTCACCAGCTTCCAAGCGCTCAGCATTAAGAAGTAACATCCGAAACACTTCATCTGCCGAAGAAACATTCGGTTTGTGATTCTTTCCCTACAGATTTGCTACATCAACAGTTATCTTTTCAAGCCAATGGATAAGTATCCAGAATTCTCTGATGCCTAAGAACGACCGTAAATATCTCGTGGACTCAACTCCTTCCGTCCTATGTCGAATTTTCCAACTCTTTCAAAATGATGGGACCTTAAATTCTGACCTCCTACTGCAAAGAAAACAATCAGAACATTGCCGTCAATTCTCTACTGAAACAGCGATAGCAAACCCTATGGCCATAATAATGGTGAAATGTCACTTCTCATGTCACTGGATTTAATTTGTATTCAATGCCGTGCATCACCAATACACTTCCCAAATCACGTTCGGTTTCGAAGATACCGCACTGAAGTGGTTCACATCATTCCTTCATCAAGTTCCATCAGTTCGTTTCCATAACTGTTCTTGCCATCTCCGATTACTTCCGGTGTTCCACAGGACTCTGTGCTCGATTCACTGCTGGTCATATTGCACAACGCTGATCATCCAACAGTATGATATACATGTATGAGGTGCCGGTATTTTATACGTTGATAAAATTCAGACCTATGGTTTCAAGCGTCCTTCTGTAATGATGTTCTCCATTCACAGCTGTCGTCCTGCATTGACAGCATAGGTGCATGTCTCAGAATAGGGCCTATCTATGTCTGAAGAATCAACGGTAATGTGACATTCCTTTGCATGACGCTGTCAACGACTTCCTTGCACTCCGTAGGAACGGACACCGGATCTATGCATTGTCTGGCTCGCCCGCCTCAGCTCTGAGACGGATGTATAATGCAATAAACGCAATGGCTGGTTTCGTGTCCTCTTGCATGTTGCCATGAACACATTTCACTGCTACTTTCCGATCCAGGGCCATGATTGACATTCGCTTGTTCATGCAAGCGTCTCCACGATTGCATTCCTTATCTGTCCGATCCCCTCCATGGTGCCACCGAAGTAGCATGTCCAACCGTTTCTGTTTCCATTCCGCTTCCAATCGCCGATTTACCTAGCCGCTTTCTAACCTAGCCCTAGTTTTCCGACATTAGGTGGGGTAGGCTTACATGTCACAGCTTCTTAGTCCTGGAACCGTTCTGTCACCGGCTTCAAGACTTTCTGTTTCAACAATTGCAATTCTGGTATGACTTTTAAGTCTACTTTGATCAAAACGTCTGGCAACAATTCATTGAAAAGTAGATATTTATTATTACATCTATGGGGGATCTAGTACAAAGTTGTCTTTCGGCAAGTTTTAGCTGGTGGAAAGCAAAGTGTCTCTAGAGTTTCAACCGAGTTCAAAAAAATTGTTTTAAATTGATTTGTCTTGAAATTATTTATAGAAGATTACTGATACGTCAAATAGCAGAATTTATTTAATAAAAAGCAATGTCATGGTAGGGTAACGCAGGTAAACGGCACAACCCCACTGTTCAAAAAAACTTTTATAGCGTTGACTTACTGATAGCCTATCATTTTACATTCGCAGCTTATCGAGATATTTTCGCTACAACGATGATATCAAAATTGCAAAATCGCAAACACCGAAGCAGGTTTGAATATAGAATATCAGTTTAAAAAAACTACTTCAGCTTGGAAAAAAGTGAGCAAAAATGTTAGACTATCTTTAATTGATATGATAACTGATTATTTATTAAAATGCATGATGTAGGCGTAAATGTTCACAAAAATTTTACATGTACCGCATGTATTTTCTTGTTCATGGACATCCAATTGCGATAAGTATGAAAATTTATCTACATGTAGGGCCTGCACGTCATTATCGCAAAATGAGGTACTGCTTTTATCGAAACTTTTGACATACCGTTATCAAATCACCCATTATGATATGCAAAAACCACTAAAAAAGCTGAAGATTCTGACAACGAGCGTTAGACCACTGAAAATTTTGCTATGACAACACTGTTCAAATATCTTCATTTTCATGGGTTTGATTATCAAAAGTTAGTCGTGTTAATGCGAGGATTTCTCACTTTTCTGCTTCAACAATCGTGATATGGATGGTGATGGTGATAGTAGTAACATTTATGGTGTGAAAGACTGCCATGTATCCTATAAGGCAATAATCCAAAAATGAGCAGCTAGCAGATCATAACAACAACGGCGGTATTGCTTCGACCGCACATTTAGTGGAGTTCAAGCATTTTCAGGGCATCACAACTGAGAGAGTAAGCAGACAAATATCAGCCCTAGGGCGACGTGCTGCCGTATTTGCTCTTGTTGTTCTTACCTTCCAATGTTTCACACTGAATTAAGTTAAGATAATCTGTCTGTCTCAAAATTCCACCTTTGAAGCCTCTTGCAAGGCCTTCAAGATAGCCGCTATCAATATTAAAATCGACTGGAGTTGTCATGACGCTAGCGATCAGATGAGTTGTCAGCTGAGTGAAAGAAATTGAAACTAGATGGTAAAAGCTTGCATATTAACAAATTATTTTTTATTGTTTTGGTCAATAAATAAAGACACAGTGGTTGAAAAAATCAGGTGAAATATGCATGCTAATTATCTTTGAGAAAAGCATTCTGTTAAATAGATATTACATGAACTTCAGGCTATATAACCGAGACCTTGCCGGTTTCATTTCGTCTTACCCATTGCCACGGTCTTAGTTTGAACGATGCCGAAGTCACCGCCTTACAAAGTTGGTAAGCACGTGGTTTGACGATATTGTGAATTTTATATATTTTGTGAATAAATTCCAGCGAATTTTATCACCTCGTATAAGTAACAATTTCGTGATCAGCGCTGGTGATAGTTGTTCATTCATCAGCGAGTGAATACATTGGTTTGATGATGACGAATATGTGGGCTGTGGCTATTACACCGCCTGAGACATAACAATTTTGTTGTTGCGGCTATTACACCGGCTGATTCGGTGAAAATGTCTCTTTGAGAAAAGATCAAAATTGTCTACAATAGGCAAATCGAGTTGCATTGTGTTTTTGAGTCTCCTGTGGCTAGGAGATAAGTTTTCCTCACGTAAGAAACCACACAAAAAAGAGATTCTCAAAAACTTAAAATGACAAGGCAGTGAGTCAAGATACAATATGCTACTCAATTCTTTTCATATTTAGTGATGTGGTGTCTCCTGAGTCTGAGAGAATCAGGCTTGATAATATACACGGGAAAAAATTGAATAATAACCGCTGCGGGGCACATGCGAACATGGCTTTCGAAATAGATGTCGAGGTTTGCCCCATTAACTGTCTCTTATAATTTTGCATGTATTTAATCATACACACACCCAAGCAGCTGCCAACTGAATTACATTGTAATCTGATTCGGCAATGTGCGAGTTGTGTAAAGTTTTAATTCATTTGTAAGGCGCATGATGTTACTTGATTTTCCAAAAATTGCCAAAAACAACTGCTTTCACAAGAGGTTGTCTATCAGTTGCCAAAGCGGAGTTTGTCCTATCCCGCAATCGTGTGACTTATATTGGAGGATCGGTTAGGGATAAGTTCGAAGTTTGCATACCTCCTTCGTGTGAAAGCCATGGGCATGTCATGTCCATCACCACTCACTAACTTGCTTTTCACTACAAAAGGAATTTCTGCCAACTACCCTGTGTGATCACAGTATTTTGAAATACTGTACCCTAGCATTTTGGTACATTATGCTGAATTATACTTTTGGATTTTTTTTTATATTCATGTGTCTTTAACCTTTCTGTCGGCGGGTAGTATGAAGCAACCCCAGTATTCAATGTTTTTAAGAATGTAAAAAGATGATATCTTAGTTGTGATAGTTTTTTGTTCCTCCAATTGCAATCATTTTAATTGCAAAACGCTCTGTTTTCATATTTGATTTCACATCGCGAATCTTTGTCCTAATGTGATTGTAATAATGGCTCCTGAAAGGTCAGTGTGCCCATCAGCTGGATGAAAAATCTGGAGAGTCCATGCCGGCAACAACAGTTCTACCGCTGGATGTGAATGTGGCACATGGCTCTTATTTAACTGCTTCTTCTCCGGAGAATTCTTGCTGAAATTTACGAATTCGGTGAGGGTTCTCAAATAAAAAGTTTGATTATAAGTTGGTGCTGATGGATTCTTCGGGTCGTGTCGCGGTCAGTGTTGGTGTCCCTCAACATTCTCACTTGGTTTTCTCGCTTTATCGTGACCTGCAGTCTGACCTGACATTTTAAGATATAGTTATTTTCTTTTATGTCATATTTTGCACTTTTTAGAAAATTAACTAGTCGTTATCCTGTTTTTCTTTTTAATTTTGTTGCCTCGACGCACTTTGCCACGTTGAACTATAATTCGATCAATCTTTTGCGAGATGTATGAGAGGCAGTGAATCCATACCTTGTTACTTTTCCTCATATTACTGATTATTTTGACGATTAGCATGGTTTGACAAAATAGCATTGCATGTTTGCAGCATCTTCTTTCTCTGGAGGTATATCATCTACCATTGTAAACAGCACAGGAAACACAGCAATTACTGGACAATTCGTAATTAAAGCCCCATGTTGTAAAAAAATGAACCTTGTTTATACGGAAGCACATAAGGCACGGAGCATTTCTTCCATGTGGCATATTTGTTATGTATGTCACTTATTCTTCTTGTGCTGAGTGTTAACTGCGAGTGCACAGTGTACCAATTTTATAAGTCGAAGGGTTTGACCCGACCAAGTTTTGAACCAATGTCTCCCGATCGCAGAGCGAACACTCTACCACAAGACCACAACGCCTGTTGTAGAAGCTTTACTCTGGATAAGTTAAGAAGTAAATGACTTTTGGGGAGTGTCAGCAAAACTGAATTTATTGCCACCTAGCAATGGTTAGGCTATTAACTCATGATTTCGCATTTTTCGCAACTTCACGATAAGCGAATATATATGGGATAGGTATTGCACGCAAATTGATGAGGTTGATCTCTAACTGATTCGCTAGTTCTTCGCATTTGGGAATATATATCAAAATTTGTGAAATTCGTCATTTTTTGCGGAGGATGTTAATATTGCGAAATCTAGACCCTAGTTTGCAGATGTTTCATCATTTTTGAAAATCAACGTTGTCTTCACTAGCATAGCGTGAGGCAAAAATACGCGTTGGAATACAGCACTACAGCCGCTTTGTTGCAGCAGCTGTTCATTGCACCGTAGCAGTTTGTCAAACATGTCCGTCTTGCGGCAGACTTATGAGGCAATAAATCAAATTATTGATATTACAGTTACTTCAGTCATTGTCAAGAATTTGACATCTATGGCTATTTTGACTATCTATGATTCGCGATCTTATTGAACTCTTTATAATCTACTTGTTATCTATGTTATAATTACATGTACATGTATCTAACTCTTTATGCATGGATATTATGAAATTCAAATTTTCCAGCATCACAACTAAATAGAATCTTATCCTGCAAGGACTGGGTTTTTTGGACTGCGTAATTTTACCAGGACAGTCATTATCTCGTGAATGAAAGCGAAATTTGCTGTGACTATGCAAAATTGGCATGATTTTGCTTGATAGTTCTCTAGAATCAGCTTCTAATACTTGAAAGAAGCACGACATGGAGGTCACGTACCCATCAACTGCAGACAATTCGATGATAGGATGAGATATTTACGTCCATTGGCATACAGTGCATAAATCAAAATATAATTCCTGGTACGTAAATCTGACGTCGAGTAATTACTCTTGTGATGGTGAAGCTGAAAGCATGTCATAGTAACTTTCAGATCATTTGATGAAACATTGATGTAAATTTTGTCGAAGACATGAAGTATTCACTCTAGAGGCAATTTATCTATTTGTGCAAACTGCTTTTTGCATCTGCTTCTTCAAAGGGCTAATCAGTTAACAGCATTCGGTCGGAACGTAGGGCTGTTTGGTCAGAGGATGGAATTAATACTTAACGCAATACTCCACATTGCAGTACTTCGCTTAAAAAGGGGTGCAACAAATAGCGGCACCACGAAAACCGAAAATCCGACCGGACTTCGAAAAGTATTTTTATATTTGAATCTTGCCATTTCTATAGCTAGGACTCATTGTAATGCTGATGTGACTGAAATGTTGCAATCTACATTCCATTGTTTCAGCTGATATCTCCCTTGCCGAATGGGGTAGAAAGGCACTTGTTATGGCAGAGAATGAGATGCCTGGTTTGATGATGATGCGCAGATTGTACGGACCCTCCAAACCCCTCAAGGGGTCACGTATTGCTGGTTGTCTACACATGACCATCCAAACTGCAGTCTTAATCGAAACACTTACGGAATTAGGAGCTGAAGTTCAGTGGTCCAGTTGCAACATCTTCAGTACCCAAGACCACGCTGCATCGGCTATCGCCAAGACTGGAGTTCCGGTTTATGCTTGGAAAGGTGAAACAGACGAGGAATATGTGTGGTGCATAGAACAAGTACGTTATTTCATTTCAAAGCTACTATTTGAACATGTCTTCAAAACTTTTAACATCCGCTTTCCAGACGTTGGTATTTGCTGATGGCCAGCCTCTGAACATGATTCTTGATGATGGTGGCGATCTGACCAATCTTGTTCACGAAAAGTATCCGCAATACTTGGAAGGAATTAGGGGTGTTTCTGAGGAAACAACTACGGGTGTACATAATCTATATAAGATGATGGCTAATGGAAAATTGAAGGTGAGTTAATGCTCCCTTATGAATATCTCTGTTTTAATCACATAACTTTCACATGCTGTGAATGATCGACTTTCGAATTTCTCATCTTCTCACATCTTTCCTCTGCAGATTCCAGCCATTAACGTCAATGATTCCGTCACAAAATCAAAGTTTGACAATCTCTACGGATGTCGAGAATCGTTGGTTGATGGAATAAAACGCGCTACGGATGTCATGCTGGCGGGCAAAGTTGCGTGTGTCGCTGGTTATGGTGACGTCGGTAAAGGTTGTGCCCAAGCTTTGAAAGGATTCGGTGCACGTGTAATAGTCACTGAAGTCGATCCTATTAATGCTTTACAGGTAGGATTGTTGTAATCATGATGCTAAAACATTTTGAGTAATTGAAATGCAACACTTTCCAGGCAGCGATGGAGGGCTACGAAGTCAACACAATCGAGAATGTTCTCGATAAAGCTCGTATCTTCGTCACCGCCACTGGATGTGAGGGCATTCTGAAAGGAGAGCATTTTGAAAAGATGTTGGAGGACACTATCATTTGCAACATCGGTCATTTTGACTGTGAAATCGATGTAGCGTGGTTAAATGCTAACTGTGCTTCTCGTGACACTGTCAAACCACAGGTGAGATTTTGCTAAAGTGAATTTGAACATAGTTGACTGATCATGTAGGATTTTCATTTGTCAATTTGCTTAGCCCTACGTTTGTCAACAAGCCTACAATTGATTTGAATCATTGTCAAAACGGGTTTCCCAGGACCATAGTTATCAATCGCATGATCTAAGCGTTTTTGCGTCCTGTTAATTTTATTCAAAATTATTTATTTTCCAACTTTCACGTAAATGTAGTCTATTGGTGATGCTGCAGAACCTCTCGTCTGTCTGAAAGCATTTTATCAGTTTTCTTAGCTCTCCATAAATCATCCTTTTTAATTTATGCAAAAATCTCAGAAATTCTTTTCGCCTTCTGTCTGTGGACAAGTCATAAGTAAACAAAAAGGCAAATGGATACTGCTAAGTCTAAGTGTAAGTCTAATTTATCAGGGTCCTATTGAAGTATACTTAGACATCGGATTACACTCAAGAGTTCATAGAGGAAACAT
This sequence comes from Prostheceraeus crozeri, assembly GCA_907163375.1. NCBI lineage: Eukaryota > Metazoa > Platyhelminthes > Polycladida > Euryleptidae > Prostheceraeus > Prostheceraeus crozeri. The sequence continues at coordinate 718,324 of CAJQUW010011843.1, read as the reverse complement.
TCTTTTCCGATATAAAGAAATAAAGACTACAACGGCTATTCATGTTTTCATTGCCTCCACTCCAGAAAATTGAGAAGAAAGCACTCTAAAACCTTAATTCACTTTAAAGCGTTCTAAAAAAATGCGAGAATACGAGAATATGTACGGATAAGTCCGACTGGTGCCACCAATAATCCGAGAATGACGTCAATCGCGTCTCAATAATCCGGAAGTTGCATTGGTCAGGTCGGTTGTCTGCGGATGGATTCCGCTTCAAAGCTAAAATTTTTACTTTGTTTTTCGGTTACTTGACGGGTATAATTCCACCAGACTGGGGGAGCCTTCCAGATTAATGAGAGACTAATTTGTCATATTACTCAGTTTTTGAACTCAGTAGCACTTCTAATATTTTTAGTCAATGTTGTATTAGTTGAAATATCGTTTAAATTTCTCTGTTGATACAAAAGGTCAGCTTTGAATTACGCTTGAATGGCAAGAGATGCTTCTGAATATCTATTTTTACTTTGATGCGTGCTTTACACGCAGACTTTGTTACCTGTTCAATTATTTTAGTCTGTAAGGTGCAGGATGTGCAGATTGTGGAAACCCTACGTATTGGTTTCATTCCTTAACATACAATTGAATTTGATACTGCGTTGCATGTGCTATCTACCTTTTTAAAATATGCATGTCGTAAATATTCTAAATAATTAAGGAGTGCATCTCACTAATGTAATCATGAGGATATGATGATATTGTTAGTCTAATTGATTTTAAACGGAAGCGTTTTAGTCGTGCTTGCAAAAAAGTGCGCTTGTAACCATTGATCGCAAAAGGTAAGTCCTTGTATGACACAATTCATTAACATGCAAGAAAATATATGGAAACGAAATGATATGATAAGACTAGATACTTTCATGCATAGCAAGCGTCTGGTCATTACGAAGCTCCATCAATTGATCAGCATACAAACACCACCCATGTACTGCTAGTTCGACAATCAAGACATGGGCATTTACAAAAAAGAAACTGTTTTATAATCCATTGTTAAATCTCAATTCACAAAGTATTATTTGGGACTTGATTGTTTGATTCTGTGTAATTTGATATAAAATAGTCCATTTCTTTTAATTGTTAGTGAGTAGATCACTGCCCCCTTAGAGTTGAGTATCGTCTTTCATGCTTTTGATTGATTTGATAATTATCTGAGGGTAAATAAATGTGTATCGAATGCTATTGATGTTTGATCTGATTGTCATTATCATCTGTATTCGAAACAACATTCGCAGGAAGGAAAAACATGCATGATTTGATATACCGCAACATACTTAATTGTAAAACTGAAGATTATCCATTCATCTTCTCTTATCCAGGTGGATCGATACACATTGAAAGATGGTCGCCACATCATTCTCCTAGCAGAAGGTCGTCTTGTGAATCTCGGATGTGCCATGGGACACCCCAGCTTTGTGATGTCCAACTCGTTCACTAATCAAGTATTAGCCCAGATTGAGCTGTGGACGAAATCCAGTGATTACAAATTGGGTGTGCATTTCTTGCCAAAGACGGTGAGTTACTCTCTTAATGGTACTAGCTGCTAATAAACATTACGATCATTGATATCTTTTCTGTCCAGTCTGGGTTCAATTGGTTAGTGATCACGCTATACTCAGACGATTGAAAAGGACTCATGTTAGTGATATCAGGGATTAGAATTGTACTACTTTGCCGCAATCCGCTCCAATCAATTCATGGTCTTAATTTTATAGATGAATTTCTCTTCAGTTTGTGTATTTTCGACACTGCTGTTATCGTATTAACCGCATCCCTGTGGTATTTATGACTTCTTCCTACAAAATTGAAATGAAGAAAGTAGGCTCTTGCATCGAATTATTTGAATATTATCTCGACTATTCCCTTGGGTTTTCATTTTTGGCTAAAAGCGCGCTGTCACACGCCATAAGTTTGATATTTTTCTACACACATCCTATCCGTTAGATACCATCGATGATCAATGATTGTTCAGAGTCACGATGAAAACTACAGACAGATCTAATAGCACTAGACTTTTCAAGGAATTAATCCATCTTTGATGCTTTACAAATGAAAGTAGTCACGAAATTCGATAAGGATTACTAGCACGGGGTCTTTCTCATCCTATCTCAGTGGGTACGAACTGAAGAGAAAATTTTTATGCAAGCTATTTCCATGAGCACTTCGTATATTATCGACATTTTATTTACAAAAAACATGGTTACTCGAAAAGGCATCGAAAGTGAGTCAAATCTTTTTGAGATTCATAAGAGTTAAAGAATTTTTAATGCAAGTGCCGCATATGTGCAGTGGGTGTGACAGTCACTTGAAACACTGTACCTCTGCTATCACAGAAATGTTAAACGGCATTCTGGAAAACATTGATTGATTATTGTACAGTAGATTTTCCTTTAATAGTTAGGTTTCTAGGGGAGAAATTGAATCTGATTTTTGCTTCTTCAAGTCGGTTTTTATGCCGACATAATTGAGAAGCATTAGGCTCCTTGGAATTGCTGCACGTGTGCGCTCGCACTTTCCTCTCCTGTTAAGTTAACAAATTGTTTTGTCTCTAATTACATTATTTATTAGCTCTTACAATTTCAGTATTTAGATGCAAACCTATGACTGGCATTTTTTAATTTTGAATGTAAAGCCATTTTACCAGTGTAAATGACTTGAATCGAATGAATGTCTTGTCCGCGGTAATTAGTGTTAATTATTGGTTGAGGAAGAGCGAATGTAATATTCGTGTAGTAAGTAAATTCGGTTTCTATTCGCCAATGATTATCAGATAAAAGGTAGCTTGTTGTAGGATCCTTAATTTGATTATGACTGTCGAATAGTAACCGAAACTAATCATGACGCTAACTAGATTATTACACAAATAAAACAATAGCTCCTCCTTAACCAATTAAAAGTAGTAACTTTGATTCTGCTGATGAGGTGGCCATAGACATGGACTTTTCTAAAAAAAAGATCCCAGTCTATATGTGTGCCTCTTCGTACGCTTACTTACTTACTGTCCGGTTTTACGTCCTTGGTTCCACCAGTTTTAAGGGTTGGACGCGATTAAGATGTTAGCCAATTCAGCAAATGTTGTCACATCGAACGCTCAACTACATTACTGAATTTCCATGCCCTATGTTCTGCGTAAAGTGTCCCTCAGTGTTGAGTGTTATCCTTCCTAAATAGATGGATAACAATATCTTGAGGGAAAAGTAAAGATGTGTGAATTGCATATGTACAAGTAATTGTGTACATATCGTCATATGATCAACATGTATGTATTCACTATTCACAGCCTGTTTTGCTCAATTTTAACGATAAACGCTGTTTTCCACTTTTGAAAGTTGTCAGAAGTTGTTGCATATGAAACTGTTTTTTTTTTTTCAGCTGGACGAACAAGTCGCGGCCGCACATTTGGAACACCTTGGTGTTAATCTCACGAAGCTCACCGACAGTCAATCCACATACCTTGGAGTGCCAAAGGAGGGTCCTTTCAAGCCAGATCATTATCGCTATTAAAGAATTAGTCCGGTTGCCAATCTGTGTGTGATACCTGATCCCCAGTGACATTCTCGTGCCTGAGAAACATTCCGTGTCATTTTTGTATTTTCAGCCTAGCTATTTATAGGACATCAAATAAACAGCTATGAAGACAAATCAGTAATTTTGTTCCTTTTAGATATTCTTGGTTCCTAGATTGAAATTACATTTTTAGGGAAATATACTAATTTTCAACATAAGCTTAAAATTCGGTTTTTGATAATTCTCCCAAAATTGAGATTTTCTTATAACAAGATGCACCCCTGATGTTGTGACATAGTTTCTGTAGGACTTGAGTTGTTCCAAAAAGCACCAAGGTGTCAGCCCAACAGCAATCCGATGTCATTGTAACTAAATTTGGCGAACAAGATGTCTAGCTTCAATTACCAATTTCGTCCGAAATGCTAATAGCAATCAAAAGTTGATGATCCATTCATTAAATGTAACATCGCTGTCGTTTAGACCACCTCGATGAGTGGTCTACAGATAAACATTACATTGAAGATTTCTCCTAGTAGCCTACGTTGTTGCTTCCTGTGTGAAATAGTTTTCGAAGACATCGAGTGAACGTTCTGACTTAGTCACCACGTGGTTTACGCTTCTACTTGTGTGGGCTTAAGGAAAAAGCGATTCTTTGTCGTAGCAGTTCTGATGATAGGCTACATTTGATAGCCTATAGAACTTGCGCGGATGCGCATGTCTGCGATGGCCAATTATACCACACTCAAAAAGTTTGAAGCGGTTATTAGAGATGGTTTTACTGGTGGTACCGTATTTCGTCCAATTTAGCCTGATCTGAGCCTTGTCACCATAGCCGCGTGCGTGCATTTATTGCTTTCAGTTTGCAAACAAATAGTTGTTTGTAAAACAATAAACAGGCTTTGCTATGAACGAATGAGCGTTTTGATAAGCAAGATAGGTGTAATCTTGGATTCATCACTCCGTTGTTTGCTCAGGTGCATATACTGCAATGATAATAGCTACAACCGTGTGACTGGGGTAGTTTGCAGCGATAATTATAGCGACTACGTCAAATGAGATCCTACTTGTTTCAACAAACACACCCATCGTTTTTATAGCTTCTGTAAATAGTGATCTTACCAAAATATAGGTGTCTGTACAATAGGCCTCATGTCCATGACGTCTATAAAAGGGCTTAGAACTGTAGAATGCAATATATAGCGCGAATAAGTTTGCATTTGTTGTACATATGACAATTTTTGGCGACTTGCAAAGTTCAACTCTATCAGAGCTATCCCCAACCACGAGAGAACTTCACCTGCAAAAATTGACTCATTCTTAACCCTCTAATTACCATGGGGTCAATTTTTGACCCCACTTGATCTTTTTCATAGCAAATTTCTCACAAGCTCTCCAACATGTAATGGTTCCGTGACTTTGTCTGCATGCATATTGCGCTTATATTTATGTATTTGGATATGTAATAATGCTATTTATAAAGGCGCATCACTGTAAAATCAAAATTCCATCACTAATTAATTACCATGGGGGTCATGTTTTGACCCCAAGTTTCAATGCACCAGAAAAATGTTATGATGTGTTAACAAATTTATCTTGTTTACTGGTGCCAATTTTACAATGCTGTCAGATTCCAACTTAATTGATTTATCTTTTTATCTGAAATAATAGGTTGCTGTAATAGATCGAATTACTCCATTATTCGATCCATCTTGTGTAGGCCTATATAGACTTGATGATATCCATTCACAAACAGAATATGCCTTTGAATATCGCATGATCAATATCAAGTATATTGACGATGAGCTTTCGTCACACGTGTGTTCCTGGCAAGCGTGCGGTCTGAGCGACTTCTAACGCCATACACACAAAGCGGAGAGCGCACGCTTCATACCAAGATCTATCTGTTTTGATGAATAGTCCGGGAGCTAGCGTGAAGTTGTGCAGGGAACGAGGTAGTACATAAAACTTTCACATAGCATAGTACACCTCTAACCTACTGCAAAACTTCGCGTCTGCCGGATCAGATCATTTGCTTTTCAGAAATAGAGATGATAACAAAATCCTATGTATTTCCAATGGTAAAATTGTGACATCTGAGGTGTTGACTCCATTTTTTCGAGTTTTTGCTCATAAAAGTTACACAAATTGGTATTTTGTTGAACTGGTTATTATAGAAATCATCTACAGATCATGATCTTTCAAATGAGTTATCATTCAGTGACAGAGGATGAAGTAAAGTGTACAAACAGACACTTTTCGTTGGTGTAACTGCAAATTTTAACACAGAAATTTCAGGAAAATTGTTGATATATATATACTTTAACGAAAAGTGTCTGTTTGTACACTTTACTTCATCCTCTGTCACTGAATGATAACTCATTTGAAAGATCATGATCTGTAGATGATTTCTATAATAACCAGTTCAACAAAATACCAATTTGTGTAACTTTTATGAGCAAAAACTCGAAAAAATGGAGTCAACACCTTAAATGTCACAATTTTACCACTGGAAATACATAGGATTGTGTTGTCCTCTCTACTTCTGAAAAGCAAATGATCTGATCCGGCAGACGCGAAGTTTTGCAGTAGGTTAGAGGTGTACTATGCTATGTGAAAGTTTTATGTACTACCTCGTTCCCTGCACAACTTCGCGCTAGCTCCCGGGCTAGAATTGCACGTGCACTGAAATCATCCGAACTTCGATCGAATGACTCACGACTAGGTAGTGGAAAGACGCGGTATCAGTGACATTCATTTATTCTATGGCTGGCAGACGCTTGTGAACAGTGACATTTGATGTGTTTATGGCCGAAGGCTCTTCGTCTCGAAGGACACAGCGAGCTGCTGCTCTTCTGGCGACTAATACGTTGTTTAGAACTAATATAGAAGAAGAGTCCACTGATGATGATGTCTCAGAAGCAGAAAACTTCAGTGAACCAGCTAATCAATTATCTGAAGTGAGCGACGACGATGACGTCTTGGAGGATGAAAGTTCGGAAAGTAGTGAAGACCAAGAAACTCAAACAACACCTGAGTCTTATCATGCACGAGATGGAAGTATCTGGAATCCTCATCCATCGTCACAGGGTCGTCGAAGGCAACATAACATTGTGCGTGAGCAACCAGGTCCCACAAAATCAACCACAGAACGATCGGGTGACCCATTGGGAGCTTTTTATTGCTTCATAACACCAAGTATGATAAGAATGATAATTACACGTACCAATGAAGAAGGTCATCGAGTTCTTGGAGATAGATGGAAAAACGCTGACGAAAAAGAGCTGCAAACTTATATTGGACTTCTTATACTGGCTGGTGTGTATCCTGCAAGATTGGAACCTATTGCTGTGGAACCGAGATAATGGACGCCCTGTTTTCGCTAAAGCAATGTCGAGGAATCGATTCAGTGAACTCACAAGATGTCTGAGATTCGATGATGAAAACACGAGAACTGACCGACGTTCTGGAGACAAGCTAGCTCCAATTAGAGATTTTCATGATCTATTTGCTGCCAAGTGTCGATCAAATTTTAAACCGGGGACGAATGTTACAGTGGACGAGCAGCTGGTGTTATTTCGGGGACGGCGTGGTTTCAAGATGTACATACCCAGCAAACCGGGGAAATATGGAATCAAGCTTTGGCTCATGTGTGACGTTGAGACAAGCTACTGCTCAAATTTAGAAGTGTACTGTGGAAAAACTGGGCACTCAGATGAAATCGGCCAAGGAGCCAGAGTGGTCATGCAAATGACAGAACACTTGAAGAATTCCGGACGCAATGTCACAGGTGATAACTTTTTCTCTAGCATTTTTCTCAGCAATGCTCTGTTATCAAATAACCTGACCTACGTTGGTACAGTCCGACAAAATAAACGGTTTTTACCTCCAGTGATAACATCGAAGTGTGGTCGAGAAGAATTATCATCGAAATTTGCATTTCAATCGAATACAACTCTTGTTTCATACACTCCAAAAAAAGGAAGACTGGTTGTCTTGGTGTCGACACAACATCACAGTGCAGAAGTATCCGATCGTGTCGACAAGAAACCTGATATGATTTTAGAATATAATTGAACGATAAAAAGCAAAGACTATGGATTATATAAAGACCGGAAACTATCCTATCTCTCAATGTATGAGAAGTGGAAACAACACTTCACTCCTCAACGAAGATATCGGACAATTGTTAAACATTGTAAGATAGGGAAATATCTATGTTGATTAGTCCTCATCGTAGATATCAAATGTTTCCAATTTTCAGTCGAGTTTTCATTCTTTACATAATCCATAGTGTTTGATAAAAAGCATAAATAAATTATTTTCATTGTTCAGTTGTACATTATTTCTAAATGGTTTTGATTCACAGGCCAAAAGTAGGGTCAACTCCAGACAAATTATTGCTCAAAATATTCTTTATTATTTGATAACTTGAAGTATAAATTTCGAGCAATAATTTGTGCATTGTTTCATTATTGTCTGGAGGTAACCTTACTTTTGGACTTTTGGCCTATTAGGCAATCATGAATCCAAACCACTTCCTACTGACAGCACTTCTATATAGATGGTTTTGATTAGATGCTGGACTTTCATTCACCTGCACGTCATGTATAGTCTGCATGCTTGAAAACAAGACCAATTGAAATTATAGCATATTGCATATAGAAACATGTTCTCACTTCGAAACCAGCTTTAGTGACACAAAATTAAGTTTATCAAAACATACATGTGCTAACAAAGCGGGATACTGTCTTTTTGTAACAAATTTATATCAAAATTTCTATACTCCTTTGAATACATTCTCAGATGCATATCTACATGTAAAATGCATCTAGAGCCAAAATAATATTTCTCAGATGCATAATAGTCAGGCCTACATTTGCTTCTAGTTTCATATAGACCATAGAATAAAATGAAAGCATAAAGACCAATATGCTGGTCGACCTCATACAATCCACTTTTTCTTTTATTTCCAGGAGCTGTTGATACTCGCACTGTCGACAAGCTGACTCGAGCATATTCTTGTAAAAGGAAGACAAGGCGATGGACAATGGCATTGTTTAGCAATTTCGTCGATATTGCCTGTTACAACGCCTATGTAGTCTTCTTATCCACTCATTCTAGTTATCACGCTGGAAAGTCACACGGAAGAAGACTTTTCTTAGAAGAATTGTCTCACATGATGATTTTGGATGCAATCACTGATCGAGAAAATCGCGCAATTTCGAATGCTTCTTTTGATCGCATCCTAATCAAGCGCAAGAGATGCAGCCTATGTCCTCGCGAGGATGACAGGAAAAGCAGTGACGAGTGTTGTAAGTGTGGTGCCACAATCTGCAGAAGAAATCTTTCACATGCGTTTGTACTCACTGCCCAACAAATTAGCAATAACCACTCCTCTTTCTTATGTAGGCCTAGTTCTGTCTGAAATTATACAATTTACTGTCATGTATAACTCGTATTGGTTTTAATATTCACTTTTGTATTCCATACACAAATCGGTTTGCCAAAATTTACAAAAACGATGATTGTCTGATGAAAATAATATTGGGGTCAAAAAATGACCCCATGGTAGGCCTATTGATGGTTTTATCCCTGGTAGTTAGAGGGTTAAGCTTATTAGATAACAACAGAAGATTAGTATTTTAAATGGATCATGTTTTCCATCAAACCATCATTTCCTTTTTCTCCATGTGTTCGTTGCAGCTGGCAAGACTATAGGTTAAAATGCGTCATGGGTAAATCCAATTTATTCCACAACATTTCTGTCTTTTCAACTTTGGGTCTCAGATTTCCGTGAAAATTTGCATGTATATTCATTTTTTTGCGCTGAACACGAAAATCTTAGCGGCGACCACACCAAATAAAAACATTCCATAGAAATCTAGCACTTTTAAAATGCCCTTTTCTTCTAGATCTCGGTCAGAGGACAATGATCTCGGTCAGATAGATGTCGAACAGGAACTCTTCGGCTTCTGCATTTGGGTTGCTGATGAGACTGGGAACTTAGGATGAATGCTTGCATGCGTAAAGCGAAGTGACCAAAATGTGACGTATTGCACTGTCCGTTGACCGTGATCCGCCTTGTCCTCTGACCGAGATCTTCAATTTCAACGTTGTCCTCTGACCGAGATTTTTAAAGAGCTGATCTTCTACTTTCAGATGACATAAATAGTAGTGGGTGTATTGTGAATTGAAGTGAGAATACTGTAACATTGGACATGCTTTTTTGGTCTCTTTTCAGCAAAAAACGGCAACTTGTGAAGAAGGTCTTGGCTTTGTAACTTTTTAAAAACCATGCCATAATAGATGAGATCCTGACGGTTCGATTTAAAAAAAACTATTGAAATCGGTTCAGAAATATGGATTTTACAAATCAAAGACACATTTTCGTCAAATGCTGTGGATTAAATTGGATTTACCCTCATAAATTCATGACTGAAGTGACGACTTTGTTTCCAAGATTTTTCTATGTTGCGCTGCTGCAGGCTATGACAACAAGGCAAATATTGAAGACTTATCGCTCGAATTGTAATGTAAAAGATGATGCGCTATATATGCTGAGCAGTAGCCTACCATGAAATGTGTTAAGGCCTGCAAAGCGAACGAACTCATGCATAGAAGCATTGTGCAAAGCTGTGATAATTGTCCACAGCCTATATCCGAAAACATTATCATTTGGATCTTAGTTCATGCGTTTCGAATAATTGATCGGCTTCCGACATAAATGAATGTAGAAATTCCTGACATGATGCATCATAGAGTTGCTCAGAATTGGTCCACCCTAATTCATAAATTTATTCAAATTCTCTTTTCTTTAGTTTATATGCTTACGAGGGGCGGCTGTATGACACTTATCTCGATATATTTCACGACAATTGAAATAATTATCGGAAACTGATTGAGGTTCTGCGCTTGCATTCGATATTTAAGCCTGTGAAATTTGAATTGCTACTTGTAAATGTCTGCGTACGATAAACTGCAATTATTGCAGCTTATAGCTTCTCATAAGTAGGAATTTTTCTCACAAAAATGGAATGCGTGTTCCGAATTCTATGCGTTCACGAATAGAATTATGAATTATACATGTGAGCAAGTAATTAAACCACAAGCTATCATGTGAATCAGACGAATTTTCCAACCGATGAATGTTTGACTAACATAAACGTATCAACTGCAGTATGTCCTGAACTTAAGTTAAGCCATAAGGAAACTAAACTTTCATATGATGAATTTAGTAGAAGTTTAGGAAATGTGTAATGAGTTGCCAGAGTAGGTCCTACACTGAGTGCTTGTGATAACGACAGGAAGATAAATTTCCAACTTTGTAATTGCATGACCCTCATATTTTGACGCATCAATGAAAGCCAGACATGTACATATAGAATAGAAGAAATATATTTGATTCTCTCAGATAATTTAATTGAAATAAGGGACGGCTCTGATTCAGTTTGCAGCCACAAATGATCGAGGCTACAAGAGGACGGATCAATGAAGACAGAGAGGCTAAAATGCTGCTACAAAAAGGCTCGTCCAACTATCTATTGGTCGCGTATTCACAACACGGGAGATGAGTACAACCCGGACGGCGTTGGTGGGCGAGGTAGCGGTGATTGGACGTAGAAAACAAGATTATTTGATGTCACATAGTAGAGCCACTCCACGGAGGATCCAGTGGTCAGGAGACAGTGATGTCTTCAGCAGAACAGCAGCGATATATGTGAGGTCTGTACGTCTAGGCTTCTTGTAAATGGGACAGACATACAGTTTAGGATCAGCAGTACCAGTACTGTTAATCGCATAGATATGAATGACCGGCAATATTTCGTTCAATACTTTCGGCTTCGGCTCCACGAGTTTACATCCTCGACGATCCCAGCCGGCGCCTTCCAGGTAGAGACCGTAGACATAGACTCCTTCTTGAGGAGGGGTCGAGACATCGTCCTTGAGGTAGCGTGTCACGTCGTTGTGGAGGATAACTGTATCGAGGGCCCAGCCCTTATGAGCACGTGTGACTTCCTGTCTCATGGCAGTGAGGAAACCTTGAGCATTGAAGAAACCAGTCATCCAGAAACAGTTTGGTCTACCATCGAATAACCAAGAATTAAACTGACTATTTCGTTCAATCAATTCTGTAAACCAGAAACCGAGTGTTGACGACTCCCAAGAGATCTGTAGATAAAGAAAATCAAAGTTTTATTACGCTGATTACATTATGCGTGCTACAAAGTGTGGATTTAATATTATTTTATTTTTAGTGTATTGTGGTGCGGTATTGCAACTTTTGAAAATTCAATACGTTTTAATCATTTTGCACATTTTGTCATTATTGTATGTTGATTACCAAGATTTCTAGATGATGATTTCCACTCAAACACTGACTCCCCAAACATGACTTATGAAGCGTAAATTAATGACTTAACATTGAAGCAAAAATTGCAAATCACAAAGTGTTATGGAATTCATCACAGGATATCTCAAAAAGGAAAGTGGTGTTACCGCAAGTGATACATGATGAATTGTATACATGTTGTGACTTGACTTGATTTTTTTGATGAATCGTTTCACTTTTAATTGCCTTACAATTATTTAGTTGAAGTACGTGTATTATTCATTACGGTATAATTCACATGCATGTAACATGCCGTTGAAAAATATAATTTTGAATTTGAATTTGAACATACCGAAAATTACTACCTCATAGTGCATTTTAATATAGAAAATGAATTGCAACGCGCACTACACAGTCCCATTTCACACGAGAAATCTGACTTTGCATGATGCGCAAAGACAAAACCAATGGATTCTGCTGTACGTTCTACTACAACCCAAACAAATGTTCATGCAAATGTCTGCTGGAATGAGATATGTAAACTGCGATAATTCATGAAAACGTTTTTAAACATTGAAAAAGTTGCTCTGTGAATACATAATTCCTAATTTGCTAGTCTTCATGATGTTTGTAAATGAAGAAAACCACAAAATTCTTTTCTACAAAATCAAAAACTAATTTCTTGCACAATGTATTTTGTCCACTCTTGCTCAAGTACAAACATCGGACTGAATATAAAATACAAGATCTTAAATCATATACTTCTACAGCAAAAAATCTGAACAGAATTGAATCTTTGAGCATCTTCCAAAGTGGCTACCGAACCCTTTAAAATGTCTACCAAGGACCAGTGCAATTCCAATTAGCAGTATCACAAGACATTTGCAAGTCTGTAATAATGATAGACGAAGTGCTGTGAACACTTGTCGTATTAAGTACCACATCAACAACAAGCACACATTGGGAATAACAGGGTCTCTCGTTATTTTATGCGAGAATCCCGACCGACGTTCGCAAAAAGATTCCACCCTTTACCTTGGTAGCTTAAGTCTCTGTTTTGCTTCTTTTAACATCTAGGTTATTTGCTGAATTGTTATTAGTTCACATCTCATAAGTCTGATAGATTGCATGCTCTCAATTTTGTTCATAGATTTACTACTGTAGAAGTATATGATTTCAGATTTTGCATTTTATATTCAGTCCAATGTTTGCACTTGAAAAAGAGAATGGACGAAATGCATTGTGCAGAAAATTAGTTTTTGAATTTGTAAAAATGAATTGGCTTTATTTATAAACTAAGCAAAGGGGAATCATTTTTTAAAGTCTTCAGTGTCAAAAGTCTGTTTGGAAAGAGCCCTTATCCTTGTGTACCTGATATACGGTTTTCTGCTGGCATGAATCGTGCTACCTGATTTTACCCTTCGTGCCTGCTTCGTTTTCTTTTTTCAAAGCCGAATCACAAGCTATGTAAGTAGTCATTGTTGTTTAGTTATTGTGGAAAGTAAACCACTAACAAAAGCTAATATACTGTAACAGAGTAAAATATCTTATTTTACGCTAGCATTTTCGACACTACTACTGCGTCACTTTCAAGCATTTGTCATTTTGCATATTACTTCATGAAATTGATCAGTTTCTCACCTTGGCCCATATCGATGGAATTCTTGCATCGTACATGGCATCGAGTGCATCACGAAGGTTCTCATTCATGATGATAGTACCGTCGATGGCTAATTTCAGATCTGTCAGTGTTGTACGAACTGTACCAATGACTCTTTGCATTCGATCAATTTCTTGACGTAAGAAGATATTCATTGGTTGCAAGGCTCCGAGCTTGTTCAGTTGTTCTCGAACTTCGAAGGGAATATAGTCACGGGGAAGTTTTTCTAACATGTCATCTGCCAATCGATAGACGACAGATTCTCGCGTTTCTCCGGTTCCACTACTTGAATCCTTGGGTTGAATATTGAGAATGCAATCAAGGATGGATTTTGCGGTTTTACTTTGATAGCTGAAAGTTCAAAATTGAAGGATTGATTAATAACTTTTGATATCCAACTTTTTGCATACTACTTGCATAGTGGAGTCATCTCGGTAGTATATAAATTGGCAAAATTTTGAATTTTTTTTAGAACTGCTCAAATAATTTTTTGGACCACGGGAACGTGATCTCCGCAAAAAACTGAATCTTTTCATATAAAAATTTTCACTGTACACAGATATATTTTTGAGTCGACACTCTACTTATATATCCCTACTCTATGCTGTGAATAATTACAAAGTGCACTAACATGCGGCCGGTTTCTTTTGTCAGCTACTGGGAGCCGCCATCGTTAAATTTAGGGTCACCTTCCTCTCCGGCCCGCAAGTTGCTTATCAATCAACAATGCGTCTGGCCCGACAGACATGATAATTCGTGTATCGCTTACTATTGGAAATGGCAAACAATAAGCTGTCAGCAGAGGACACCAGAGCCAGTGACAGATGCGTGCGTGTGTGATATCACTTCGCACACACCAAAACACACATCGCTGTCTTAGCTGACATTCGATTCAGTGTATGCACTATGCAGTAAGGAATGGTGAGAAGACGATGGTGAAATCATCAAGTGAACTAATTTTCGTACGACTGCTACTTTTTTTAATAATAATGATCGGAAGGGTCAACATCATGGAGAAAACTTGTGCGCAATGATCTGAATTCTTCGAATCTGATTGAATTGTGGCAATCGAAGCACTTTGCTGGAACTCACATTAATCCGCAAGCAACGCACGACTTTTTCCTATCTCTTTAAGCTATTAGGAGTTCCTTTTTGCCCACTTAATAGGTTCCTCGATGTACCGTCGATTTCGAATTAATCGCACTTCTAGCAAACCGAAGCAGATAAACAAAATATTTAATTCTGTGATTTGATCATCTCTTATTCTACACTTTAGACGTTGATCCACAGACTATTTTAGGCTGTTCGTTGCGAGTCAACCTGAGGCGTCTGCGATACTGTCTGGTTGTGACACGGTTGAGCTGCAGCCAATGTCAGGCAAATGAACCGGCGTCATGGACGTGCTCACATGAATGAAGCAAATAATGAAAAATCTTTGGACAACACATATATGATTGACAACGTTTGCTTACTGCCATTATTGAAGCCGTCACGTCATTGCTGCTTCATAGTTTCAGCCTTCACATAAATACTGCTTGAATTGTTGTGCTGTTATATAGATAGCAAGAATCATGGAAGATATTCGCATTTTTCATCATGGACCAAAAAATGTCCATGGAACCATGCTGTGGCCCGCGCTATGAAAAAGCTGCCCGCGCCTGATTTAGGTACGACAGTCTATTGTCTTCAATGTCTATGTCAGTTCTAGTCCTTTACTATCATAGAGTGTCAGATTTCTATGGCTACGACATATATAACACTGATCAAACTCACGTAATATCAGCATTAGGATGAAGACCAAAAGCCTCGGGTGTGTCATTGTTCGGCAAGGATTGAATGTATTCGATATATTCGGGGAGTTTGTTGCACTTGGGAATGATATAACCTTTGTAGAAGCAGAAGTTTGGTTGGAACATATTTTCTGAGAACCAAACTTTGCAGAATGTATTCAATAGGCGTTTGTCATAGTCATCAGTTACTCGACCACCATATTGAATTTCTCCAAGCATGTATCGAACACAGCCCCAAGTGACACCCTGAAAAAGAAAGTAAAAGCATGAAATCCTTTGAAATAGTTGACCAGGCGACGGAAATCATGATTAACGCTAAAAGCATGTAAAGAAAAAAATTTTGTCGATTCATAGCTAAAGTTATAGAGATACTTTTTGAGTCATGTGCCATATACAGGCTATCGGTGTGCAGAACCTTCTAATGGTGGTTGAAGAGTTACATCATCAAATGTGTTGACAGTTTGCGTCATGATCCAATTGTGAAGAGAGACTTAAGTCTTGAAAATCATATTTCTTGCTGATTAAGGGGTCCAAGGTTCATTTTAATTGAACTTAAGTGAATTACGCGAAAGTTTGAGATTTAATGTAATTTATTTGGATTAAATTCATGAAACAATTAGTTGGCCTATGAAACGTTTCTCTGACAAAATTATACACTCTTGTGTAGTTGATGACCTTGTCAGAGTTGAATGCTCAATGTTGCACAGCATGCTGAACTCGAATGACGCGGAAATAATAGAAGAAAAAATTTACACGCTGTCATTTGAATTCATCATGGTTGCATTTTCTATTATCATGACAAACCAGGCCTCGACATTTCAGTTATTATTTCTAAATCTACTTGAAATGCGGTCATGTGATGATAGGACCGGTTTGGGCGAGTTGATTTACCTTTTTCACATCCATGTCATCCAAATGATTTTGCACGAATTGGATGCTGGCGTTCAAATCAGCAGTATTGAATTCGTAGGGAATATTCCAACCGAGAGGACCAAACTTTCGTCTCTCCTGAACTGTTGTGTGAAGGAAGGCCACGCCGAACATCATAGGTTTCCACTGAGGCATATTACTGATCTCTAGGAAGTCTTGTGTGAAGCTGGCGTACGTCCTCTTCAAGCCTGCTTTGATACCTTGAGGAGGCTCGTTGGTGAATTTGATGGCCATTTGAAGGAAGGAGATGGGGAACTTGGGATGCACTTCAGTTGTCACCCAGAGTCTGAAATCCTCATGAATGGTCTCTGTCTCAATCACTTGATTCATCACCTCGAGGATGTAATCCAAGCTCAGATGGCAATTCTGAAGCAGGACCCAACCTCCGTTGGTCATGTAATTCGCCATAAGACGCCGCGCGTGCACATCTTGACCTTGACCCATTGAGATGGCGCGACATTCGATTCTGTGCTTCTTTGCAAGTCCTTCGATGGTCGGTGTGGGATCAGAGCCCATTGACAGCAATCCAACCATTGGATTCCGCGGGTCTGACTCTTCCCATACTCGTTCTACATCCAAGATGAAACCTTCAGCGAATTTGTTACCCAGAGAGTCGGCGATGTATCGCTTGGCTTGACTCAGGGTTCGGTCAGGACACCAGGAACGGACCAGGAGAAGGCGTCGGAAGACATCCAAGGTGTTGTTGTAACCATCGGGGATGATTTCCACTTCGGGGGCTTCCTTATCGAACCAATGTCTCCATTGACGCTCGTTTCGTTCTACTTGCTCCAAAATGCCGGAGAATGTGTTCAGGTTGGATAATTCCACAAGATTGAGCCACGTGATGTCCGTTATCCATTTCGCAGGTTTCGGCTTCACAACGTTCAAATCAAGTGATGCTCCACCTGTGAGAGAGAAATACTTGCATCAGCTGAGTGGATTTACTACCGAAATTTCATGCAAAATTGTATTCACTTCGACATAGAACGTTCATTTCAGAAATGCCTATGACAATTACAACTAGTGCAATAGATGCAACTAGTGCAATGAATCTGTGCAAATAGCACAGTATGCATTGAAACCAATGTGAAGGATTTAGGAAGGAAACTGTTTCCTAATAAAAGGAAAATCCTTGCTTCAAGTGTAGTCAATTAGAAAAGATTCTATATAATGACCTCAGACATTGAAACAAAAGCGTGATTTTTCATAATGACACCTCAACACAAGAACATAGCAGAACTTATCTTACTGAACACACAGTTTCGGGAAAACCTAGTTGGTTTTCATACGCTGTTATTAATTATTCACATTTCAAAATGTAGGCACCGCACTACATGTATAGCCTACATGATAGCTCAATGATTCAAATGAAATTACTGATTGCATTTACTTTGAACACTAATTGCACAAACTGGAAGCAGACATTATGAGCAATGAACAAGAATCATGGAACATGAAACATAAATGATGCTATTTTTGAGTTGGAAAGAGCCAGGAATTTTTTTAGATGTTAATTATTATTGTAAGTTATGATGTACTTATGAAAAAAAAATTCCTGGCTCCTTCCAACTCAAAAATATCTTATCATGACTAGCCAGGGCATCTTCCAAATAAATGATGCTGGTGATCCTTCCTTCCATAGAAATGATTCATAATACGAGCGTGCAAATAAGCTTACTATAATCGTACTGAAAGCCGTCAGAGATAACGGGGATAGGCTGTAGCTTGCATGAATCGTTGCTGGGTCAATTGGGT
This sequence comes from Prostheceraeus crozeri, assembly GCA_907163375.1. NCBI lineage: Eukaryota > Metazoa > Platyhelminthes > Polycladida > Euryleptidae > Prostheceraeus > Prostheceraeus crozeri. The sequence continues at coordinate 700,320 of CAJQUW010011843.1, read as the reverse complement.
TGAGAAATCCAACTTCCACCTGACATTGTTCACGGTGCAACATGAGATAGTTAAAAAGCGTTTGACACTGCAATCTGCCATTGTTTGTGATTGTCTTCTAATGACGCAGTCCGTCATACTTTCAACTAAACGCTTTACTATCCTGAGTGGAGTTATCACGGCTTTGACATCTTTGACTATCTCTGTTTCACGTTAGTGGTCTCCGTGGTCTCCTGTATTGATCAACATTCCCATTTCAAATGCGACTCACCTTTGATAAATGTCTGGAATTCCTCATGCTTAATCTGCTTATCGTACATGTCGATCTTGAGGGCCAGGAGAAGGGTGAAGGTCATTTTATCTGCTTCGTAGAGACCTCGAACAGCGTACTTCCAAACCTGTAGAAGAAACGATGCTCGTCAAGTCGAAACTTGTACACGAATCACTGCACTTACCTCGAATGTCATGAATTCAATGATGTTGAGAATTCTCTTCTGAGTGATTGGAGATTTCGTTGATTTGGCCATGCTCATGTCAAAGAGGCCGAGGAATTGCCGCAAACTGTTCTGATACATGGTGTTGACGAACGACATCTCCACGATGAGGAAATACAGAATGGAGCCTCGGGAAGCGACAGGACGATACTCCTCCCGCGCTGAGTTGATCTTCAATTCTGTTTCTGCGGCAATCATCAACTTCTGATTGACATCTAATGCTGTGGCTTTCGTGTTGTGAAGAACGTTGATGAGATCTTCATCGTCAACCAGCGAGCCTGGAGGAGAGACAGATAAACGTCTAAGGACATCACTTGTACGTGTTACTTCGCAATATCATCAAACCTCAGGAAAACTACTTCTCATGTAAGCTCTTCAAGTGCTGTCAGTTGTATTGTATGACATGATGTCAGGATTTCGAACCACATTTGTCATGCATTGTATAAATAATATCTTTTTAATCACTATGTTCAGGCAATTTCAGTTTTGCTTCTAATATCACCACCTCCACATATGAGCCATTAGCCACATTTCCATAGACAAATGATGTCAGTAGAAAACTCCTACAGCGTACCAGGCCAAATATGGTTTTCTGTACGAGAAATACTGCACGAGTACGGCCCGATGGCATTTCATATGCTTACTACGCCAGACAAGATGTTATTCCATCAGAAAGAGTCGGTTAAATAAGTGGTTCAATTTGTAGGAATAATACGAATCTTCATACAGTGAATCAGTGAATCAATGAGAAGGGGTGAGGTTATCAAAATCCACGTCTCATATCCATAAATTTAAGTAAAAATCTTAATAATAAACATCCTGCATCTCCTCCAACTGCCATAGGTACACCTAAGAATGAGTAATGAAGCTTTGATAGACAAAGCAAAATAACCTCAACTACCCGAACTGCTCTAGCGTTCAAGTTATTGTTGAATTCCTTAGAAACGCAGTCGTGATTGAGGTCTACCAGCTCGGTTTGAATTTGTGCACGAAATGTCAAAGTTCATGAAACGCGACCTTTCTCATCATCTTGCCGATGAACCCCTTTTGTTGATATTTTTCATCCTGGACTTCCATCACACGTGTTCTACTTAGTTGTGCACGCCCCAGTTTGAAGAAACTTGATAGTATTTCGTACCAACCGTGGAGACCGGAATGGACGCTTTGAGTTATTCTTCATCTATGTTGTACTGTACTTTGTAAAGCACTAGCTTGACAACTTCTTACTAATGATCTTAGAAGAATATTCGCAGTCATGTCAAGTATCTCCTTGCTGCAACTTGGTGACCCTTGTGGTCCCTCGCTACTTCCCTCTTTGCTTGTTGATGGTGAATTATTACTTTTTCTCTGTGCTTCACTTCTGTCTATTCATGAATATCGTCTACAATAAAAACTAAGTTCGCAATACCGAATGATCGATAACTTGTCAAACCTGTGCATTTGGCCAATAACTTACCCTGGACAGATGTCAGTCGATACAGCAAATTGTCCTCCAGCTCCTTCATCTTCCTCTTGTTGGAGGTGACATCTTCCATCAACTGAACTCTCTGTGACTCCAATTCGTTCTTTTCTGTGAGAATGACCCGTCCCAGTAACTGATCTTCCAGACCTTTGATAGTGACGGTGAAGTCGATGATAGAGCTGCGCGCGGAGATCTCTGGTGTGTAGCTGGGATTCGGCAACTTTGTGGTCATGTACAAGGTGAAACCTTTCATCACATCCACCTCCTTGTCGCCAACTTTGACCTGTAAATGAGGAGGAAATGAGAGAAATTCTTCGGTTACTTATGCAGAATGGAAACAAACCTTGAAAGAAGATCCAAGTTTGATGAAATTCTTCTCCAGAACGTTGTCCAAAGCTGGATCAAGCTCCTCACCGATGTCCTCAATCAGTAAAGGTCTCCCCAGTGAAAGTGCGTCTTCTAAATGCTGTCTGAAGTATTTATGATTGAGTGACGTGATCTGAAGTTCATTCTGTCCTTCTCTCTTCTTAATCCAACTCTTCCCTTGTCCTTGAGGATCGATGAGCAGCGGGAATCGACTGGCTTTCGTCACAATGATGCCGTTCTGGATTGACAATTCATCATTTGGAAGGCCTTGAAGATTCCATTCAGCAATGGTCGTCTGTTCTGTCAACATGTCAATCAGATTGAGGTTGCTGGAGAACGGGATTTTCCTGTTCTTCATCTCCTTTTGCCAAGACTTCGACAGGAGAGAACGGAAGTCCTGGTTGAACGGTCCGCAGTACGACAGGAAAGCAGTGGCCAGGAGAACGTCTCCTATCAGTCTGTAAGGATAACGAGTTTGGAATTTATCTCCTACGATACAAGTCTGTACAAGCGAACACATGCGAAGAGAATATAAACCGTAATCGATAATCCACTTTAAGTAAATTGCCGAAATGTGGCTGAATGCTTCCATATCAGGATATTCTACGAAATATTTGCGATTTCTTATGATGTCAGACGAACTCGATTACAGATTCAATTTAAATCCACGAAGTTGCTCTCGTGCGATGATGAAAATCATCCCAGCAGCCATCTATAATAAGAGTAGATTGTGATGCTTACTTATTTAAATTTTTAATTGAAGCAGTCATAATGAGGACTGATGGCGTTCTCCCATCCGCAGGTGTACAAGTGAAATGCTACTGTAACCATTGGATTAATCAGTTCTTAAAGGAAATCAATAGAGCTTTCTCGTAGCAGAAAATTAAAATTGATCAGCTTTGGCCCAGTTGGACAGAACAATGAACCATTACAATAGGATTCACTCAACTTTTGGCATCGGTTGGGGCACTGCTCATTCACACTAGCAAAGGTCCTACTTGTATAATTGAACAAATCTGAAATATATTAATGCATCGTAATTTTGAATTTAACAGAATTCAGAGATCTTTTAAGGATATTGAAATACACATATCATCTGAATTATTAGAGGAAACAACTGTTTCTTTGTCGTTATTACACTTTCAAACATAAGATATAGCAAAAATGTGACATTGCATAAATTCAAACCATTTCTGTGTACATGAAGCAGATGCTTCACATGACTCCTGTACTCGCAATGACAAACTGCCTCAGAATAAGGACATTTCCATCTTCAAGAGATGTCTCAATCATTTTATTCATTGCAGTAATTTCCCTTAGGGCATTTGCTTATCACTCCTTGTTTCCGGGTCTTCGCGGTTTTTAATCATGCCGCATTTTGAAATAATTGAAGCCTATTTCTTCATATCAAAGGTTTTCATTTATTAAATCGACCGGCAGTTAGTCAAAATGTAGTTGTTACACTCATAATTACTCACGAAATTAATTATCAAATGAAACCAGAAACCCGAGGACATCCGTTCAATCACAGACATATCAGAATAGCATCCTGTCTAGAAGACTTTACACAAAGAAAATCCAGAGCTTTGAATTGATTTTAATAAAGGATTCAACAAAGTCCTTGGTATCAGACGGAATTCCTTTCAGATTCACTAAATATCAATAATTCGACAGAAAATGTCTATCCAGCATGACATGACGCTAAATTCTATTTAAGATAAGAGGAAATCTGACTTCGATTATATCAAGTTCCAGACATGAAAACAACAAGCTGTCGCGATCTATAATCCGTGGCAAAGCACGTAGGAATTTAATGACAAGGAAATCTGCTGTCAAACAATCATTTGAACAGATCTCTATCAAGTCAACCGACCCGATTTTTCTTGTCGCCGTGAATGGTCCGAAATCGAATAACTGAAATGCACATGCCTTCACTACTTATCCACAGAGGATGGCTAATCATTCGGATTCAAGAGAAAATGTTTCTCGTCCGTGAAATGATGTCTACAGTTTGATAGTTTTAGTGAGAAGACTTTGGAACTGTCCTACAATTCAATAGTTTCAGAAAAACTGAACGTCGTCATTTCAGGGAGAAAAGGTTTTCCCTTTCTGATATGTCAGTGTCTGCAAGGGTTCGTCATTTCTCTCTTGGACTGAATATTGACTCATCCCTTTTGAAAGCCAATTGATTGAAAGCTCATTGATCAATTTTTCCATCAAATCCATCTCCTTTCAACATGTTGCGAACACTTCAATGCTTCAATTCATGAACACTTCAAATGCCCGAACACTCAAGGGCAGGTTCGAACCAGCGACGTTGGAGTTAGAGGATGTGCAAGCATGCCCTTTAACCACAAGGCCATCGGACATTTGTGTTGAGAGATCGAATTAGTAAGGAAGCCACGTGGAGTGCGCAATGCATTCTGCAACATCTGGCATTGAGACGATTCACGCAGGCGCTACTTATTACGAGTTTACACAAGTAACCTGGTTTATTGATAAAAGCTTATCAATTCACATGTGATGAGGTCTAACAGGTTGAAACATGTCTCGTGGTGGTTACATCTGCTTATCAAAATTTATCAACAGATCAAGTTGCTTGGGCAAAATGGAATGTATTTGCATTGAAATGAATCAATACAACTCACTTCAAATGATTTACAGATTTGTTCCTCATTTCAAGAAAAATGAGCGATAAAGCTGATGTTAGATTCATGTCAGAATAATATAGATTCATGACATTGATAGACAGTAAGCCAATCGAATAATCTCATATTCAAAATGATCAAAATCACAACTTTTCGAAAATGGGAGGAATTATCGAAGATATCATGTACGACCAACAGCCTTGTCTGCAGAATTCAATGAATTAATTTGATCACGATATATCGCATTTGCACTTTCATCCATGTGAAAAGATACCGAAATAGGTATTCACTTGAATATATGTTGTGTCCAAATTCTGAGATTTGCTTAGCTGGAAAACATCGCGTAATTACATCACATTGTTCATGGTGTTATCACAAGCTGAATGAAATCTTTGCGCGTCACTGTAAAACTGACATTATAATTGCTTGTAATGCCTGATAATAATATGAGAGATACTCCAGCTAATAAGCCTGACCAGGGTCAGTCACTCAAAACTTCAATAGTTGACTGTCCAATCAATACTTGTGAAAATAGGCCTTGACCTGTCATTAGACTTAACGAATTTAGTGACTTCCTTTTCTAAAAATGCTTCTTATTTTTCCAGTTAACGGCTCTTACGGGCTTGACTATTCCCAAAAATAGATGCATTAACACACATTTCCTACCTTTTAACTGAAATATTTTTGATAATCTTAATATTGTATAACTACTAGAATTCATTTTTGTATTGAACTATGTACAATCAGCCTGAATACAAAAATCTAAATGCAGTGAAAACATTGGCACAAAGCTGCTCGAATGCACGCCAGAATAATGTGAACTATTGGACGATGCTTACTTGACCTCAAGTTTTACGGTATTTTGATAAATCAAAACATTAGTGTTACGCACCCATGCGGTGTTGGACACACCTCTTTGTAAGGAGCATCAACGGTAAATTTAGATAACCAGATCCAATCAGCTCTATAGACATTCATCGAATTCAACTGTCAAAGTAACCTGCTTATAAGGCATGATTCAATGAAGGCTAGAACTGCCGTTCCATTTGTAATCTTTCAAACATGAACTTAAGAAACTTGGATCTGTAAAAACTTATTAAAGTGACGAAGAAGAAAGGAATCGATTTCTAATAATTTCTCCAGTAAAAGTAATTGGTAAAAAATGATTTCTTTTTCTTCGATACTTCAATGATTGAAATTTCTTGGAGATTACAGACGATGACAACAGACCATGCGAAAACAGGCTTTCTTTTCTGGAGATGCCGATGCAGATGCTTTTAGAACTTCATCAAATTTCAACTAGATATTCTTATAATTAGGTTTACATGATCTTCCAATACACTTCCAGAATTTTTCTGGCAAGTGAATAATATGTTACATAAAGACATGTTTATGAGGGTTCAACGTGAATGAGGGCTTCGACGGCGCTGACATAGTCAGACTTAATGATGCTTTTAGCACGACTGCCCTTCCTGCCGACTTCCAATAACACTCGCAACACGACCAAATGATCGCTAGAAAAGGCACTCAACCACTGTGGCAAGGAGACCTCTCAGAACATGATCATTTCGAAGCTGAAATAGTGTATGTAGCACTCGTATGTACACCCTCAGACCAGTGGCGGGCGCGATTCGATTTTCGCGAGATTCCGAATCGTACACGATTAATCGAAAATCGCACGATTCTGAATATTGTGAGATTCGGTGACTAGAAGTTTACAGCTAATCTTCATTAGAAGAATTTCATTAGAAGTTTGATTATTTCCATTGAAGTTGAGAGAATGTGACACTCATAGTCTATTTAGACTGAAATTATGACTACCCTATTTACTTATGCGATACTCTGTTTGTAAATGTTTGGGAAAACAGCATAATAAATCAGAGCACATTTAAAAATCGCAAGCAAGGCATGAAAAGTCTTGATGTATTATAAATATATAAGATTCTACTGCAAATCGGCCATCATAGAAGTACTGCAAGTACTGCATCCGGTACATGTACTGGGAAGTACATTATTAATGTTTTTATTTACTAGTTTTGGTTCTTTTGCTCTTTATCAATCGAACATAGCTGTAGGAGTGTAGGTATTTTCCGTTTCTTCTATCAGCCCTGAGGTAAGCATAAATATGTATCAATTTAGCATTGGCAAATGTAATAGAGAGACGTCCTCAGACTTGAACAATCTTAAGCACAAAAATTCTGTGACGTTCTTAGACACTGCGCTTCTTCTTCAAAAGAGATTTTACACGGCAACTCTGTCTAGCTAGACATGATCTCAGAAGCGAGCACCCGCGCATTCCAATTATCTCAAGCGATGACAGAGTGAAGAGAAACATTGTTTTTGCCTCATCAAGCAAATTCCATTAAGCAGTCACACTGCAAAAAAAGTCGCACGATTCCTAGTCATTCAAGAATCGCGCGATTGATTCCGTCGCACGATTAATCGTGCGGAATCAATTATCTGCTCCCGCCACTGCCTCAGACATTGAACAAATTCAAATGACAAACTTTGATCATTGAGGAATTTCACAAAAAGTTTTCAAAAATGAGGTTCTAATGCACCATGATCTTTAGTTAATTATGCAAAACACTTGCACAGTAGCCTGACAGGTCATCATCCTTCATGTCAACGTGTTGAAATGTCAACATGTCAACGTGTTGACATGATGGGTGATGATAGTCCGGCAGCCAGAACGAGTTTCTGCAGGGAACGAGGCCGAAAATGAGACTTTCACAGAATGATGTACACCCTATGCCTACTACGAATCGGCACGTCTGCCGAGTTCTAGTGAGTTCCTCTTCTTGTAAGACAGGATCAAAGAAAAACACATGTAAATCCAATGGGACGTAGATTGCAGTTTTGGCTAAAATGAAATTTTCTATATTTTCTCTGATTAAAGGAAAAGTAGTAAGCCCAGAGTCACAATTTTTGGCATGGAATGTCTTCAGGTCATTTTCTTTCATTTTCACGCACCCCTGTCTATGTAGCTAAACGCACTTAGATTTGGCGAGCCTCTTAATGTCGGCAAACACAAACATTTTGAGCAACTTTATCCACATTCAACCACATTCTCACATACATTGCCGATTAGATGCATGACAAAAGGACATGCACATCATAGGAAATGACCTGAAGACATTCCATGCCAAAAATGGTGACTCTGGGCTTACTACTTTTCCTTTAATCAGAGGAGACATAGAAAAGTTCATTATAGCCAAAAACTGCAATCTACGTCCCATTGAATTTACATGTGTTTTTCTTTGATCTTGTCTGACAAGAAGATGAACTCACTAGAACTCGGCAGACGTGCCGATTCGTAGTAGGCATAGGGTGTACATCATTCTGTGAAAGTCTCACTTTCGGCCCCGTTCCCTGCAGAAACTCGTTCTGGCTGCCGGACTATGACCTGTCAGGTTACTGTGACAAGATCTTGTAGATTAAATGAAAAAGATTTGCCAATCAGATGACCCTGTCACTGCAGCAGGCTACGAAGAAATAAACTTCGCTCTAATCACTGAACTGCCACTGCAGCACTGACCCCATGTTCTGTGTCAGAAGAAATTGCGATAAGCCTCATAAAGAGGTCATTTTCGTCATCTGCTGCACAGCACATGAACTGCCAGTGTAAAGCAAGCCTTAGTCAGACCAGTTTGTTGTGGACACAAATCTAGAAGGTTGTGGAACAATCTCGATGCAGAGGTCATCGGGTCGAGTGTCTGCAATGTCAATAGAGCCTGTTATTCAATCTGACATCAGCAAATCCACAATGAGAGCAGCTCTGTGAGTGACAAATTGATAACAATACTGACAGAGTGTACACTATCGTACTCCAATCCAACAGAACTTCATGGACAATACCGGCGTCAATGCGAAATAAACGACAATGCACTTTGAATTGGAAAATATTCAGATATATCTTATCAATGAATTTTTCAATTTTCTGAGAAAGGCTTTTGAGAAGACAGAGTTAGGAGGAATTTTCAGTTGAGACTGATGAAGGACTCATCAGTCTTATTAACCATAGTCGCAATTTTGAACACCTTAATGAATCATAATCAAACTTTTGAACACCTTTTTTTTTGAATCATAATCAACATTTTTTGAATATTGGCTAATCGTTCCAGCTCCAGCAAAATCCTTGGCAATCAATCGAAACGAAGACGGTGAATATGAATGAATACTCATCTTCGGTTTGCTGATGACACGATCTTGTTGGTGATTCTGCAAAACTTTCCGATCATTTAGTCTCACTCACAACCCACATTGACTGTCTTGAGAACGGTATCAGGCCGAGAACCAGATTGTCGTTTTCTACAGAAACCTTTCACCACGTGTTCTCCTTCAATAGCCTGGATACGCAAACTTCAAATGATTGCAGTAAGTATTCCGTTGAAGAATTGCATTAGTTGAGGATTTCTTCAACACATCGATGAGTTTCTTCATCACCTATCACAAAGTCAGAAAGTCCGCTTCCTATAGAAGCCGTGAAGCTGTCATTAACGGCAAAGTTGAAGGCCAGCCTAGGAGTGCGCCGATAGAGGCCGAGAAAAAATGAGAAATTCTTGGTTCATTAGACTTGGCTTCACCTCATAAAGGATTCGAACAACTTCGGGCACGTGATCATTCAGTTATTTTGCAAGAATTTACCACCGAAAATATCAAAAGGCAGAAACAGTTTGCAAGTCATGGAGCATTTTAAGCTCACTTAATTGCCGGAGGCGTTTATTTAGATTAATAATTGATAACATTTATCGCAATGGGAGATTGATACATAGCCTAATTTTAAACATTATAAAGATTCAACCAATGACTTAGAAACAACGAACATGTTGACAAGTTTGTTTTGTCTTCACAAAGTATATTATTAACATGCGTAGAATACTGCAAAGAACATGCTTTCTTAAAAGTTTTCAGTATTGGAGGTTTAGACTCTAGATCGACTCATAAAGCAAGCTTTGATGAATATCTACTGAACTTTCCACGGAAACACTGGTACAGTGTAGGACTGCTATAAAATGTTCCTGAACGTAACAGCTGATAGAATATACCTTTCCTTGTTTTCCTGCTCTACAATTAACATATTGCTTGATGCATCCATATATTGTTTCCATCGTTCCTTAACATCAACAAGTCTAGACGATGATTCAGGTAAGTATTGTGTAACACTAGAACCGGCAAGTTACCCAACTATTTCGAGTCCGTCGAAGATTACCAGATATTCCACACTACTCATTAGCTATACCCACTAGTCAGTAATACTTTCTGATTTGATCAGCATTCATAATCAGTTTTGAACTCACCTTCCGATTTGTGCCTTGAATTCCTTGCTCTGCTCCGTCCAACGTTCCTTCTCGCCGGCAAGGCCAGTGATGAGCTCAGAAGCGGCGTTCATCTTCCTTCTACACGTCTCTGCGTCGTCCAACAGAGCTTGCTTCTTCCTCATAGCTTCATCGTAAATCGCCTTGACCTTCGCCAGCTCCGATTCCTTCTCTGCTAGAATTGCCTCCGCAGCCGATAGATCCTCCTGAGCTTTCTCCAGACGCGCAGTCTGCTTCGCCAAGTTGTCCTTCAATGGGAGAACCTCCTTGTTGATCTCGTAGAAGACTGCCATGGCTCTTGTCCACGAACACAGACCGGCCACATTACCGCACACTTTCCTCGCCACGTCAATGTTGTAATCTTCCATTGAGAAGTACGGATCCAACAATTCCACGGTCTCTTCATTGATGGAATCCTTTGGAAATTCCACTAACAAGTTCAGGAAGCCTCCGGTGGCCATCATCTTCAACGATTCTGACCAGCTGGGCTTCGGGCATGCTCTCTCGGGGTCCGGAGTGCACAAGTCCAGGCGACGTTGCATCAACAGCAAGACGCAGTCCATAATTCGCATGATGAGATGAGGAGGTTTACCTAGACGACGGACAGTAGCGATATCGGCCGGTTTAATCGTATTCAAGGCCTCCTCGGCCTCGTCCAACGCTGGTTTGGCTTTCTGTGGAGAGAGAATGGATGAGTTTCAATGAAACCGAACAAATAAGCTGACTAATGTCTTCCGTAGATACAGTCAATGTACATGTACACTTTGTCGAATGTGTAACATTGTTAAAATGATAAGATCATCAATTAGATGTCAAATTACATTTCAGAGGCCTGTTTTCATCGACAAGGTGCTTTGTATCCAAGATACTTTTGATTCTGGGAGAACATTAAATTTTCTTCACAAGCTTCGAACGTAATAGACTGTCATGAGGATTTGAATTAATACCTAAGAAAATACAGAAAACTCCGCGTGAGACAATAACTTGACTTTGCCAAAGTGTCACATGCAGTGCGCATCCACGTCTTGAAAAGCGATGTGACGATAGCACATAAAAGAGTGAGCTGGGAAACTAATCAAGAAACTGATGTTTAAAACTGCTTACTTTAATATCACTTGGAAACTGATAAATAAGTTTCAGAAGTGGGTGGGTGACTATATTCAGATCCTTTGCATGGTGTTAGTAAAACAAAACTCAAAATTTGTGTGAATATTTTCAAAGTCCGAGAAACATAATTACGTGCATGATTACGATGTCCAACGGACTCCAAGTTTTGTAATTTGATGGAATCTAGAATATCATCGATGATGTGAAAGTGCGTTTTCTAATAACAGCATAACCGCCCAGAAGTTGAACATGAAAGGCGCCAAGCGATGCCTCAAAACGAGGATTGTAGATTGTAACCGAAGCCTTGTGGTTGAGCTCTGCTTATTCAAACCTAACTTTTAAAATGAGAAGGCCTTACACTCTGCATTCTTACTAAGCACCCAGCACAAGAGAATGAGAGTGGGATAGATAAAGCTCGGCATCGTGGAAGAAGATGGCTCCTGAGTATAAAAATGGTTCTCTCATTTTTACCACATTGCTGTACTGCACAATTCAAATCGCTATCAAGCAAACGATAATTAAAGACTATAATAAGTTTAATAGAACCCTTAAATGATTCTTTTTGCCACCAATCATTTGAAAGATAAGTTAAAATCAAGTTTGTTAGAAAATGAAATAATTTCAAGCAGGTAACGAATTCTATGCTCATGGCTAGCTCAATAAGACGTCAAGAATACGTCATGAGACGTTCAAAGAACTTTAATGTGCTTCTTACCGCAAGTTTGGCTTCTGCTACTTCGCGATCGGCGTTGATCAAATCGACGATGTTCTGCGCACGATCCTTCACAACTTGCACTTTGTTCTTCACCTCCTCGGCTGCCTTCGTCTGAGCTGTCACCTCAACAAGGACGGCTTCAGCTTCTTTGTTGGCAATTGCCAATTCCTTCTCCTTCACGGCCAACTCAATACTGAGTTCTGCAACAGACTCTTGAGCTTCAATCAACTTCTTCAAACCTTCATCCATGCGAGACGCCAATCCATCGATATGAATGTGCTTCTCTTTGTAAACAGTCTTGAAACCGGACAAGAAGGAAAGATAAGACTTCGGAGTGACGTGTGTTTGTCGACGATACCTGAAGGGAAGTGAATTCATGTTCACAAATGATCTTTCTAGATGCAAAAATTGAGCCTTTGTTATATTACTGACAATTGATACTTGTAAGTAGTTGTAAAGTTGTTGTAAAATACAACAGTATTTTTACCTCTGGAAATAATCCGTGCACATTTCTGCAACGCCATCGTGGACAACTCCCATACATTGCACGAGCTCATTCTTCACATTCGGAGTGCAGACGACACCGAAGTTGGAAAGGTAATGATCGGCAACTGCAATCAGAGCCTCCTTCGGCCATCTCTGGAACCAATCCATCGTGCATCCGGAAATGAGACCGGGAAACTTCAATGCTCGCATTCGGAACTTCTCTCCAACCGGTGAGAAGCAGAGAACCACGTGCAAGTTCTGCCGCGTTCGGGTGAGGAAATAATCCTACAGAGGAGAATAGGAAGATGAATTTTATGTGAAAGATCATTCAGAGGACTTTATCACCCACCAGAAGGTTGTCATTGGTTGGCGGCCGTCGAGGATATTCCTTCTTCATGATTGGCACCAATTCTTGGCAGATCTCGTCCATTTCGTCACGAGGGAAGAGATTGGAAACAACTCCAGAGGAGAGCACGTTATTGAGATATTCCAAAAATCCTTCATCTTTGATTTCCTGATCAGTGAAGATGAAAGTAATGCCTTTCCCTTGCTGACCGGCAGTTCTGTAGAGGAATTTCAAGTCTTCCATCAGATTGGAGACATTGTAAGACCTGGTGAGAGTGATTTGAAAGGTTTTATAACCGGCGATGAAGGAAGCTAGCCGAGTCAGAGACTGTTTTCCAGATCCACCGACACCGACAAGCAAAGCATTTCCCCGAGGAGTTCGGATGATGCGCGAGACTTTGAGAAGATGAGTCATTGCATCAGTGAAGAAGACCAGATCCATTCCAGCTCCACGAATGCTCTCATTGTACTGTCCCATGAACATGTGAAGCCTCTCACGGAGCTGATCCCACGAGTCAATCTGGAAGAGAACATTGAAGAATTATTGCAGCTCAACCAAGGCGCCTCAGCTCTTCACAACACGATAATAGCTGTCAAGTTAAGGCTACATGTCTCTGCAAAATACAAATACAGATCGGAGTTTCACATGATGTATTTACTTTCCATTGTAAATTAAGGCAAGATCTACATGTAACTACTGTCGAAGGTGTTTGTCAGTAGGATTTCCTAACTGCCAAAATTGATTGATTAAATGACGATTGGATGCCATGCAAGAGCTGCCAAAAGCTCTATTGAATAAGTAAGAGGTCAATTTATTCGATCAGTTTAACGATAATCAAATTAAGACACGACACGGTCAAAAAAAAATTCGAAGGATGCAGGAAACGGAAGACGCCAAAGTTAAACAATTACCCTAGTGAAGAATCCTGTAAATAATTAGGTAATTAAAAGTCATGAACGAATGAATATAAATTAATACTGACAACATAGAGTAACCTACTCTAGTATAGAGCAGGTACTGAAATACGTATAAAGGCAAGTCTACTCAACTGAAGACGATAAGGGAAATAAATTAATACCTATAAACGATTTAATTTTTATCAAATAAGAACTGTAATAAGAGTTCGTCATGGACCTGACGAGAAGCTAACTAAAAATAACAAAAGGTGAAAATTAGAAATCTAAGAAACACAAAATTAAGTTTGCTATGTATGGAGTCATCAGGGAGGAACCATGTGGCTGCATGAAGCAAGGTTTCGGCCCCTAACCTCCAACGATATCGAATGTACGATATGGAAGGTCTCTCCAAGCCTGAGGAAACATAGCAGAACCTAACCAAAAATAATTTTTTTTTAATATATTAGGACAAAAGGACGCACTTCAAACTGGAAGAGGTTATCTTAGCCCAACATGCCAATGATGGATGGCATCTGGCGGGGCGAAAAACAACCAAACTTAAAAACGAGGAACCTATTCTTGGAGAAGGACTTAATGCAAGAATTAACCAGCAAATTATTCTTATAACCCCGTCCTTTAAAGATATCAAAAATGCCCTTAGCTCTTGATATGAAGGCGGAAGCATCAGATGAAATCCTGGCGAATCTGATGAGTTGGGCAGCAAAGATGTTTAAGCCAGTGTTCAAAGGCATGTTACTCTCGGGGAAAGTATACAGCACCACTGGGAAGCTGAACTCATCAACCTTATGGTAAACCTCTGTGAAGTATTGGCCACCATCATCGATCCTGATTTTTACATCCAAATAATTAACACATTTGTTGTTGTCCCCGCTTCTGCTAGCCAAGAGATCTACCGGGTAGATTTCAGGAAGGATCTTATCAAAATGTTTGAAGTTAAACACACAAATGTCATCGACATACCTAGTGGTACGAGAGAGAAGTTTGGCTAAGCCAAATCTCTTACTCGCTAGGAGCCCCCTCACAAAATTAAACTCCCTGTAAGCCAAAAACAGGTCAGCTAAGAGCGAGCTGGAATTCCCACCCATAGGTATGCCTCGAATTTGCTTGAAGACAAGTCCCCCGAAAGTGACAAAAGTGTTATCCAGGATAAAACTTATTGCATTAAGGAATTGGGTTTTGGACCAGCAGTGATACCCTCTGTATTTTTTATTCGAGAAGAAGGTTCTATAATAGCCAATGCAAATAAAGCTCTTGGAACTGCTAAAAATTAACTCACATAAGTCTTTCAAGGACTCCATAACCTGGTCTAAATTAAGATTCGTATAGAGTGTGGAGAATACTGTGTAATAAGTGTAATGAATACTTACAGCTTCATAGATTTTGGGATTTTCGAAATCGGCATCGTCGGGTTCGTCACCAGTTGGTTCTGGAGCATCTCTGAATGAGAAAATCATTGAATTACAGACTGAAGGCGGACATCACATGAATATTCACTTCTACAGAGATGAAGATCAAAGAGGTCATGCAAAAGTTGATGGAAGTCTTGATGAAGCAAATTGAACACTCTGAAGATGGACATCAAGCTGACTTTAATGCCCTCTGAAAAACTTTCACATTTCTGTTTATAGATCTGAGGAATGAAATTTCATGAGATATTTTGCTTCGTCAAAATTTCCTGAGTTATAGATTTATCACTCGCAAAATAATGTTAGAATTAGTCAGAAATCAAAGCGCATTGAAAAGCAAAAAACATGCAATCATCAGAAGAACTGATTCATTCACTAGAATTGTTGTCATTAGAAGGATTATGAAAGATAAAATAAGGACTGGGTCAACGGGCAGATTCTAGGGTCAGTGGACAGAGGCCCTTAAGTACATGGAAAAGAAAAATTTGCCGCTGGAATCAACGTATGAAATTGAAGATATGATTATCAAAGCACGAGTACCTGCTGTTCAAAAACCCATCACGGACTACTTTCTCTGACACTAAATTTGAAATCACTGTATATCCTGAACATGTCCTATGGAATTTTTTCAACTCAAATACATACCGTGTTCTACGAGATGTTTTTTTCAGCTCTCTAACTCAAATACATGCTTACCGTGTTCTAGAAGATATTTTTCAACTCTCTAAACTCAAATACATACTAGTTAACATGTCATACGTACGTAGACTATATTAACAGCTCCTTATAACAAATATCGGTTAATACGATATATCGCTTATTACGATATTTTTTAGTGGTTCATTCAATATCGTATTAAGCGAAGTCCACTGTACTTCCTGCCAGATCCAAATGCTTGTCAGAACATGTCAAGGGAGACACCCGTCACTACTACACCCCCGACATGACTCTCTGCTCATTTTGGGACAAGCAAAGGCGTCCAGTTTTGCTGCTGTCATCCATGCACATCGGACCTCAAACGAACAACACTCGGGAAGATGGAAAGCCTGAGATAGTGAAGACCTATAACGAAACAAAAGGAGGTGTCGACAATCTGGACAAGCTTGTACGCACATACAGGTCAAAGAGGAAGTGCAGGAGGTGGCCATATGCAATTGCCATGAACTTGGTTGACGTCATGTTATCTGCGCTCATAAAATGATGACAAGTCAGTCCAATTCAATGGAAGGTCACTATGAATTCAAAAAGGAGCTGGCATATGAATTATGTCGACCCCTTATGCAAAGGCGTATTGAAAACCCGCGACTACGTCTTGACATCAGGGAGTGCTTGTCGAAATTTGGAATTCGGGAAGTCACCACTCCTACAACATGCATTGCGAAGGCAAGCAAACCTGGACGATGCCAAGTTTGCCCTCGATCTCATGACAGCAAAACAAGACAATTATGTTTGCAATGCCACAGATTCATCTGCGCACGGCATCAAATTGTGATCTGTGAAAACTGTAGCCATACAGGCATTCGTTAGTGGTATATTTTGTTACATTTGTTGTTACATACAAGTAGAGCACACACCATGCTTATCGCATTAATGACAATTAGTCATCTGTGCCAGTGATCTTCATTTGTAATTCAATCCAGATTGTCTGAAAGATTCAACTTAATAAATTTTTACGTCCCTCTACTCTACATGTAAGCTTACACGATTATGCAGATTAATATTTCGAAACTTTTGTATGATTTACAGGAGCCGGTATGATGGAAGTAAACATCAAGAAATAAAA
This sequence comes from Prostheceraeus crozeri, assembly GCA_907163375.1. NCBI lineage: Eukaryota > Metazoa > Platyhelminthes > Polycladida > Euryleptidae > Prostheceraeus > Prostheceraeus crozeri. The sequence continues at coordinate 683,293 of CAJQUW010011843.1, read as the reverse complement.
GAACTCGTTCTAATTGATAGGAATTGGCGGTTTATAAAATGAAGTCATAATTACCTACAAAATACATGCTCATGACTATTACAAGATGCCCCCTTGTCTACATGTAGGCCCCAATTTATCAATTATGAAGAGATAGAATCAAAACTAGAGTCTCAGCAGGGCAAATCATATGCCTATAGGTGCCAAATATCTTTGCAAAAGATGTATAAGATCTAACTTACAGACAAATTACGGCAATAATTCTACAATGTCTTTGGGGTAGAATTCTACCCCACAACGTAAACTAGCTAGTATTTTTGAGAACATACACGAACGGTTAAGAACATGTACCTGAAGTTTTGTGATGATTTCTTTACTTTTTCCGATTTTAGACACATTTGAAAGCATAAGGATAAATATGCCATAAGTACCTAATATTCTGCCATCTTCCAAACAGTAAGCCTCTTGTGAGGACTTCCCTTAGAAAAGAATTCATTTTGCAAGAGCTTCTCTTTGAACCGACCTAAAGCCTCATGCATGGTGGCTTCCTGGTCACTCGAACATCAGTGGCAATGACACTGCAGATGCGCTTGCCAAAAGTTGGACTCCCCTCTGCAGCTCCTCAGTGTCTGTCTAGTATGAAGTCCTTCATTCGTCATTCCCTGTTCAAGTCGTGGTGGACTTCCGTTCGTTCGTCTTTGATTTCTTGACAAGTCCCTAGCGTAGCAACTGTGGAGCTGTCCCTCCCTCGTTGTGAGCTCTCACGTCTTCGTTGCAACGGCCACAGCCTTCTTCTTAACTCCTATCTTCACAGGATTGGCAGGTCCACTTCTCCTGACTGCCCTGTTTGTGGTGTAAACAAGGATGTACCCCCACTTGCTGTGCTCTTGTCTCTCCCTCTTCTACCCGAGCGGCTATCTTCGGGTCCTCGGGCTATGTTTTTGATCTCTGGCATCGCCCGTGGGAGGTTGCCCGCCTTCTCGGCCTCCGTGGCGTCCCGCCACGCCCCTATCCCCGGAACGGGGTCAGGTAATCCAGCCAGTCCTTCGTGGGCCCTTCATCTCACTAACAAGGTAAATGGAAGTCCTGCCTCCGTATCCAAGGGTCATAAAGTGGAGACCGTCCAAAATTCAATCCTTTTTTACATCGATTCCTTCAACTTGACTGGGTACAAAAGGTTCTTTAATTGCTTTCCATCTCTAACTAATATTGCTCTGAATAAGTCCGAAATGCATGTAGTCTTCGTCCGGCAACGTTTAAGACGCGGTCACATTATGCCGATAATCCTCACTATAACGACAAATTGATGCAAAATCGCTCTACATGTGTAACATAGCTGCTGTTCACATCCGCTCGATTTTCTCAACCCCAAATAGTCACAATGTGAAAAGCGGAGCTCAACGATAGCATGAAATATTGTCACGATTTTATCGTTATGGGTCTAATGTGAACGCGCCTTTATGGACTTGAAACAACAGCCAAACAGCTCAGATATGTGCTCGAACCATCGCAAACAATTCAGAACATTCTCTTCGAATCGTAATATTAGTTCAGTAGCAGACTTCCTACGGCCTTACTTTCCCAGGGTAGACAGGTACAGATCAACTTGTCTTGGTGGTGGCTAATTCTCTTGTTTACGCTCTAGTGGTCTAAAGGGTCCTGCCTTACGTTCAAAGGTTCTGAAGGGTTCTACCTTACGTTCAAAGGGTCTAAAGGGTTCTGCCTTACGCTCCAAAGATCTGAAGGGTTCTGCTTTATGTTCCAATGGTCTGAGGGGTTCTGCCTTACGTTCAAAGGATCTGAAGGGTTCTGCCTTACGTTCAAAGGTTCTGAAGAGTCCTGCCTTACGTTCAAAGGGTCTGAAGGGTTCTGCCTTATGTTCCAATGGTCTGAGGGGTTATGCCTTACGTTCCAAGGATCTGAAGGGTCCTGTCCTACGTTCAAAGGGTCTAAAGGGTCCTTCTTACGTTCCAAGGGTCTAAAGGACCCTTCTTACGTTTTGATGGTCTTAAAGGACCTACCTTATGTTCTAATGGTCTAAAGGGTCCTGCCTTACGTTCCAAGGATCTGAAGGGACCTACTTATGTTTAGAGGGTCTGAAAGGTTCTGCCTTCTATTCAAAAATCTGAAGGGTTCTGCTTTGCGTTCCAGGGTTCTGCTTTGCGTTCCAGGGTTCTGCTTTGTGTTCCAGGGTTCTGAAGGGTTCTACTTTGCGTTCAAAGGGTCTGAAGGGTTCTGCCTTACGTTCAAAGGGTCTCAAGGATCCTGCTTTACGTTCCAGGGGTCTGGGGGTTCTGCTTTACGTTCCAAGGTAGTTAAGGGTCATTCTCTACGTTCAAAGGCTCACTAAGTGTTGACTGTTAATGAACATGGTTGATGCTCATTCGTACTCGCAGAAATCGATCATAAAGACAATTATTACGGCGTTGGATGACAGTAGAGTTTCTGCATAACCAACGTTTTGGTTCCAAGGATCACGATTTATCACTTAAATAACTTATAAAATCAATGCTTGGAAAATCTGTCATTGAAATCACTTGCCTAAATACAAAATCAACGAAGCATTTCATATTGTCGCACACTGTATATAGTCAGGAATATACACACATGAAACAAGTATACTCGAGGCCACGACAATAACTGCTCCTACTGTTCGGAATGTGAACGGAGAAAATCGCAGAAAAATGAACTCGTTTGTAGATTATATTCACTTCCGAGATTCCATTCCACAAGATTTTCTAGCGCGGCATCAAACCATTCGTGCTCATTGCGCGTGACAAGACTGCGGATTTGAATGAAAGGAATAAAAATACAAATACAACCACAAAACATTGAAACTGCAAAACATCAATGCGCGCGGACAAGAAGAAGCCTCGACTCAACTGATTCAGTGAATTTGATAGGGAAATGGTTTCAGATTCATACATGGTGTACACTAGGGTGCATCCAGCGGGCGCAACTTTAGCCAGTCTCTATCTTTTCCTTCGTGTGTAGAAACAGCTTGTATGACATTTGAAGACTTCATCAAAACTCTAGTAAGTCAGCAGAGGGTCAAAGAGGGGCATTTTGTTTACCACCATTATTTTCCGCTGAAAATAGCCTCTGAAGTCCTTATGTGACTTCAAATGACCTTTCTGACCTCTTGACATGGTTGATCAGGGTCACATTTAATGCATGTGTTTAGGAAATGCATCATATGGTCTATTCATTCGCAAACTGGCATGTTATGGTCGCATGTTATGTCCAACGTCGGTGACGTGACTGTTGAGAATCACCTCGATTTTTTACCATTAACATTTTGCGACGAAGCTAGTCAATTTAGAGCCTTATGATGCATTGCCAATAGATGTAAATGTGACCCTTAACAACCATGCAAGAGGATTATACGGTCATTTCAGGTAGCATAATCACGTGAGAGGCTATTTCAGCTCAAAAATGATGAGAAAGTGACAAATGACACCTGTTAGACATGCCGATGAACTCTTAGAGGTAAAGAAACGTCTTCAAATTTCCTATAGCATGTTCTTACATCCATAGGAAACAATTCTGAGTGGGTAAGGTGCGCCCCTGGCTTGCGGGGATTGTTGCAATGGTCTTGCCACAAATTAGCGACTATTGTGACATTCGGCAGCTCACGCCGTTTTCATCAAAAATGAAATAAAAAATATTCCATCATTCTGCACGTTGAAACCATTCTTCATGCCGAGAACATCGTAGGATGTCTACTGACAACAAAGAATTCCTTCTTCGACGTATACAAATGTCTTATCATGGACAAGGCATTAATACACATCCAAAAAACAGATTTCTCTCAGTTTTACATGCTGCTCTGCATTTACGATAACTTAGAACAAATTCATCACTGCATATTCAGGATAACAGAGGCTTCTTCTTGTCAATGAGATCAAATTGTGATGAGTTCCAACAACCATCACTGAGTGATTAGACAAATTCGTGAGGAAGAAGGGCTGATTAGCAATTTAGGTGAGAGCAAACTGTGTGCATCTTGCATATTAATACCTCAAGAAATCGACGAAGTATCGAGTGGATTCAACCATTGAGCCATGAGACTCCGATAATTCCTCGTTCACCACTCGACTCATGGTCTTGGTAAACCAGTGATAGTCGTCGTAACTGGTAAATCTGGTAATCATAGAAAATATTGGAATGAACATCTTACAAAAATACGTAAACATCAATTCATCTCAATTTTAGACGTTGTGGATATGCAGGTGTTATACGTGATTGTACAATGAAAATGATCTCATGATGTTGGTGTGCACACGTGCACTCTACCTGCAGCAAGAAAATTAATCTGAAATACATTGCACCTGGAATAATTGTGCTATGAACCCTTTTAGAATAAACTAGGAATGTATATTACTAAAAAGATGTTTTAATCGTGAACAAAATTCTTCAATAATTTACTTAGATAGAAGGAATCCAAATAATTCTTTGCTCTTCAATTGAATAGTTCAAAGGAAAGTTCGTTTCGTCTTTAGTTCTGATGAACTAAAATCTTCGACCTCTCCGGAAAGTCATTTTTCCTGCTTGTCTCAAAGAACATGTATATTCGAGCATCTCCTACGCAGGATAACCATGCGAGTGCTAAAAAACTGAAAAATATCTCAGTTATTCTAAACTGTCGCCTGACTTGTCAGTAATGTTCATATTATGATACAGAGAGCTGTGAAAGAGACTTATCAATCACGAACAACTTCTGTTTTTGTCATCAACCTGTAGACTGCAACTTTGTAGTTCATCTTCGGGTTAAATCATGCTGCGTAACTCCTCATATTCCAGCTTCTCTAAATAAATCAATACATGCAGGAAAATTTAGCCGCTCTTATTTTGGTCCATCTATTCATATTTATCAGAATATTTAAGGATTGATATTTTCGAAAAAATGATTGATAAAAGTGAGTAAAATTTCTACAATATTTCGACCTAAATCGTTAGAAAATTGAAATTATCTATGGTTCTACTGAAGACTACATGAGTGGGGTAGCTAATTAAATAACAATGGCCAAAATTTTGACTTCAAATATTTACTGACGACAATCATTTTTTAAACAAATATGAAAGTGACATAACTTTGATGGAAAACGGAAATCATGATTCATGATCATGATGAGTGAATGAATTGCATCACAGATAGCGAAATATTGCTGACAATGTTACATGATTTACATGATGAGCTTGTGTAACTGATAACCGGCATCTTGCGCAATATCTATGACAGTCATGACATTTTTCCTTTACACAATTATAAAGTATACCAGATTATTACATAGTTGTAGAATCGTATCTAAGAATCCCTTCTATATCTGATAAAATTTGTTCCCAGGGAAAATCTTGATAGAGAAGGATTTTATCGCGGATATCTGTGGTCCTAATAATCTGGCATCCTTTATAACGGATAGAGGATAGCTATGCGATTCTCTGACATAGCTCGTGAAATTATTTGATATATCCCTCGGGCTAAAGCCCTTGGGATTCATCAAATAATTTCCCTCTCTATATCCCAGAGAATCGCAAAGCCATCCTCTATCCATTACAAAATCCTTATCATATCTACAAATTATATATTATTCAACTATCTCAATACTACTTCAAAAAAATTCAGTAGCAGATACAATCCACAATTTCTATCAATGTCTTGAAACTAACAAGAAACTTACCGATCAGATATTACACGACAACATTCGTGTTTCCACAAACCCATGAGATCATTCTCAGTTTTGATAACATCACACAATGTATTGATCATGCCCTGCCAAATACGACTCAAATCTCGCAAGTTGAAGACGTAATGAAACTTTGCGGGTGTCGGCAGCATCTTGTTCTTCGTTAATTGCCACAATCGTCTTGTCAGTGGAACCAAGTGAGAAACTAAGCCACGAACTTCATCAGTGAAGCCGCGATCTTTGCAATAATGTCCCAAGCCGATGACACTGAAAATTTTATCAATTGATGGATTTGATGGCAAAGTACAGTTGAAGATATTGAATTGGCGCTTCAAACGCTGTGGAATGTCATTTCGACCACCACCAGGATGAATCATAGCTGCCAGGAACTGCATGTCAACGATGGTGGTGAAGTCTCCCGGCTTCTCAAGATTATAGAATCCATTCACTTCCATCAACTGACGGACAATTTCGTTTGCCACCTGGAATCAGAAAATGCGATCATGTACATTCTTAGTTACTTCAGGAGCTGTAATTGGTAGGATAGCTCAGTTGGATAAGGGCCTCGCTGCGGCACAGAGATGCGGAAGGTTCAATGTTCGAATCTGTCTACCTGGGGAGGCACCCATGCTCTCAACGGAAGTTACTATGGTGAGAGTTGCCGATGTAGGAAGATTTCGTGCTTTAGGTGGGACAAGGGTAAGAAAATAGACTACAAATCGATGATTTGTCTCACCTGATCTCCCCATTCGTTGATCACTGGCATGTTCACGTCATCAATGAACACGGACATTTTCCGACCTGCAGGTGGACCGAACGTGCTTCCCATGCGTTTGTCGACGAAACTCTCGATGGTCCGTTGGAACATGAGCGGAGTGGTGGCGGAGGAGAAGTTGAGTGATTTAGACATGTGCTCTTCAGGGTCATATTTCGACATGTATTTGTTGATCATGACGGTCTTCGCTGTGCCCTGTTCGCCGATGAGCAGCACCGCCTTCTCCTGCTTGGAGATGGTGTGGATGAGGAACTCGGTTCGCACATTGTCGACGTTGGGCACCAGAATGGAGCCGTATTCCGGCGTGCTGTCTGACGGATAATGAAATTCATCAACACGATCCAGCCAATGCTTCCATTCGCCGTCATCGTTCACGTAATAATCGAAGAGATTTGAGTCAGAGTCATGTGCAATGTCCGGAAGATCAAGAGTCACTTCTCCACCTGTTCTGATAAATGCTTCCAGTTTTACTCGGTCATCGATCTCAAGGAACGCTCCGACGCTCCACATCACAGCGAAGATGTAGAGACGTTCGAGATGCGTCTTCGTCAGCGGTGAGCTGTCTTTCTCATCATTCCGAGGAATGAGGCCTTGGAGAAGGTCACACGCTTGGCGGACGACAAATGCCTCCAGGACGTTCATTTTGGCGACGAGGAATTGTGTGGTGTAGCGATAAACGTGTGGGAAAGAATCCTTGAAGAGGTCGAAGATGACAGCTCTCTCATTGGCTGAACGATGGAGGAGCCATCCTTTAATGAGAGGATTCCAGTCCAGACCGGAGCTGGACATGTAGACCATTCCGTTCCTCGATACAGTAGCCGGAGATGCATTGTCGATGTTGTGGACTTCAAAAATAATCTTGCAGTTCGGGGCCATCGGAATTCGATCTCCATTCGCCAATGTCAAGGTCTTGTTGTCATCAAGGACGGAGTTGAGATTCTCAATCCAAATGGCGTCAACGGGACCGTCCAAGACCAGCCAAATGTGTTCTCCCTGCAAATGAAGAGATATGTAGAAATAGACATCAAAAATCAAACATTTTCCATCATCGGAGATATCTGAACTGCTTATAAAGCTTATTCCCTCATAATTCTATGAAACTATCCTTGTAAGGCATTCGCTGCTGAGCGTTGTTGTAAACTAGGTCCTGCCGTAGGGTCTAGTGAGACCTGTTGCAAGTAAATCAAATGCAGACATCAAATCATTTGACTACAGATAACAGTTTTAGCCAGCAAGAATTTTATGTCGAAGAGTTGCTGTGCACTTCAACATATTAATGTCCGAGTATATTACCCGATTTTCTTGTTGTGGGTGTCAATTTTGCTGCGTTCAATAATCCTTCTTCCAATAAATATTACAATCATTTTTATTTGTTATATCTCTTGGAGTCTATGTTCGATTCTCATCTGATATATTGGTACATTTTCTCATTATTAAACACAAGGGGCGCAGAGAAAGGGACAAATACATAATTCCAATTGATCCTGCTTCGTAAGTCACCTCTTCGTTTACCAGTATCACCTCTAGTAAGTTGCATTATCATAGCAGGAATGCATTATTTCTTGAAATACAAGCCTAGTTAAATTTAGTGTGCTTGCTGTATAACCCCGTATCAATTTACAGCCATTTCTTACCATATTCGTCCATGTTTCGCCGGTCGCTTACATCCATCGTGCACAGTTCAATTACAAACTTAATGAAGTATAGTGCATTGTGGCAACATCAATTGAACTAACGAATACTAAACAGACATTGATCTTAATGTACATCAATAACTGTGTTGCAAAGACCTTATTCTTCAGCTGAAGTAATCTGGCAGAATAGCTTTTGAACGGCGGTATAACAACGAAACTGACAGAAAATTCAATCGATTTCGGTGTTATTCTATCGTTTAAAGCTATCCTGTTTGCTGAATGTACAAGGAGAAAACCAGTGACACATTATCATTACAACATGCATTCACAAAAGCCTAAATTCCAATTCCACGAATACTCAAGACAGACTATATTACCTGAGTGACAGATATACCGAATAACGGCGTATTTCGTACACGAATACAGAAATCAACACTGCAACGGGCCTTTGGTATAGGAAAAAGGCCTAATCAATTGACTTCTCATTTCAAATGACACTTGGCATGCTGTCAATAAAACTTTTCTAGATTTTCAAGGACGTATAAAATTCATCAGTCCTCGTAAAGAAGATAATAGTTCAATCATGAAGATACATTGTATGATCTGATCGTAAGCATCAGCCAGACCCTTTCAAAATGCTAATGTTACTGCAATATACTGAACAGACAGTCATCATGCTTCATCAATAACATCAGACAAAAATGATATATCAACTCATATTTCATCTCCAGAACTGTACTCATGTATCATGGAGTGAATAGGACTATTCGTACACGTAATCCAAGAACCTCGCCTTGAATTGGTGCGATATTTTTGCATGACATCTATTCTACGATGTCATTGCAATTGCAGTAATAAAATTTTTTGATATGAATTTTCAATAAATCTTCTTTTCATTTCGATCAAACCGACAAAATAGAATTTCTCCGCTATTCATGTGAAGACATCGAACGTGTCATTTCCAGCGGATAGAGACGAATGCCTCACTTCAGCTGATTGAAACTGACCAATTCATTGTAACTGATGTTTTCTTATGATTTAGCTATAAACTCTGCTCTCATCATCTAACAATAGAATTTTGTGAGGGTCTGGCATAAAACAGAAGCAATGAATACATACGTACAACATGCACAGTCTTCATCACATTAGGCAATTGCATTCACATGGAAATACCAATTCGTTACAATCTGTTAATCTTCGTCTTATTAACCTGCGCACTGGCTTTGTGGTACACTGTTCGCTGTCCGTCCGAGAGACCTGGGTTCGAACCTAGGCCAGTGCACCTCGTACTTTTGAAGCAGGTGCATTTTGCATTCTTGCTGACACTGAGGCCAAAAGAATGACGGAGATAATGTAACTCTAAATAAGTCTCTGCAAACCATCCTTCGAGTAGTAGACACGTTTGTTTCGTAATTTCATTCTTGTTTATTTTCCAGTGACGTTGTAACAATCAGATTTGACTGACAAGGTTCAAGTAATCACAAATTGACATAGATAACCTCTTTCTAACGAATTGGTATCACATTCCTGACAGCGAGATCAGAAATACGCAATAACTAAAGTCTAAAACGACAATATTGCATAATACGAACTTGGCGGTAAATCGTCAATGACAGAACTAAGCCATCAAGCAATCCATTGACGTCACTAAACAGCTATCACGTACCATAATTGGATTTCTAAATATGTGTTGACCGAATTTCTGTTGTTAGATAATGGAAAAGTATCATTAAAGTTTCATCAAAGTGAAAGGGCAAAGTAAAAAGGAGAAATCTAGAAAATGTAAAAATAAAATCAATGAAATGTGAGGGAATCAAATCGATAATGTTTCATGGAAATATAGAAGTGATAACACACCTTCTTCGCCTTCAACGTTCGTCGCCACAATGTGGAGAAAATACCATCCGTCCAGTCATTTGTGGCAACGTCGAGTCTACCGAACATCTGAGGCGCAGTGATGGCCTTAGGATTCATCCTCAACTCGCGGTGAGGTTCCCCGCAATCTGCAAGGGACAGAGACGTTTCGTGAGACCTGTCAATATGATATCGAAGAAGTCTTCGACTTTCAAGGTTTAATATTACAAATGAAAGAAACACTTTTAAGTATGAAGAATGTGCTTTCTTTCGCGACTGAGAGGCGTCAATGCCTTTTGTAGAATTAACAATGCACACAAATGTAGAATTGTTCAATTCTATCAAAGTTATACATGAAATGGAATGGACATCGGAGCATTCAAACCTATCAGGAATGTCTCAGACCTGGGGACAAAATGATGAATGCCAACAAGTGAATGATGAGCCCGACATTAAATGTGGAGGCAGTATATGAGGATTTGAAAATTCTCAGGGAAGTTGGAGTTAGAAATATAATCGACTTTTAGATCGGATTATAATGTATTCATAATCTATGAATATATTAATTGGATTTTAGAGATATCATTCGCCGCAATATCTTGGTCGCGCACTCCGTCATAAACAAATCGTTGAGTAACTAGCGATTCCTCTAGATGGTTTACAAATATATCTTCCTTGTTGACGTTGAGGCCTCTCTCCACCGCAGTTAGGCCATGACTAAGTGTGACGACCCTTAAAATGAAATTCCTTTCTGCCGTTCCTGGTTCATAAACTCCCTTCTAGGAAATGTCCAAAGCTTGAGTTGCATTCATGGAACGATTTCTTTTTTGAACGGTCTCTTCCTTCAACCAGGAGCTGATGCTTTATCACATCAGCTTCATAACCCTTGAACCAACTCAACTTGACAGCCTTATCAAGATAAGCCTCCGATGAAGTTTCTGCCGCTTCACATTCACCTTCCCCTTAATCCACCGTGTTGGATTCAGTGCCCGTAGTAATCGAAGAAATCGTGACTTAGGAGGACATGAAGCGTGCAGTTTCGAGAATACGGTGAAAACATTAAGGAAACTGTTCTGAAAACTTAACTAAGAAATAAATCAATTAGAGTTGCGATTTTTGTATATCGCATGCTCGTCTGCTTTAGTTGTGGATTTACCAAGCAAGTTTCAATTCCCGGTTCTCCCGGTTTCCTGGTTAGTAGACACCCTGTGCTGGTATCTTGGAGGTTATGATACTCTTCTCCTTTAGACATCCATTCTGTCTTCTCAACGCACTTTCTTCCATGGGTGCAATGAAGCGGAGGAGTGGCATCGCTCCGTCAAAGACGATTCACCATGAAATACATGATCAGTCCAAGGACAGGAGTTTTCCGGAGAGCGCGAAAAAACTGAGAAAATGCGGAAAAGTAAATTTCTAGAAGAAAAACGCGGAAATGTGCATGTTCATTGCGAAATGCCGAAAATGTGAAATTTAGATGACGAAACAGACGAAAGAAAAATAGTCTTATGATTACTTCCGTAATTCATCAAGTATATTGCAACTTTTGTAATTGCAGCGGATTTTCTAGGCTAATGAATAATTCGAGTTTCTGATTTTTATGTTATGCAATGGATCCCTGTATCAGTTCATTTATGAACGGCGAATGAACGACAGTAGCGCCTTAAAGCGATTTAATGGTATCAGAATGCGTCAGACAAGATTTCAGCCAGTCGCTACACTTTTCCTTGTTTTCTGTTCTCTGTCAATACATGCATGACTTCCTTTTCTATACTTAGTAGGCTATAGTTGACGCTAACGTTGACGTCATATAAATTTCGTAGTATCGCAATGCGTTGTAGGATTATCATGGTTCTAATATTAAACTATTTGTCTTAGTATTCGATCGACGATGCTTCCAGATGCCTGTGACAATAAATGGCCAGTTTACATGAACATTGCCAGTGATGTATCGAGTGCAAGTCATCCGATTCAATTTTTGAGAGCAGTTGTAAACCGGGTGCCAAACTTAACAGCAAAAGCAATTCTTCTTTTGCAGTTGCCGATCAACTCAGCTCATGTTGAGCGATCTTTCAGCAATTAAAAACTCATTTACTCTCCGCTGCGCCAAAATCTAAGCCCGGCCAATTTATTTGGCATGATGAAACTAAATTTTACACGAGAAAATAATAATGATGCATTGTACTGCGTTAGCTTGATTATAACGTAGCTATCATCATATCATAGCTTTTTCCTTAACCAGGGGTCACGAATTCTTATGCTGAATTATCGGGTTGTAAAGCCACTTCAGTACCAATGAATTATCGTAACTTTAACTCAAGAAATCGCTTGAATTACTTAAAGATTATTAAAACAATTTAGATCAATTAAATAGAGCCCGCGGAATTTCAAGTTGTGAGGCGCGAATTCTCCGCGGAATTTTGAAAACCTGAGCGCGGAAAATTCCTGTCCCTGATGATCACCAACGCACAGATTTTCGAGATTCTTGAATCTTCATTCTGATATGAAAATTCCGATTTACATTCCGTAAAGGAATTTATATTTATCATTTGCTTCCGCTGCTAATTTGCAAGTCTTCTCATTTGCCGATTTTCACATCAAACTTCATTCCCCAATTTCAATTACCTTATATCTCCAGGTCTGATAAATGTCTGACAGATCAATATTCTCGCAAATCAAATCTCATTTCCGTAGATTTTCATAGAGCATTATTTGTAGTAAAATTGCATTGATCATTATATTCAAATTCTATATACTATTTATATCTTCTATATTGGCTCTATCATCATGTTTAACTACGTGTTATCATGTATTATTAAAATGATTTAGTCAATTGCAGAATTCTTGATTTTTGCTTTGTTAATTCAGTCCAATGCTTGCAGTTGAATGGAAACTCGAGATCTCATTGTATGCTGGGAGTCTTCTTCTATTTTGTAAACTAGCTAATGGTAAATCTTTCTTCATTAATCGTCCCACAGCCACTGCAAGTCAGTAGTATACACTTCCATACAACATCTGTACTGTCTCCTCACCTGTCATTGATTTCATGAGTGTATGAATGCAGCAAGTCTTGCCCGCTCCGGACGGGCCCAGTGTCATCATACCGTGACGCACACGTTGAGTTTCGAACAATTGGATCAATTTGAGAGTCCATGGAGGATGATTGATGAGATTGGCATCGTGGATCTGCTTGTCAATGGCACCTTCCAGCTCTGGATATCCTCCCTTGTCCAAGGTGATGCCTGAAAAATGACGAATGAAGAGCGTTTAGTATTTGAAAAATACAACTATTTTATAATTTATCCATAGTCTTGGTTTACTTATTAATATAAAAAAAGTAGTACAATATAAATACAAATTTGCAATAGCAAATCACTCACCAGGGAACAGATCGTTGATCAGAGACATAAAGAGCGGTTCGTCTTGGTCGACCAACTTGCTGAGGTTCATGTCTCGCAAGACCCTCATGACAGTTGTTTGTTCTGTATCTGTAGGATTGGCACGCTTTGCTGCACCTAATGTTCTCAGGACTGACAGAATGTTCCGCAATCCGAAATCATAATGAACCTGTAGAAGGAAGGAGGAGAAATCATTCAATATGAGAAAAAGATTTCTTGTTCGCTGCACGGTGAAGTCTACATCCATAGTCTTGTAACTGGGCTTCCAGTCATTAGGGCTATGACAAGTAGAAGGACTTCTTGTAGCTGTGATGTCTGCAGGGCAGTGTCACATCCTTCCTTCCCTAATTTTGACAAAATTGACATCTCTGACTCTGATTCATAGTCAAATGTGAGTCCTTCCAGGTTCCCAGACCATCTCATCAACTGCCGATTATCGAGGTAATAGGAAGAAGGTTTGATGTCTACTCTTCACAACATTCCATCGGCTCATCTGACCGAAAGTTTAGCATCTACAGTACTTGGAAGACCATTCTGAGCTACAATATTTCTATTTCCAGATTATGTAGAGTGGATGCTCGAGCCGTCGCTTATTGGCAGCTAAGGAGGGGCTCTTGCAAATTTTCATTTATTAATGAAATTCTGCTTATAATGTTCTTTATGAATTACCACACGGATCATTCACAGGAAACATTAGCAAATAATTTCCTATGGAAGATGATTTTGTTTCAAATTCAAGCTGAAAATTTAGAGTCAAGAGTTTAGAAGAAGACAATGATTGAGATTGAGACATAATGCCGATTGTCAAATAAAAAATATGTCAATGTATTGGGCTTTAGGAAGAGTTACGGGTTTCATGTTAGAGACAAACGTGGGGCATCTTTTGAGATGAAATTGACATAAGAGGATTGAAGTTCAGAACATGACTATGTCTCTGCCTTTTCATTTACTTCAGCTTGATTAGCAGCTGACCACATCTTCCACATAGGAGTTAAGAGTAACTCCCTTTCTGTTAGTAATTGTAGCCTTTTAAGAATTCTGGATTCTAAGTGATTTCAGATGCTTATCTGTTGTCGAATGTTCTGATTCATTTATCTATTCCACATTAGAGATACATAAAGAACAAGTACAGATTTTCACTTCAGATTAAAATGTCTCAATCTACTGTTTGTCAGCAAGAAATTTCCAGATATTTTTAGATTATTAACAATATAGGGGGATAAAAAATTCCAGGTTTCTTGACAAAGATGCAAAAGTTGCTTGTGATGACAATTTACTCGAATATACTACTTCGAAGGTCAAGTAAGTACCTGCTACCATCAGTTTTTTAATTATCAAATGTGTATGTACAGTTCATTCACTTAGCACATAAACTTTTATTCGATCAGATTCACAATCCGTTACAGAAATGAGTAACTCTCCTAAAAGCACACCAGGAAACATCATAGACGGATTTATAATCACCTGTTTAGTCAATTGTTCTTCACACAGTTTGTAGAGAGTGAAGAATTTCCGGGCGAGGATGATATTGTCGATGAAACCACAAGATGCCAGTTTCACACGAATGATAATTTGTCGATCAGGAACCATCATGGCGACTGTACGGAAATTGATTTTCAAATTTTCAGGCAACTCCTGACGTCCTGCATAGCCCGGATTCTGTAGAGTAATGAATTGTCAGTCAATTTCCGGACAAGCAATGCATTATTTGTCAAAATATTCGCTACAATAATCAACTCTTCATTTTTCATCAACATGCTCTATCATCTGTGTCTTTTCCTGCCTCTCATCACTCTCCCAAGTGTCCGCGCTTCGCCATTAGGCGAGCTCGATCGATCACGAATTCTCCTGGTGGGCACAGTGAGCCAGGAAGACGGTGATGAGTCGTGTGACCGCCAATTCGAAGTGAGTACAAGGTTGAGGGAATGACAAGAATCTTTATAGAAAAAAGCAAATACAGGTTCTAGTGTGAAGATTAAGTTGCATAATTGTCTAAGTAAATTTGCAAAAAGGATTCTCATAAGAAAACACACGTTAGCGCCGTGAATGTAATTCCTTTGTGAGTTGTAAAATGCAGATACCGATAATAAACGATGGAAACTAGCATGTATTAAGAAGAGCCGGGTGACGAAAAATATCATTTCACACACCTGAACATCGTTAAAAATGCAGGTTGGGTTATTCGAGTGCAATCGCACCAAATTACGCACCAAATATTATTGTTTTTGTACCAAATTATCATATTGTGTTGTACTTTGTGTTGGATGGTTGGGATCAAGAGATGGTAGGAATTTGAAAAACGGATAATAATACATAAATCTTGATATACAATTCAAGTCAAGCTGTACATCCAGCTGTTTAAGAACTCATAAATACTGAATAGTTATGATTGTGAACAATATCATTCAGAATCATTACTGACTTTGGTCATGATGTTGATTTTACAAGCGTTAGTGGGACCTCACTGTATGTATTTATATTGCAGCAAGTTGTAGAAGAGATCTCAAATGGTGTGAAAAAGAAAACTGATCAATTGAATAAAAACGATTCTAAATGACGATCAGCAAATGTCATCAAACCAAATATAGAGGGGATCACTTCATCAATTTGATGTTCAGAAGATATTGAAAACATACAGAACATAGAAAATTATATTTCTAGGCTGAACTTTATGATTATCGAACTGAACAAGTCATTCTGCCAATAGGTCACTAAAATGATTCTGTTTTGTCTGTGCCATTCGAATTGAGAACAAATCTCAGGGAGAATAGCTGCAAAATGAAGGATTGAGTTAATATACTGAAAAGAAAAGTCAATAATTTACCGCGCACTCGAATGATATGTCGGACGATACGTTCCGGTCAATAAAGAGGCAATATAATTAAGTAAGTAATGTTTATATTTCATCATACTGAATGATATGCTGCCAATATCACATAAAAATGACTTCTTCACTTGCATTCCTATTGACCTTCAAGTCAGAATGAAGAAGAAGGAGAGAGCTCGTCTCCATCACGCACTTGGTCAGATAAGTGCATCTTTTAGATATTTTGAATAGACTAAGTCATCAATAAAATGGTCATCTTTTCATTTTTCCTATCACTGTTGCAAAGAATTTTCAACTATCACCAGAAATAAGTGACTGCATTTTGCTTGATGCGCACTCTAAGAACTTTCAAGGAATGAACCAGGGAATTAGCAGTTGCACACAATATCCGAACCAGATCCGAACGCTCAATAAATTTTTTCCTACTATTATTTGAAACTCATCATACGTACTACTACTTGCAACTGTTGTCAGTAGTACGAAAATAATACAGTTTTCTCGCATAAATGCAATTTTATCCTCTCTTTTCGATACAATCGACTACATCTAACTTTAATTGAATGACAAATTTTCAGTGTTGTGGTCAAATACACAGCGCATACAGTAATAAATTGATGTGTTCTCTGCTGATTGCTAAGATAGTGACTTCATGCAATAAACTCTACATAATCAGATGACCCTGACTTAACTGCGACCAAGAAAAACATCGATCCTGAAGCTGTTCTATCACTTCCTCCACAGGTTCAGTGTACGTTGAGGCATCCCAACGGCGTGGAGGAATTAATGCCTCAATACATCCTCATACCTAATGCTTGTCAATTGGAGCCATCCGAGCATCGCGTTCTGATTGGTGTGGAACCTGTCGATCCGGAAGGGAATGATCTGAACTTTCGCCTTTCAGTTCCGACAGTCATGCGAGTTAACGAGGAAAAGATGGTTGGACTCGTCAATCAGTGTCTCTTTCCTTCAGCCATGCTGCCACTAGATCGTGAGAACACGATAGGAACTCCTGGCTGCCCGAGAATTCCACGGAAATGCAACTGAGAAACTCTGTAAAAATTTCATCTATATTCTTAAATATAAAAAATATTGTATTTTCGTTCTACTTCATATCCCGGCTTATTTATTAAAAGTACTAGCATTTCCGAATAATAAAAAAGAGAAATATATTACCATCGTCAAGAATATTCCGAATTCTGGGTTCATCTCCACTAGATCACCGTCTGTGAAAATAAACTGCTTCTTCCTCTCCTTCTTCGTAGAGAGAACAATCGCAATCTGTTGTGCGGCGACAGACAAGACTGGCAGTTCAATTCGATTGAACTCATCGAAGCAGCCCCAGGAACCGGACTGCGCCAAACCTTTGTAGATTCGACCGAGACCTCTGAAGTCCATCTGATCAGAGCAGTTGAATACGACGACGTATTTCCCGAGACATCGACCCATATCTTTCGTAGTCTCTGTTTTCCCTGTTCCCGCAGGACCGGCCGGGGCACCGCCCATTGACATTCCAAGTGCTTGCGCCAACGTGATGTAACATCTGCGGAATAAAAGGAAGAACACTCTGGACGTTTTCACGGATACAATATTAAGAAGATTTGTTAGAAAATAGTACAGTACATCCTAAACATTGTTGCTTGTGAATAGGTCAGGGAGTCAAGCGATTGAATAATGAAAATCCATTGAAAGAAAGATAATCTGATCGGAGAAGGACATACGGTAGAAATTGCACTTACAAACAATGTGCATGATTTTCAAATTTCGCAGCATTGATGGATTTGAAAGAATCGTTGGGACGTAGAAAATTATTACCCTCAAATTATTCTATCTTTTGTTTATTATCATATCAAGTTTGATGTTTCCTAAGTATCAGTTTAAATTCTATGACTGGAAATCCATCACAAGAAAATGGGAACAGTGTTTCAGTTTAAAGGTGGACTCCTCCGGGCAAAATTCGTTTCTGATTTTAGTGTCTTAAAAGTAAGTTTATACATCAGCTGTCACTTCTATCTGTATCCTGCACTGTGCAACGATTTGCTTTAGGAGATATCCTCTTGTCTTATGCTCGTGATGACGTCAGTTGTGATAAGCACCACTGTCTGCAGGGGTCGCGTGCAGTGAATTATTTTAACAAAGGAACCCAACTATCAACTTTCATGCCAATACCTACGATTCCGTGCACAAATATCGTGCATGTTCAATTTCATGGTAAACAATTCTTCTAATGCGCAACTTTTTCTCAGTGGAAGCCTTACAGACAGTCCTTTTCGTTCCTGGTTCAACATCGGAAAGGCTTCATCTTTTAAGAAATACTGCGGTTGTTTTGCTTCCTGGTTATTGTCAGAAAAATGTTCAGAGCAAGCGCGACTTTACTGAGACGGCTGAGATCTCAGTACTGCAGCCAGCGCTGTGTGAGGCTGCCGTCCCTTCTTGTCACCGTATCACAGCTGACGTCATAACCGAGAAATGTTCGACGCACTGAATTAGATTGTTTAACCGCATCACTTTGCTAGAAGTGCAAACTGATTCAAAACAATGGCACATGCTAAGTGGGATTAAGTGGGCAAAAAGACATTTTTAATACCTTGCAGAGATAGAAAAAATAGTCGTGCGTCGCTTGCGGAATGCTGTGAAGTCCTTCAAAATGCTCCGATCGCCACGATTCCTTCATATTCGAAGAATTCAGATCATTGCCCAAAAGTTTTCTCGATAATGTTGGCCCTTCCGATCATTATTAAAAAAGTTAGCAGGCGCAAGAAAAAACGTTCAAAAACTTCTCTGTAGAACTTGACATCGATTGTGTCTCTTTGCTGTGTGATCCGGTTGATGACAGTCACTGAAGCTTCGCACAATTTGGCATGTTTAATGTTGAACTGGCTGCTTATTATTCGATTGCTATGGTATTATGCCAGCAGATTGTGCCATTTCATTAACGTTACATGTTCCAATGTTTCCTTTCTAGTCAAACAGAAGAAGAGACGACCTGTCTAATTCTGTGGTTCGATGCGCAGCGAGAGAATTGCGCCTCGAACTGCAAATTGACGGCGCTAAATCAACTTATCTGAGGCTCTAGTATCGAAACGGGTCGACTCAAAAAATTTCCTGGAGTACACACTTAAGTGCCAAAAATTCCAATGTGAAGAAATTCCGTCTAATTATGAGATGAATTATAGATTGTATTCTGTTCCACCGAATTTCTCGCTCTCACTCTCTACAGTAGTGCTGATGAGTGGAATGTGGAGGGTTGGCTCTTCATTTCATCCATCCTTGGTATTTGGAATTTATAGCTCAAATGGGAATGAAGACTGCTCCTGAATGATGATTACCTGTCAGTCAGTGGTGTGATGACAAGACGTTCTGTACATCCGAGGAATTCATTCTGATAATCAAAGTCGACGTCAGTAATTGAAATGACACATTTATCTGTATCCTCAACGAAGTAGAATCGAGTTTGTTTCAACCATTCGAAGTCCGCAGGGGATTTAATGTGTAATTTGCACTGCAAGGAGAATGGAGGAGGATGAACTTCGCATTGACAACTATCATTCTCATGCAATCAGAACAAGTGAACATGCAAACATTCCAACAATTAACTCAACAACCACTCCGCAACAATATCAACTCCTGTGGACTTCTTCGAAGATTGAAGTGTGAAGAAGACTGAATTCTTAAAGCAAATTTCATATTTCTATGAGTATGACTAATTTTTGTAATCCTTTTGTATCTTTCCGATTACTAACTGAATATTCACCGCAAGTGGTTTCTGCAGAACAGTGCACCTTACTTTACGGAAACACATCATTCAATTGACTAAAAGAAGAGACTAGTGACCTGCAGGTCGCAGTTTTGACCATTCATGTATCGACATAAGATGATTAATTCCGCATTACTCTGAATAAATAGAACAATCTTCCCTAAATAGCATACTGTACTGATGCAAGCATCTATGAAATGAAACAAACTGAGTAACCTTTATTGTTTCTATCAAAGTTTATGATTGATAAAAGCAACAGGGGTAACCAACATATTTGATTATTCGCATAAATTAACGAAATTAAGAGTCCTTCGGCCATTTAAGATGACCATCTATAAAGCGACAGAATTTCTTTCAGCAGGTCACAACGAGACGTAAAGTACCAACCAGGTCAGAGAAGGACTGATGATTAGAAGTTTCAGACTCTCGCTTACAACTCTGACCATATTCGTAATTGATAAAGACAGGAAACTTTCATCAATCTTCTAAATATCTCAGCTTTCATCCATCTATCAACCAAAACACTTTCTACCTTAGAAATTAAGTGAACTTCAATCTGAATCAGTAAAACCGCAGTACAAGATCGCATCAAAATCCTGCAAAACAACTCTAGTGATGAAAATCAGTTGAATAAGAAGCGCATCACCGAAGACAATCATCAACAGTGAACATTCACGTGAACATGCTCAGAGATAACATTACCCGCTTTCTAAACGTTGAATTTTCTCCTTCAATAAAAGAGATTCACAGATGACTACAAATCCAATAAAATTCATCAAATGGAAGTATCCGCTCACCAGATCGTCAAAGATATCTCTCTGATGCACGTGAATGGTGATGAGAGTTTCAAACTTGGTTCTTTCCACCTTGGTCAGCTCTCGTGTCGTCTGTTGGATCAAGGTGTTGAGAAGCTCGAGGAAGGAGGCATTGGTCGCTGCCATTACTTTCCTGTCGCTCTTGGCGTTGGTGAGAGCATCAGTGGAGTCTCTGGTCCAAATCAGCTGGATACCCAGAAGACCAATCTGAGCAGGGAACATGTCCAGGAACTCCAACAGATTGAAGCTGGAATCGGAGATCGCCATGTAAGCTGTTCGAATGACTCCATGAAGAGATCGCTGAGCCATCTTCATGAGAGACATGAGCCAGACTTCAACATTACCCTCCGCACGAACAGGTTTCTCCAACTGTAATCAAAGATATTTACATGAACGAGGATTGAAATGCTTTCTTCAAATATCTTTAATAAATCCGATTCAACATCGAAACGTGGTAAATTATCACATTAATCTTTCGAAATGAATCAATTTGCCAATTATATGCCTATAGAGACATGAATTTTCTCAAATGTACAGACATCTGTTGTTTTAGTTCATTTCCATGAATAAAATATGTCATGTTTGAGAAGGAAATATCGCATCGAATGAGATCAATTCCCAGAGAAACTCAAGCTTAGAATACAAGTGAATAAGTGATGATAAATGCAAGTCAAACACTTACTTAAAATAGCTGTCCCTACGCATCCAGCTTATGTTTTTTGGTTATAGCAACCTTCAATTACTTTTCAATGCAGTTTTATTGCTAAAACATGTGTCACTGTATTTTCATTTACCGAAAAAACTTTATGACAAATATATTTATCCAAAATTGAAATTAAACACATCTGCTAAATATAGAGTACTTCTGAGCCTAATATTCCGGATAATTAAGGATCTTTTTATGACAAAAATTCCCGTCGTCTATTTAAGTCCGGTTAAGCGCATGTCATTTGCATGGCTGCGCAATCTAATAAGTATTTATGAAAAGAGAGGAAAGCTAATATCTTTATATCAGGTAAGACAATGGTTAGAAAGGCCTGAAAGCTGATACTGATTCTAACATGAAAAGATGAATAGTCAACATAAAGCGCATAATAGTTAGACGAAAATAGTTTAGGAATCAGTTACATTAGCAAATGGTTTAGTCTTACATTTTTGACATACAATTACACATCTTCCCCAGTAAGCTGATATATTTTTCATTTCATTTCGTTCGTTAACGTCTGATGCCACGTGTCGGTTCAATGGAGAATTACAAGCAAACTAGACAACGACTTTCATGAATATTTGGGTAGAAACATCCCCGTCATCGATGTGCCAGTGACATCTGTGGATATAGCAAACTCACATCGAGAGTTTCCCCTTCAGAAGACGCACAGCTGAGGATGGTTTCATATTGTTTCTCGTGGAACTTCACAGCTTTGATGTTGTCGAAGACTGACAGAAGATGCGCTTGAATAGTATGCGGATCTGATGCTTGTCCAAGAATCTCCAGCAATGCAGGATCGGAGACGAAGAAGAATCGCGGGAAGAGAAGACGCTTCTTCTCTAAATATCCTGTCAGTGACTTCTGACATAACTCCAGCTGCTCCAACAGGTGAGGAAGAAGTTGGGACAGCATTTCATCACCGACACAGCAATTGATGACGTTGGTGGTCTCATGAGCTCGCGTCATGATCTTCATCCAGGACTTGTCAATATTGGAGAACCGCTTCGCCTCCTTCGGCAGCTGTTTAGCAATATCTCCGCCCACGAAGACTGCCTCGAGATAGACCCACAAATTCTGAACTGTCATCCATTGTTCGATGATCTCAGATGAATTGGAGAGATTGGACACCCATTGTTGGATCGTCTTCTTGAATGGTGCATTGTATCTACGAAGAGAGAAAGTGATTCAAGCATTGAAAAATATATTCAAAGAATTAATCAAACGAAGAAAAATTGCTAAAATGAGAACGAAGTGCATCGCAAGATTATCTGACAATGTCATGAACGCTTGTCTCATCTGGTAACACTTCCGATGTCGCTACGAATCGCTTGTTCAGGAAATCAATCATCATTACATTTGTAAAACGCAATATTATAAATGAATGTTTCCAGGCACCGAAGTAGGAAATGAAAAAAAGGAATTCTCAAACACGAGCGTCGTTTCGAGGGAGACAACTTCCATCCTACGATTCTAATTGATTTCAAAAACTAGCTGTATTTGCATGAATCAGTCAGGAAAGCATTATGGTGCAGCGATAATTGTCTAATCGCTCTCCTTCTAATACTAGTGAGTGTCACTAATGCGATCTGCAGTGTTAACTTTCTTTTTCAGAATCACTCACAGACGATAGTTCTCTTTCAACTGTTGCAGTATTTAAACAAAGAGAATGCCAAGCTGTCGTGTTACAGGAAAATGTATCCGGTATTTCAATTTTATCAGATTCAATCAATGAGTAATGAGATTGCAATGTTGAAATGACCTCTCAAAACCTACCTATGTCGAAAACTTTTAGGTTTATTAGGTAATGTAATTTCATTAGGTAAATGTCCAAATCAGCGTTCTTTAAGTAATTGTACTATTCAACATAACATGGAGCTTTGGTGAAGCACATTTGAAACGTCGACTGTTTTTTTAATAACTCACTGACTTTCTGTCTTAAACCACTTCTCATAAGCTGAGATCAGTCAGAACTTCGATTCTGTTTGGCTCAGAATAACGTCTGTTTTCTAGGAAATACAGAAACTAAATAAATGAGGTACATTTAAGTCTGCTGTGAGGTGTAATGCAGAATGATAATTTGATTCCAAGAACACTTTAAAGCATTATAACTGCCTGCATTGCACATCGAATGTGTTCAGAGTTTGTGGTTGAGTATACATATCATTCGTACGTGCCTGACGGTGATCCTCCAATGAGGAATGAAATTAATTGGCAAATACAAATCTACAGTAAATATCAAGTCACTATCTTGACTCTTTCCACCAATAATAAAAAGTGCATCGTCAAGACATTCACAAAACTGCGCTCTGAACTGACCTGTTACTGAGTAAAGAGCTGAGGACCATGAGAGAATCTTCCATGAAGGAGATAATTTCTCCGGTATGATCACCTCGAAGGAGAAGTTCTCCGCGATTCTTGAAGGTTCCGAATTTGAATTCGTGGCCGTTCCATTCAGCAATAACACCTTTCAGCTTCGCCTCGATGTCCTTCTCCTTCACAGCTGAGATACAGATGTCTTCAATCTCTTCTTTGAACTGGAGAAGAGGAGCGTCGAGAATATTGCGAAGAACGAATCCGTCAGATTCGATCTCGAAGTTGTGAGAAGTGAGATCAGACATTCTCTGCCAATGTCGAGGCTTCATCGCCTTATTTGTCATCAGTTCCAACAAAGGAACCATCTCATTGAAGTCGTCGATGGTCTTTCGGAGATCTTCAAATGCCTGCCAGTCCTTCAAGGCTTTCGGCAACTTTCGGCATTTGTTCTGGAAGTCCAAAAGTTCACCGGATATCTTCTCGATATCAACGTCAACCCAGGGAATGTCGTAATAACCATTGACAGTGTTGATGACCGCGTTGTAGAGATTGTACAACTTCTGTAGCAAATTCAGTTCCTTCTTGATGGTCTGTAGCTGTGGGAAATCGCTGACGGGAAGCCCGAACAATTCCTCGCCACCTGTGTAAGTAGTGAACTTGCGGAACAGATTGTCGAATCGATTCTGGAAGATAATCAAACGATCCGAAGCTTCTCTCGGTGGTACACCAGCTACCATCGGTCCCGTGTTCTCATAATCTCCGTAGAAGTCCATGCAGTCGATCTTGAATTGAACCACGTTGTCGATCAATGTCGATCGGAACTCTGGTTGGATGCCAATCAGATGATCTTGGACAAGTCGGGCGTGCGCTAACAGTTTTTCCCATGAATATCGCAATGTGTCCACACGTTCGGCTTCCTCTTTCTGCACCGGCAACTCGTGCTTGTTCAACATGGCGTAAGATTCTTCAATCGGAGAGATCGCCATGTCGTATTCGATCTCCTTGTCTCGAATCTCCAGGAGAGAACGCATGGCAAGACGAATATCATCGAGATCTTTGATCTGCCGAGACAGACGTTTCTCCAGATCGTCGATGAAGTTAAAGATGGTTTCCATCTCTGTTCTGTATTTGTTGTTACACGCCTTGCTGAAATGCAGACGCCAGGCTTTCGTCTCGGTCAGCAGGCCAAGTTTGAGATGCTCTGTGTAGACTGCGATTGGACCACAGTCATAGTATTCTGGTTCTGCTTGAATCCGAGACTCCAGCTCTTCGTAATGACGAATGGCTTGCTCAAATTCTGATAACTTGGGATTCTGTGCAAGGAATTCCTCCATGTCTGTCTCTCGATTCTTGTCCCAGATTGGTTTATATCGATCAAAGCCATCAATGGCCGTCATGACTTCTTTCTTCATGGAATTGATCGATGTGGACAGAAGGGACTGGATCTTGGCAATCTCCTTGTTCTCTGAGACGTTCTTGAAGTAATTCTTCACCTGTGAGAGAGGAAGAAAATATACGAGAAGAGGAAGAGATTCCAATGAGACAAATATCTAAAAAATGCGAAGATTAGCATGAGGAGGATCTACCGGGAAGTTTATTCCTTTCTTCTAATATTCTCAAGATCCGGTGTGATAGAAAATTAATCGCCTAATTACATGGATCCACACACAACCCAAATTCCAGCTCCTATGCTGCTAGCTTCGTATGCAGCTTAATGCCTGGTTTGACGATTTGTGTCATTGTTGTAAAACAAATAAAATGTCTACATTTCAGACTACACTAACTACTTTTGGTTGGAAGTCAAAGCCAAATACGGTAAAATTCATAGAAGTCGGACGTCAGAGATATCGACGATTATGGGCATGGGACACGGCATCTGTTTTAACTGAATCTGAGGGATTCCAGAATTAGCAATCTTTCCATTCAGATGACTTCTGGTGCCATGCTGATGTGCCTACTGAAATGAAGTGGTGCGATACTTTATATACTTTTCTGTCCCTTCTGAATTCTCAATATAATAATTACGAAGAAGAATTACCGGAGAATATTTGCCTAAATAAATGTCGTACACAGTTTACTACTTCTACAGCGCAATAAAGCAAAGGTAATAAAGCTTACGATCCGACCTCTATGGGTACACTAGTCCAGGTACGTGCACGGCTACAAGAAACAAGTCGTTAGTTGACATCCATCAATAGAATGTTTGATGGTGATGGTCAAGCAAAAAGCACCAACTTCAGAATGTCTGACTCGATGATCGAGTACCCAACCCAATTCGCATTCTCAACATCGTCAACAGTCTCAACCCCAACACTTCATGGTTGGTCGTATACAGTCCAACCTGAAGATTCGTAATCAGTCAGCTATTTATTGAAAGTCTTTGAGAATTATCCTTCTTGGATCACTTCTAAAGGAACCTGCCACTGATCAAGGTCACCACAGATTGCAAAACTCGGTATCTGGTTCAAGTTAGTGAAATGAGAAAATAATTTTCTCACAAATGACTCCAGAGGCGACGGATCGGATGAACGATGTGTTATCAAGTTTTTTAAAAGATACACTTCATCTTCTCTTGCGACGTTTTCATCTTTTAAAAAATCAAGTTGCTACAATCTCAGGTTAAGATTAAGCCTGTTTGGCACATTTCTTTGACGACTAAGGTGAGACGCTATCGAATCATTCTTCAAGTGAATGACCCCTCGATTGCGTGAGTGCACCCATTCATCTCTCGAAAGGGTCACGAATCTCTTGTTGAAAGACTGACCTTCAAAGTTCTCATCGTCTTGACAGACTGTTTCAGGAAATGTATCAGGATATAAAAGCCTCTAAATTCTTAATGATATAATTAGAAATGGAATACATAAAATATACCTTAAGAAGTATCAAGATTTCCTGAGACGAAATGACGGAGTCTTCATTCAAAGATCCAATCACTTGTAACATCAGCCACTTGTCTCACAAACAAACACAGCACAACTCTTGGAAGCCTATCAGAGACAACTCGCTCATATCTACAATGGCTGAAATTCCGTGGGATAGATAGAGAGAATGCTGCTAAATGGACATACTTCATTCAAAACAACAGCAAATAGGAGGAGCAAAAGATTACCCATTCTGGAAATTGTGGATCGACCTGAATGATAAACGAATGATCTGATACCATCCAATCTCACATCTCATCGTCATTTACCTGAGTGTGGAAAGACGCAGCGTCGTCTGTTCTGGTTCGATGACCGACGCGAGACGTCATGCCATCAGACAATGACGTCATCTCAGAAGGTGCCATGCTAGCGACGCTGTTCCGTCTGTCACGCTGATGACCCGCCGCTGGAACGCCTAGTCCGCCACCGTCTTCGCCCTGTAAAAGACATTCATTGTTGTAATTCGCATATTTGGGCGATATTTACCGGAGACGAACATTTTCTTCTTGATGTTTTGCATGGTTGATTTGTGCTGCTGTTTTCCTTTCCTTGCTCCATTGAGCGACACCCTTCGACACACCGATGATGTAATGCGCAGCTTTGTTCACCGTCTGCTGCACTTCGTCCAATGCTGGGGTCATTATGACGCTTGGGATGGACAAATGAGCATGGCAACGGAAAAATGGACGACTGCTGCTCCCTCGAGCTGAGGCATCTGCAAGGAAACAAGCAGGGGAGATCAAAGATTAATGGCATGGAAGCTGATTGACTGTTTAATTTTGGAATGACGTCACCACCGGCCATCGTAGGGAAAACTGACATTATTCAAAATATAAACCACAATGTTTAGGAAAGAAAAAGTTTATCCCGAGCTTTCACTCGTCATACGGGATAAACTCGGGATAAACTTTTTCTTTCCTGAACATTGTGGTTTTTATTTTGAATTCTGACTACGGATGTTATTACCTCTGAAACAATCAAAGCTGAGATTAAGCTGTTATGCGACTTGAAATGTCAAAATCGAAAATCCATCCTCACGAATTAGTGCAATTAAATGGCATTAAGATTTGAATTATTTGACTAGTTCACCCTACTTTTAAAATCAATCGATTGATTCGTTCAATACATTGCAATTAATTTTCATAACCCCTCATGAAAACAAAACACCTGATACACTTTAAATACGACATTGCAACATATAAAAACATGCCGTTACTTAAAATTAAATCAGTAGCATAATCTGAACGTATAGTTGCATATCGGAAAATAAAATAAAACTATTACCACCACCGATGTGATTTTCACAATACAAATGTTTCTTGCGATGCCCCTGCTTTAATTGATGGTTGAAAATCTCTTATGTTGGTGAGATATAAAGCTAAGGCGATCATGAAACTGACCAACACCTCTGTTGTTAGGCGGGAAATCGCAAGGTCCTTGACCTAGTGCATTTTTAGTGCTCTCATATGAAAGAAGAACTTACCGTATGCGATCATCGAGGAAGCCGTTATCCTCTTTCTCAACGCTTCCATAGTATTGCGAGTGACTTTGATGATGGCATCAAGATTTCGATGATTGAAATGATTGAGAAGCTCCATAGCTGCTTCTTCGATGTTTTCTCTCATCTCGCGCCGCTTTTTCTTCGCCAGAGAGTCAGGAGACAAAGGCCTGTCGCGATCAGCGGTCAGTCGACCAGTACCCCGAGACCGTTGTGAAGGTGTTGGACTCATGCGCTTCTCACCATCTGAAAGTAGTCAGAGGAGAAATGTTGACAGAGTAACAATGCTCTGGCATCTGCGACTTACTCTCTTCGTCGTGCTTCTCTTCATCGGACTCGCCGTCATTGTGATATCCGTTCATCTCGGCATCACCTGTGATCTCTTCCTCTTCCAATACATCAAGATCTCCGCAGAGAAGGCTGATGAGCTCATTGGCCGCTTCTTCTACATTGATAGACTTCATCTGCAACATCTGCGCGCCTCGCATGCACAACTGATGAGTGTTGTCCAAGAAGAAGTCTATTGACCACGGTTCATCTTCAGGGAGGTCACACAGCGGTGTGTGAGCCATCTCTTCCAACACCAGGTCAATGCGGAATTCGCGAAGGTCCTGAAATCAAAGAACAACCAAGTCAGTGGGGTAGGTGGACCACATTTGAGGATTGAATGGATCCTATCGTATTTAAATTCACCTTTCACCCCATCGAGTAAGTATATTAGGTTGAGCACCAACTCAGTATTAAATAAAACTTTCGTTGTCTTATACGGTAGGTTCATTACTCAATTTTCCGCGATGTACGCAAAAATGTAGCTCTACCTCAATTTAGACGATTTCTTATTTTATAAGATAAAGTTCCCCGACGCGTTTCGTCACGGTGGACAGCATCAAAGGGTATGCCCCTTGAGTATTAATTACTCGTAAATTCCCAATGTGCAAATAGTTTCGATTTTATTAAATGAACTTGAGACCTAGTACAAAATATGAGATACGCAAATTTTTGCAATTTTGAAGAAATCACCACTGCATTGACTGATCATGATAGAAACACAGAAGGAATAATGGCATTTTACAAATCCTCCACGTCATGACAACTTTGGAGAGGTAATGTTTGTTAAATCAGCAATTCCAAAGGTTACAATTACTTTAATGCTTAGCCTTATTAATAACAGTATTTTGTTAAGCGTGATCACATCGCAAACTGCCTTTCACGGAAAGAACAAAGTATCACAATCAAAGACAATTAGCATAATTAACTTTGAAAGATGCAAATGGGTCTGCATTTCTATTCAGATTCAAGAAATGAAACACAAATTTAGTGAATCACAAAATCATGGCGATGAAAATTGAATCAAAAACTTAAAATTTCAGCCAAGAAGCACGATAAGATTTCAACTTTTCCACGAAGACTTGCATTATAATGCAGTTCATGAAATTTCCTTGATAACCAGCTTACTTTCCGTTTAATTGAGATTTTTATTCCTCTTGATACCTGATAAGTTTCATACTACTTGCATAGAGCTACCAAAACGCTAGTATATAAAAACCGGAATAATTTGCAATAATTTAACTTCATAAATATTGATTAGACCACAGGAACTTATCTCCGCAAAAAACTGAATCCCTTGATATATAAATTTTCACTGTACTGACATTTTTTGAGTCGACAATCTACCTACTATATGCTTACTCAATGGTAATAACTGATCAAAGCGCGTTGTTTATCGAAGTCATTTGTCATCAATTTCCAACAGATACTGAAAACTTCAACCTTTTGGAAAAAGAGAAGAATTCAAATTTTGAATTGCCGTCTATAGTATGAGAATATAACTAACTCATGAGAAGATCAAATGATCCCTTTACTTTTCGGAGCTAAAAACAGCCCGGGTGAAGTACCCTGCCTCTATGAAAGGAGACCTACTCACAGTTTTTAAGCTGAATCATCGGATTGGAACGATATTTTTCAAACTTGTTGGTCGCATTTGGTTTTCACCAGTGAGTTAAACTTTAGCTTCCGCCTTAATTAATTTGCGATTTAATTCTAAACTAGAATAATTAAAGTTGATGAACTGTGCAATTTAAAGACGAGTACATTTCTAGAAGTTGCCATGTGTTGTTAAAATATGACAATTTTCAGATCATTTTGTCTGCTGTGTTGTGCTGATGTGCAACATTGAATTGCATCAGCTATTGTTCTAATCTCCACTTGAAATCTCCGTGACAACACGAGAATGATAATTATCAATTCCCATCACTTCAAGTCATCAAAGTGTTTATTAGCGTTGTCTAAAATGCATTTAAATTGAAATTATTGAAATGACTTCAAAGCGACGAAGATCATTAAATTTGCTCCATCATCAAAGTTCACCCTCAGGCATAAAATAACATTACATGATGAACGCCTGATTGCTGCCGTCTGATAAACAGTGCAGAGACTAAATCATAAACTTTAATGCTCAGAATAACTGATGTGAACTTTCTCATCCCACGATCATGCAAATGGTACAATCCTCTCGCATCCAACCATCATAGAAGTGGTGCATTAGGTTCAAGTCAACATTCAGTGCTATATAGGACGAAAGGCGCAGTGTCTCATAAAAATATACTTGTCTGCGCCTTTTTAACATATGCGTTTTCTGTTGCGCTGAACTCGCGGGTTTTGATTAAATATGAATCTGACGGAAGCATTCTCGCATTAAACGCGTCTTTGAGTGTTGGCGAACTTTTCATACTACATAACGTCAATTCAAGATGAGCTATGAGATTCGAGGCCGATTAAAACACTTTCCATGTAGCTGTTTTAGTAAAGTTTAAACGATCCTATCACAGAGTATTCTCTTCAGCCACAAATATTTCTGGCAGCCTTCAATACTTTAATACGTGAACATCGAACAAAATTGGCTCTAACGCGCGGGCCATCGATCATTGCTTAATCAATCACTGTCACCGTCAAGTATGCAACGCGTCAAATCACTGAAATATGAGGTCTTTGTTAGAGTCTTCGGAACTCTCATTATGCCATGAGGCTTTAATTGAGTTACCAAACATGTTTTAGTATAGATGTTACCATCATCAGTGGCAGATTAACAGTGAGCCCATGAACATAGTCTCAAACAGTGAACTCAATTTGTAGCTGTATACAGTATTTAATAGAGATCGTAATCACTTTTTATTTTCATTTCCTGTGTCAAAAATAAAGCAGAGTGGAAAATGGTTATCAACTGCAGTCATGCTCATACCGACTATCTATTGTTTCTCTTTTTTATTGTGATCTTTGCGGTTGTTGGAAACTAGGTCATTCAATATTTCTATTAAGTGCTGTATATAGCAAGAAATTGAGTTCAGTATTTGAGACCATGTTCATAAGCTCACTGTTAATTTGCCACAGAGAAACCTTGGAATTTTTGCAACATTATTATTGGTATTTACTGCATCTTTTTAATCTCAAGTTCAGAAGTTTAAAAATGAAAGTCAAAAATGTCAAAATTGATTTCAGAAGTATTAAAATGAAATTCAGAAATTTTTAAATCAAATTATTTAAAGAATTAAATTTTTTGTTTATCTAATTCTGTGGATGTCAATCTCCTGGTTCGTCAGAATTCAGGCTTGAATTTGCATCACACTCAATGGAAAATTGATCTTCTTTCCCATCGAGACTACACCTAAGGACAATCTTGGAGAACAGCGACTGCAATATGTAGAAACTAGAATAGAAAACGGAATCCACAGCATGACTGGTCAGGACTGTGCCCGCTGCTGTCAACACAGTCATACTTTCTTTGCTGCTGCGCAAGCCATGGAAGACATGGAAGTTGGGCATTAGCAAAATGACAACTTTTTTTATTGAAATGTGGGCGTTAACCAAATCGGTTGAAGCGATTCTATGTGTTTAGATACTGAGAATATAGTGTTTTTGGATAGTTTTTTGATGTTAAAAATTCTTCTGAAATAGATTCTACATTTTCTGAATTTCATTTCAAATGTTCTGAATATGATTTTAAAATTTCTGAATTTGATTTTAACATTTCTGAATTTGATTTTAATTTCTAAATTTCATTTTAAAACTTCTGAACTTGATATTAAAAAGGCGTAGTGATTTATGTCATCAACGAATATCGAAGAAGGACGCCGAATACCCTGACTGCTTTCCTTCGTTGATTACATGAAAAAAAAGAAGTTTTAATGTCACTAATCCCCATCCTTGCGGTTTGAAAGGTGCTGACATAGTCAGACTTTTCTAGAGCGTTGTAGTACTTTTAGTCCGAATGCCCTTCCTGCCGACTTCCAATGACACTTTCGGACTCGACCTCTGGACCGAATGATCATTAGGCCATGCGCTTAACCACTGTGCCACGGAGACATTGATGAAAATCTGTGGAAGCCTACAAACATGGTGAACAGTTCTCTTACCTTGGCACGACTGAGGATGAGTTCCAAGTTGGAGAGGACGTCATACACGGATTGGATGTAAGATTCGATGTTCATTGACGTCCAATTCAATGTAGTGACGCCTGGTTCGATCACACGACGCAGACGTGTCAAATGAGGAATCATCAGCGGCTCGTACTCCACCGGAACCATAGCATTTACTCTCTTCACTTCTGCCAACATCATCTGAAGGAAGAAAACATTCCAATTAAATTCGATAAAGCATCCAAATGATGAATTCTTGGGCATAAAATATGCCTTGGGTAACCTGGATTTACCTACTACCTTGCAGAGAGTCATGGCGCCTGAATGCATGTGCTAGAGTATCAAATAATCGAAGGAAGTTGATCATGCAACACATCAAGCTTTTACAGTGCGATTTTCTGTACAGCGTCAAAGCTTTAATGCAAGCCAACATTTGTCAGCGCATTCATTGGCTTTTGAGACGACGATGAGCCTAAATCCTAATGAAGTGTCTATGCTTATACCGAATCTCAGCACAGGACTTGATTATTCTCATCAGTACAAAGTCGCACGCTGACTGGATATGTGGCTTCTAGTTTCTAGCTTTGATAATTTGTCTTATTCTTGAGGGAAACACTATTCTATAGTCGAGGCCCAACAGCAATTTGTTATCAGGGCTCAAATGCTATATAAGTTATGGCATCTGCGCGAAAAGTAAAGATGTTTGGTTAATTAGATTTCTTGTTTTGTAATCTGGACAAGCGACTAATTCAGCAATTCTACATTTAGAAAAACTCGTGTGCTACTAGTGTAGAACCAGATATACTAAACCGAACCTATATTATTATGCAATTCAATTGAATGGAATTTACCGTCAACTGGTTGTAGTTCTCCTTTACTACAGCTTGTTTCAGGCGCAGAGTATGAGCAGCGCCAGGAATTTCCATGCCCAGTCGAGACATCACTTCAGTCTCTCGGACCAGCGTCAGGATATCGGGGTCAAGGTTCACGAACAGTTCTTTGGTTTCAGGATGTCTGACAATCAATGAGGCCTTCAGGCCAGTCCGCGCTGCGTTCACCTGTCGCTCCCATGCACGATGATAAAGCATCTCAAAAGCAACCAGAACTTCGGCCAACTTGTTGTAATTTTTGATGATCTTCTTTCCTTCGTTGCTGCGCATCAAATTAGGCATTGTTTGGAAGAGTGACATCGGCTCTTCAATGCGGCGATACAACTGCCGTGCCCACGCAATTTTGCCTAAAAGAAGACTAAATTGTCAATAGAATTCTACTAGAACTTTTCCAATAAGATGATAACAACATCTACTTATTGAAAGAATACCAGTAGTATCGCAAACTTATAAAAAATCATGTTACATACATTGTTTATAAATGAATGTAAGTAGCATCGCACAATTAAATTCTGAGTATCAGCAAAACGCACCAGCAATTGGAGGCATATCGCGCGCAACAGGTGGATCATCTTTATGCTTGGAATAAATGCGAGCTGTCATTTCCACTTCCCGTCCATAATGGTTCAAGATTCGGAAATATTTCTCTTCAATGCCTAAATGAGCGATGTTGAGACGCTCGAATTTCTTGAGGATTTGCAAAGCTCGCTGCGTACTGCTGATTCTATCGAACCGACTGTCCATAAACGTTTGGATGCTCACCTACAAGAGAAGTGACGATGATTAAGTCTGCTGTTATAATGACATGGTATGAGAAATCTCAACTGCCTAATTTATGATTTATCGATCAAAAATAATCATTACAAAATTTCTCTGACTGTACAATCAAAAAAATTTCAATCGCAAGCTCTAGTTCATTTTTCATTGACCTACTGAAAGCCTTTGATACAGTTTGCGGCGAATCCTGTTATGAAAAGAAAGCTGACACTTCTTTGATAGGAACATTAACTCACATGAAGCTCTTGAATTTGACGCTTGAACTCCTCAAAATCTTGGTCAAAATCCATCTTCCGTTGATCTAGATAATTGTATGGTTTCTTTTTCATTGAAGTGACGATAACATTGAACTTGGCGGACATCATCTCCATCCCTTCGATGCGAGAATCGGCCAAATGAGAGTAGACTTCCATCGTGGTGAACATTTCAATGATTTTCTTCAATCTTCGACAGAACGTGTCAAATTTGCCGAAGATGTACATCTCCGAGAACTCAAACTTCCGTTCGTCGGGTTTCGTTTCCAGCATGGCTTTGGTTCGTTGGAAGCACGCTTGATATTCTTCATTCAGAGTGATACAATCCCTCAATTTCTGGAGAACTTCGTCCGTTGGTTGAGTCCAGACCGTTTCTGAGGCGTCGTTGGTGATGTACGCTTTACAGGCAGTTATCATTTGGTTTGTGATCTGAAGAGAGATGATGTAAAATGCAAATTAAATAGATTTGGCATGGATGCAACTTTCATTGTACTTCTCTCGCAATAGGAGAAAACCATTTGCTGACAATCAAAATACGTATCCTTTTTTTGATGGATTTATACTTACAAACCAAAGTAATGAATTACTATGGAGAGAGCTGTGAAGAGAGCTGTACTATATACATGGCACCCATTGGAGACAATGAGTTTTGTTGTTCGTTCATCATGAGTAAAGTCAAGAAAGCAAATCTTTTGCTGCAACAGTTGAAGACTATATATAATCCACAAGTGGCTCTCTCCATTCTACGTCGCTGCTCTGGATTCTGCCGACTTGCTCATCTTGCTAGAACGACTCCAGTTGGTATAACGAGCAAAACTTTGTTGGAATTTGATAATGACATTCGCGAAACACTTGAGGA
Organism: Prostheceraeus crozeri; assembly: GCA_907163375.1. Classification (NCBI taxonomy): domain Eukaryota; kingdom Metazoa; phylum Platyhelminthes; order Polycladida; family Euryleptidae; genus Prostheceraeus; species Prostheceraeus crozeri. Next base: position 647,940 of record CAJQUW010011843.1, on the reverse strand, counting down.
GACTGTCGCAATAGAGTGTTCAGACGAAGCATGGCAACAAGCTCAGCTTTCCATTCGAAGAGGAGGTCTTGGCCTGCGATCAGTTTCCCAGCATTCTGGGGCAGCATTTATTGCTTCCTTTATGAAATCTGGTGTGCATCCATCAACTTACCAATACGTATATGACGCAATCGAATACTACAATGAAAGCGTAAATGCAGGAGATTGCTTCAAAGAGGAGGAACTAACAAAAGATACATCAATTACTCAGCATAAATTATCTGACAAAATAGATGAAACATCGTGGAAGGGATTGGTTGCTAAAGCCTCTCCAGCTGATCAAATACGTTTGATGAACATTGTAGAACCGCATGCAGCAGATTGGCTTCGTGTGATTCCATCTCCCGGTTTGGGTCTGTCAATAGAGCCGAATGAGATGAATGTTGCCATAAAGTGGTGGTTAGGGCTTCCGCTGTATAAAAGTGATGCAAATTGCAGCTACCATCCAACGTCACCACTCGACCAACTCGGCCATCATGCATTAACCTGTCGAAGAGATGGTGACGTCGTAAATCGACACAACAGCATAAGGGACGTAATTTTCGAGACATGCAGGCGATCACTTCTAAGACCAAAGCTCGAGTGCGGTGCCGGCCTGGGACAGAGTCATCAAAATTCAAGACCCGCAGATATTTGTGTGCCAGAATGGTCCCTTGGTAGGCCTGCAGCAGTTGATGTGACCGTGGTTCATCCGCTCAATCAAGAAAACGTAAATGGAGCGAACACTACGGTTCATGAGTTGCTGAGAGCTGCAGAGGCACGGAAGGTCGCTAAAAATGGCGAAAAATGTCGTGAACTAGGATGGGTTTGCCTCCCGTTTGCAATGAGTGTATATGGAGGGTTCGGTGAGGAAGCTATGACTTTTATAGAGCGCATCGCACAGAGACTCTCAACCCAGAATGTAGAGAGTCAATATATGGTCTGCTTTCAGTGACTCTCGTACGAAGGAACGCTCAAGCGATCCTGAAACGAAGACCTCCCATTGGCCGCTTTGAGCTAGAACACGCATATATTTAGGATTAGCTTTTGTTACTGCTTTGTACACACATTTTTATCTTCTGTTTCTCTCCAATAGGTTCAGGTCCATAGTTTTTATCCAACAAATAACTGTTAAAACTTTTGTATTCCTGTTTTAACTTTGATTTTTAAAGTCAAATATACATGTCCATACGTTAGGGAAGCACATTTAGATCTACTAATTATCAATATCCGCAAAGTAATCTATCTATATGCATACTTGTCTTGCTTCAGCTTTGAAAATACCATTCTTTCGATTCTTGCCAGTTGATGATGACACTTTATACTTGATGCAATTTATACAAACAGGCAAATTAAGAATGAAAAAAATGTGCTCTTAAGTTGCAATATACCATAATAATTTTGTAATTGCTTTACCGGTCTACAAAATGCAATGAAGAAGTGATAAAAGAAAAATATGGAAAATAGGAAATGGGACTGGAATGTTAAATTACACTTACCAGGAATGAGCAGAGTAAAAGAAAGAAATCATCTTGCCGTCTGCTAGCAGCAGTGATGATCATGTATTCATCAATTAACAACAATATCACAAGTTCTCACCTTCACAAACAGAGACGTCATCCGCTCCGAGGTGTTATAATACTGCGAAATACTGTGAATCATCCGAATTCCGTTGATCAATTTGGGAATGGTCTCTACCATCCTCACCTGACAGAGAAAAGGAAAATGTACTAGAAGACTTTGAATGATATTTGTATTCATTTAACAAATGAAGGACCAATTGCATCTTCACAGGTTCGAGAGATTCGATTATGCAGTGATATTCAAGCAATTTTGGTGACTGATTCATTACAACATTTGTAGCATTTCAGAATAATCCATTCTCTGCATCTGTTGAAATTTTCTATCAATTGAAAGCATTACAAATCTGCGTGCTATATGTTTATACAACACAGTCATAGATACTCTCTTGAAAAGTTATTTCCTTTTGGCTACGGCTAGAAAATACTTCAGTCATGCTCCATGGATCAAATACATCATTTCAGATCCAATAATTCACATCACTGCAATGCTTCAGGATGAAATCACTCCGGAAATATGCAAATTATCATGTCTGACGATGACAAAGAAAGTCAACATGTTCGGAACAACTCCTGTGTAGCAAGAAGAAATTTTTGATCTACATCAACTTTCTGTGTGAGATTCTCAAAATGGATGTAGCAGATATGCGAATGAGTTGTCGTGAGAAAATAAGACAATTCATGTCCTTGAACATTCATAAGACATGAATGCCTTTGCGCCTCCATCAAAAGCATAGCTCTCGTAAATGTGACTTTACTTCAATAATTTCCATTTAGTGACTTTTCCTAGACTTGTTTCGCCAATCACTTGGTAGAATGGCTAAAAACTTAAACCACATGAGACCATAAAAATGGCTAAATTTCCTTGTACTATGCCTTTTCTATTTCTATTTGGATATAAGTAAGTTCAATTTAGTTTGCAGAAATTTCTCTGTTAAGAAAGTAAGTTTGATTTAGTATGGGTAAGATCAATTTAGTTTTTCTTTAGATATCTTTGATAATAATTCCTAGTGCTCCCTTAGAGTTTCATGAAGGCAAAATATCAAAAGATCACATAAACAACTTTTTTATTTGCAATGTTAAATAACTAATCAAAAATGTTCTCACCACGAAGACACTTAGGAAGATATTTCAATGTATGTGTTTGAAAGTGTTGGCACTTGGAAGTTGTTATGACATGGAGGCAAGAAAGAACTTCACGCTTAATGATTCTCATCCGACGATTGTGAAGTCCTTCATTTGTTGATCTGTCATGAAGCTCACGTTGAATCACGGGATCCGACAGCCGTCTTTTCACTGCTGCTTTAAGGCATGATCCTGCCATTTCACAAGCGTTCAGAAATGGAGCATACTTTGTCAACTTTCGAATAACTGCAGAGTCGCCCAAATTATTATCTTCTCCACGACATTGAGCATTGTCGAAAATGATTGCATAATGCTCATCAGTGACTTCAATCAACTCAGCGACTTCCGACAAGAAATCAGCAAACCGTGCTTTTCTCATACCTCCACGAGTTTGAAGATGGTGAACCAGGCCCAATTCGGGGCTGATAGCTAAACAAAGAGTTAGATTTTGACCTCTTTGTCCTTCCACCAAACGCACAGCACGTTCACCAGACAGAGACCTCCCTTTCGTTCTTGATGTCCATACGTTGAAGCCAAATTCATCAACGTAGATTTTCTTGACTGAAAGTCCGTCACCGAAGCACCACTCTGCATACTCTCGCCTTTCTTCCTTTCTTTCTGGAGTATTCCATTGAATAGGAACAGACCTGACATCTTTTAGTATATAAAATAAATCATCAAGACGAGCACTTAGCGTTTGATGTGAAATTGTTGGCTTTTGAGGTAGTCGCTGTCTCAATAATGCAATCATTTCATTCAGTGTTGCTGTTGGCTTCTGTTCAATGAACTCTTGTACAACCGCCATCATTTCGTCGTCAACTTTGAGATTTCTAGAGCCGCCTTTTTGTTTGGCCTCGATCCGACCAGTTTTCTTATAGTTCACAATCACATTCCTCGCTGATTGGGGCTTTATACCAAGATAATTGGCTAAATTTAACCAATCTTTGTTGTCATTAAATGCATTGACAAGGCGCTCCCGATCAGTAAAGCTTATCGTGTTATATTTCCCTCTCAACATTCTTGAACGACACTTCGAGTGAACATGATTTAAACTATGGTAATCAGAATTTCAATAACGCTAACACAATTCTAGCATTACAGTGAAATTCAAAATTTTAATAAATTCAAATCGTCATCGATTCACAATTGACACACTGGGAATAGTAATCAAAGATATCTAAAGAAAAACTAAATTGATCTTACTTATACTAAATCAAACTTACTTTCTTACCAGAGATATTTCTGCAAACTAAATTGAACTTACTTATATCCAAATAGAAATGGAAAAGGTATATTAGTTGGATACCTGCATCAATATATACCATAAACTACTATGTCACGAATAAATTTTAGAATTAATACCGACATATATCCAAGGAATTCAGTTGCTCTGATGGGGCCTCATCGCACTTTCCCAAACAAAGACACTTCGAAACTATCCAGACAGGGTTGAAATTTTCAATTGATTAAATCAACAGATAAGAGGAAGCTGTAATAAGTTATCTAAAAAACTGGTGATCCTAAGGATGTGTGAGAGATTTCAGTCCTCATCAGGACTACTTCATCTAATAATTTGATTGATAAAAATAATTTCCAATCATTGATGAACATCGGGTTTCATGAGAAAAGGACTCACCGGATCACTGTGGTACAAAGGCATACAATTCTCCTCAAGAGAATACAAGAAGCGAACAATATCTTTGGCTTCGTTGGCACAATCAGTTATTCGCTTGTCCATTTCTATCCAAGTCTGAAAATGAAATCGATTTGAATAAATTTCTAAATATTTTCAATCATCGAGTGAAGAATTACCTTTAATGTCTTGGACTTAGCTGCTTGGAGCACACCGAGAACAGCTTTCACTTCTTCAGATTTGAGCTGTTCAACCAGATAATTGAACTTGGCCATCCTCTTCTTCCAATGTTCCAATTCTGCCCGCGGTCCGATGTCATCAGCCTCTTGCCGAATCTGCTCCGATTCTGCCAATACCTGTAATGGAAGTTCATATGAGCGAAGAGTTTCATACATGCAGTGACAACTTTACGAAATATAGTTCGTTGGCGGTACGATATGCATCGTACCACAGAGAAAGAAACGGGCCGGGCCGGCGGCTCCCTAGAGCTGGTGTTGGGCGTGCGGTTAGCATGCTTGCAAGTGCCCGACTGAGGAAGGATCGGCCGGCACTATCAAAAAACAGGCGTCGACGGTGTTACACTATACGTCTTCCCACCATTTCATTTGCCGCGCGGGTATTTAAAGGTTGATTACAAAAGCTCTGCGGAAAAACAGGCCACGCTTGTAGCGCTGATTCTCGCTTTCTTCTTCCCCCAAGTATTTTCATCTTGCACCTCTGTTAAGATTCAAACCTAAGATGCAACACTGAGATATCAAAGCTTGTGGCTTCCACAAGACGTTATAAAGCATGAACTTGAAGTTCCGCTAAGATTTTAACTGATTTAAAACTTTAAGCTTTGGCTTCCTCTCTTTTTCCAAAGAAGGAATTAAGTGACTTTCTGATATGCTTCTTCCGATCACAGTTTCGATTGGGGAGACATTTTCATAACACCCTTACCCCAGGTGAGCAGGGCATATTGGAATATGATTTCCAGAGATCCTGGTAAAATATAATGATTAAGTTCGACACAAATTCAGCTTCAGCTAGACAATTCAGGTATTTTCGGTGGCCTTACCTAGTTTGGAACGTAATTTTTTGAGAAGTTTTCTCCCCTAAAATAACATTCAGATTAAAACATTCGGTGCTCCCCAAAAAAATACAAAAAACATTCAGATGCGCAGCGCATTCTGTTATTTTCATCAGTGTAAAGAAATGTTGATCGGACAAGTACTTTTTGAATGAGAGACGATAACTAAAAGTGCAGCGATGTCTGCAGCTTGATCTGACTTCGTCTGAGCATACAGTGGTGGTTCAAAAGAGTCAATTCTCGACAACTCGTGAAGTGATGATGAACAGGCCAAATCACTTAAACTAATATACCTTTTTAACTTAAAAATTGTCAGGTTGGACAGTGTGCGTGAGAAGATTCTAAACAGCAGCGGATGAGACTTAGACACTGGAGAAAAATGCACACACGAGAAACAATAATGTATAGAACAGACGAAGTCTGAAGAAACTGTTAAATTGCATCGCCATTCGCTACACTTCACTTATCCGGTTATCGTCTCCTATTCAAAAAGTACTTGTCCGATTTGCATGAATTGTTTTATGTGGGTGAAAATATCCTTAAGAACATGTACCTGAAGTTTTGTGATGATTTCTTTACCTTTTCCGATTTTAGACACATTTGAAAGCATAAGGATAAATATGCCATAAGTACCTAATATTCTGCCATCTTCCAAACAGTAAGCCTCTTGTGAGGACTTCCCTTAGAAAAGAATTCATTTTGCAAGAGCTTCTCTTTGAACCGACCTAAAGCCTCATGCATGGTGGCTTCCTGGTCACTCGAACATCAGTGGCAATGACACTGCAGATGCGCTTGCCAAAAGTTGGACTCCCCTCTGCAGCTCCTCAGTGTCTGTCTAGTATGAAGTCCTTCATTCGTCATTCCCTGTTCAAGTCGTGGTGGACTTCCGTTCGTTCGTCTTTGATTTCTTGACAAGTCCCTAGCGTAGCAACTGTGGAGCTGTCCCTCCCTCGTTGTGAGCTCTCACGTCTTCGTTGCAACGGCCACAGCCTTCTTCTCAACTCCTATCTTTACAGGATTGGCAGGTCCACTCTTCCTGACTGCCCTGTTTGTGGTGTAAACCACCATGTACCGCACTTATGGTGCTCTTGCCCTTCCCTCTCTTCTATCCGAGCGGCTATCTTCGGGTCCTCGGGCTGATTTTGATCTTTGGCATCGCCCGTGGGGGGTTGCCCGCCATCTCGGCCTCCGTGGCGTCCCGCCACGCCCCTATCCGCGGGACGGTGTTGGGTAATCCAGCAAGCCAGCCTTATGCATGCTAGAACTTGTAAGAACCCGACTTTTCTAGATTCTGGAATCTGGGGATTCGGGATTGCACGCTCAAATGCATGCTGTTTCCTCCTAACTCAATAGGCTAACTGATGCAGCAGTAGACATCTTGATTCTGCAAGTCGGATGACCTCTTCCGTTTTCCGCAGCTTCTGACGTCATTCTACTTCGAATGGTCGTCCACCAACTTGTACCTTCGCAGTGAACTAATTGAAAGACAATAAACAGAATATTTTCTTTGCCATCAGAAGCAGCAGACAATCTCAACTTTCCCCCGTCAGCACAATTGAAACAGTCTGTCTGGGAAGTTCAAATTCCATGTCAGTCGACGATTTTTCGACGTCAAACTCCGTCCTTTAGTTGACCTTTGGCGACGCAATTTTATCAGACAAACAGATTCCGGAGAGAGAAAGACATTTATAACCGAGTTCTCTGTTCGTCTTCTGAGAGTGAAACTTTTGCATCAATCTTCATACAAAGCGCCCTGTCGTCGACGCCAATTAGCAAATTTGATGTCACAAACAATACCTTCACAGTCTGTTAGTTTCTAATGAACATTAACTCGCTGCCAAGCGACACCGATCAACATTAGGATCTGATTTACAAGAGATATTGACCGACAGCATTAAATGACACTCATCGGTGGACGGACACTTCTATCGCTGATGTAATTATGCAAATCTTTCAATCAATCACTGACTGAGCAAAAATCCACGATGTACGACACGCTGACAACTGAAACGATGCAGTTTCGATTAAACTGAACAGCAAGTGCTCATTACATTTATTTCCTGTTCATCAAACATGAGATAACCGCTCCCGTGCACTCTTTTACGGCGGACATCCACTTTCCCGACAATAATCTACGTGGATGACCTCCACGACAACAAGTGAATCAGTTTGTCAACTTTACAAGATAACTTAAGGGCAACAGCACGCTGCAGCAGTACTTTACAAAACTCCACACATAATAGTAAACAGATCTGCATAACTACTAGTGTATGTCTTCATCTAACAGAAAACCACAGAGGCATCGCAGAAGCAATGTCAATATTCAATTCAGACGGAAATGGGTCACTTTGCTGCGGCCAATTTGTCTGCGCGGAGCCAATGGTCCAGTGTTCGGTTGGTTCTGCGGAGTGCCCATGTCTGAGCATTGATCCATGTCTGAGTCTATTGCTGTCATGGTTCTCAGCAGATTACATGGGGGTGTTGTGCCTTTTTATTAATCCAGCGAGATTCCTGGTATTTGGGGATCATCACGTAATGTTCATGTCAGTCAGGCACCTTTGCAATGAAGAGACAACGCCAGCGTTCGGTATAAGCTTCACGTCGTTAAGAGTCAATGCTACCGTCTTGACAGCTATGCTCCGTTAGGACAAAAGTTAGCAAGACGAGGTTTGTCGGGCCATGAATTCAGACAGATAAATTGAGAGAGTCGGTTCTGGGGATGCCGATTACCTAATCGACTACCAGCGAAGTGTCAGTAATATCCTGCCGTAGTTTACTCGCCGCTAGAAGGGTCTAGTGACTTCCTGTATAAGTCGTGGCTGCTGAATGATAATGGATTAAGCAAACGAAGTGGCACAAATGTGTTTATCTTTACAATTAAAACTCATAAAAAAACTTCTAAGTTTGGATGTATCTTATTCATGGAGATTTCAGGCATGGGTATGATATGGAAATCGAAAATCCCATAAAAAAATTCCACGGCAGCTGTGGATCCGCTCGCACTTAAAATCGCCGTCATGGCTTCATTAAAGTTTTCATTTACACTGCACTGCGCTATGGATGAAATCCGATGAGAAATGAACATTTTGTCTTTACATGAAGCTTTACAGGATGTATGACATTCATTACCTGTTCAATTTGCTTCATCCAAACTGCGGCACATTCTTCAATCGAATTTAGTGCCTCAGTATTAGCGGCAACAGATTGACAATCGGCAGGAGATCGAATCCGTTTCAGATCATAGGTGGAACATGTCTTCAACGTCACTTTGTCTTCAATGGTTTCTTGGGCGCCTGAAATGGAGAATTAATCTGTTATGAAAACATAGGATTACTTGTTCAAATGATGACAAATATTGCATATTTGTCAGTCACCAATGACAACAGTGTCACAGGTTCAACGAGTTCTCACTTTCTAAGACAAAGTGCCGACATTATGCACGGAGCGGGAGCTGTGATTTTAATTCACTTGCAGATGTGGACTACTTGATACCTCAGCCATTTTCTGATAATATCACTTTGAAAGTACAGATTTATTTATGTATGAGTCAGAGATTAAATGTCTCATCTTCGATCTCCTCACCAGCGAGAACACACATGAAGGGGTCATGTTCATGCATCTGTTCGCTTTCTTGAGAACAATGATTTGAGAAGTCAGGCACTACATAAGTGCACTTGAGCCACTGCTTTTATAATACAATTCCCTATTCTAACATTACACCGGGTACATCAACATTCAGGTCAATGAAATTTAACCTTGCATATAAAATATCTGGAATCACTATTAAAATCATGTTGAAATATAAGACTTCATTCAAAGCGATATTTCAGTATACCTACGTCATTATGTCCGAGCTACGCCAACATCTTCTGTAGAATTACCTCCGCATAGTTTACATCTTCAGTGGATCCTCGAGATTATAAAGAAAAGTTTTCTTCTAACTGCACCTGATTGTCGCTGAGCGGAAACTTTAACAATCAAAAGACCTTGCAGGAGGGTAATGGATACAAAATCAACATTGAAAACGTCAAACAGAGAGCTTTTTTATAATGAAGGAATTTTCTTAGTTATTTCTTAGATCAGCACAGAAAATAAAAGTGAAGGAGTTGTATTTTATTACGGAAATACTAGAACGGTTTTCGGCAACCAAATATCTTGTTTTGGATATGAAATGCCAAATGTTCAAAGTTGACGTGAGAAACATCAGAGTTCAGAAGTTAGAGAACAGCGAAACATTTTGGTCTTGCGTCAACAATGCCGATGTGGAAATTGAAGTAAGTTTGTTATTGGGTCATCCTGATCCTTTTTTATGATGGCTGCAGTTCGTGCGCTGCACTGTTCGAGAATTCGGTGATTTTATCTAACATTGGCTGTTTCATGTATGGAGGTACTAATATAGATCATGGACTCCTGATTCTGAATAACATATGGCCGTATATTATTTAAGAGTTCATGTATGGATCAACTGAGGAGGAATAACTTCACTTTCTAATAGTAATAACAAGACTGTTGTTAAGTGACGAACTCTTAATTGTATGGCTGCTTAGTATGTATTTCACATGACCGTACCATGTGTCAATGAGCCCAGTCCTCCTTGTATGACATGGTATCCGAGGACACAAATTCTCTCTCTCATAAACGCTCAAGGTATGGATGTAGAACTGAGCACGCTAATAATATTGGCATATGACAAAACTTTAGCTGATGTGATGATCTGCTAAAGCTCTAGAATTCTGGAGTTTCTCTTCATCATCTGGACATGTGGCAATTTCGCTTAGAGAATGAGAAACAGCAATCTTCAAAATTTCATTGCTGAAAAAATAAGTTATTTTGTTACAGTTAATTGATTGTAATCACCAAAATTCGAAAACCAATTATTGAAATTAACTGAAGCAATTATTTGCGTGTGCAATTCATTGTATTTGCATAGACTAATTATTTCAGATACATTCTAAATGGACTATGAATGAAGGTCCTTAGGCTTATAGACTCTAACTGTTTGTGCTTCTGCTCGAGATTTGAAATTATTTGATTTAAAAAATGTATCTAAAGCTTTAATAATAGAACATAATTCAAATACTTTTTAAGCTCTAGTAAGTTACTTAAGATGGCGTACTGGCATTTCATCAGTCATAATTCTATGAACAAGTAGAAAATCATCTTATTTGAATATTCTGCTTGCTTTAGTTATATTAAAAACAAATATGTTAAAACGATATGTTAATACTGAAATTATTGAAAGAACAACTGACTGGTACTTCATCCCACAGCTCTTCATTTCTACCTAAAAACATTTCATCTCTACATTCAAAATCAACAATGTGTTATCTACATGCTCATCGTAATCAAATCCGGCATTGCTAAAACAACACATGGAACAGAAATGGAATTCTTCCGTCTGCTGAGAGTTAGTCATGAATCGGATTTAAGAACATTAATCTATTACAATGAATTGTAATAGCTTTCCAGCCGACCATCAATTAGAATTGCGAGTCTTTACAATTGATGAATTGATTCCAATAAATATGCATTTAAAATTGGCAAATTAATTTTGAGTTGTGAAATGAATTGATTGAGTAAGCGTGGTTACAATATTGGGCATGAAGACCTACCATCGGTTTCTAATACGTGCTCTTAAAATCGTTGGGCATTCCGATCCCCGTGAGGCAACATCAAGTACTTTCGTACCAGGTGCAATCTGGTGATGTAGGCGCAGCTGATGAGTTTCAAGGTTTTGAATTTTTTAAAACTCAATATCAAGCTAGCAAAGGCTTTGCTCGAAATCCATGCTACAGCTTTTGTTCTTATACAAACGATTAAAACTAACCATTTTTGTTTTCATTATCTTTGGAAGGGGAATGAATGAGCATTTCAACTCACTGGTCAGAATCTGGACAAATATGTCAAGATTGTTGAGGAAGTCCTGACGCATATTGCTTTGCTTGACGAGGTCACCCCAACTCTTAGTGTCTAAAACTCGAAGTTGCGGCATCAGAATTCGCGCGAACACAGATTCCAATCCCCGCAGAACGCCATCTTGTCCATCGATGATCATAAAATTGACGTCCTGAAAAATAACAGAATAAAGGAATAAAACAAAAAGTATAATTATCAAGCCTATCGAATCATTACGCATCCAGAACTTATCACGCATAAGAACCTGCTTCGCAGGCTCTTATATTAATCTTAATATCATGCATGATTTCAGTCTTTCATCCTTCTATTAAAATTGTCAAGGGTGACGGCAATGGCTGCAGTTGTAACTTTTAGTGGTACTATTAAGAAATATATTTCAGTGAGCAAAATGCACAAGCTCAAATCCCACATAAATAACATGACACTAACTAATGCATGGGCTATCGGTCACTCAGAGATTTCGATCGAAGAAGATTTCATAATATCTGACTTGAGTTGCCATAAAATACACACCTAATGATAATATGCTACATTCCGAAAAAAATGTGCAAAAGCATTACAAGCAATGCTGAAAGGAAGAAAGTTAAGTCACTATAGACCTGTCGGTTGGTTAAGATTTATTGTACCTACTGGTTCACATAAACCAGTCCGTTGACTAATCATTGCTATTACCACAAAGATCGTGTCATTTAGTCTGAGCATTGACCAACTTAAGCATGAAATTCCTTAGCATGATTATCAGCCACACGACAAAGTCAAGATGTAAATAAATGCAGGGCAGTCTGTTGTGCTGTCCATCAGATAGTCTAGGTCATTCCGAGACGCACTGACAAGACCTTGTAGAATGAAGCGCAGCGCCTACGGCTTCCAAGGGATTTGGTACTTGACTTGTTCAAGTGTGAGGAGAAATCTTTCGATTAGTTAACTATTAACAACATGCTCATGCGAGTTTAAGTGAATTTGTGATATAAAAAGCCAACCAACAATTACTGATTGAGTCTCCGCACAGCTAATGCGGAGACCTGAGACCTTTCTCATGACATCTTGGGAAGAAAAGGATCACAACACAATCAACTCAATGAAAATTGTGGTCGTTAACACAAACTGAGGTTTGAGACAGCAGAGGAATTAATAATTGATAGATCGATGCTTGTAAGTGTTTTGTAGCATCATTAGTGATTGATGGAGTTATGATGCTGGTGTGACCGTAAATCCGATCTGTGACATAATTCAACTCTCACCACACTTGCGGTGTTGTAACTGCAATCAGGCAGAACCTAAACCTTCACCGTATTATCACAAATGAAGCGGCAACGATTAACGCGATCAAGTTATGACCGTTGTAAGAAGCTTTAGCAGACTGGCCAGACCAGATTTTCATGAGTCAAAGGACTCCGATTTTTCGTATTGATTTCCAATTTCAGGTAATGCAAAAATCACTTGTGTTGTCAGAGGAATCCATTTGGCTCTCTATTTACTTTAGATGTCTCATAAAGTGGATGATTATCAATTCATGCGATGAAATGACACTCCAACAGAATGGTATTCAATACATAACCAGCCACACACATTCAACACTTCTAATGGCTTCCAATTCTTTATGGACATCACATTCAGGCCCTAAAGTGGTTTCCCGTTACTCGGCAAAGCATCAATTATCGGTACTAAGAGCGCTGGTGCACGCATTTCTTTATTGATTTTATTGGCTGAATCTATCATCTTGCATTTCATATCGTAAAGGATGTTCATGGTTCTAGCATGGAATTGGCTGTTACAGACAAAACCTACACATGCAAGGGGATTTTTGTCAATTTTCAATACTTAAAATTTTAAAAATATAAGAATGTTAACAGGCGGAGTTTTTTCACTCAATATAATCTGATGACAGAGAGTTACTTCTCTGCATGAGTAGCATGATTTGATTTTTCATACACTTCGCTATCATTTATGAAAGCTTGTTTTGTGGTCACATCATCAAAATATACATCCCTTTGTAATGAGATGTAAATATAAATCACAAATTTTCAAAAAGAATCTACCAGTGTTTCTCTGATCGAAACGAGATCGACATCATCAACCTTGACACAAATCAATCTTCGTATTAGAAATATGTTGATAAAAGTCATTCTTGAACTAAGAATATTTCAAGGTGATGATCGAGGGCTTCACCTTGCTTCTATCTCACGCTAGTAAACTGTACTTGATGCAGTTCCACATGTTGAGTGATTACATCCATCATAGATGATAATGAAGTCATCACTTATGTTATCATCGCTCATTAATCAATCATCATATGCGTCCGTTATCTGTTACGGTAAGTCGAATGTGAAACTCAGATCATGATGAAAGTCTCATGTAGAGAATAGAATTACGTTTCACGAGTCGATCGAGATGAAACCAGCTCGAATTCGGACACAATCGTCACAATGCAATGAATATATGAGGAAACGTTTTCGTACTGAAAAAATGCATCAGACGTCTATTATGATCATGCAATAATACATTAAACAAAATATCTCAAATTGAACCTTCATGATATGGAATCAAACAAGTTGTGTACAATGAAATACATTAGCTGCTGGAATCTAGATTGTTTAAATTTGTTACACCTTAAGTAACTGCGACATGAAGCACTATTTGAGGATACAGTATCTATCATTTGTTTGGACAATGAAACTCCGTGGAAATTAGAAAGCAAATCCAGACAAGCCCTCACTTGGAAATGCCTGAAGTGTCATGTAATACGTTAATGCCTCTTCCCTAGGCACACTGCTTCGTAAAAGCACTGTGGAGGCGGAGAAGTCTAGAGCCCGCCCATTGGAATGTGTAATTTTGGAATAAAAGGAGATTCAAGGAACATTCTTGTCATGTATAAATATTTTGAAGAGAATATAGTCTTAAGATTCTTCAGCGTCAATATCATTGCAGAGTTTGAAGATCACACCAAATTTGCAGCATTTATGAGTCTTCCAATGAACACACTTCTTCAGTTGCATCAAATCAGACAAGTAGAAGCACATGCATATTGAAATGCGATAAAATTATTAAAGAAACACGGTTTACGATATGGAATAAAAAATTGAGAATGAGCAGTTTTCCTCTGCTATCCAGGTAAATTTCAGCAATGCATGTGATTACGCAGCTTGGTGCATAACCTGCTTGATTTCATAATTGCCGTAAAACAGCTCCCCATTCGGAAACCCAGCTTCGTAATTAATTGTTTCAGTAAATGTCTTGCTGTCATAACTGTTGTCGTCGATATTGCGAATTGAATCTACTGATGAACTTCATCAGTTAGGAGTTTAACAGATTTCAGCATGAAATTGAATGCTATATACTCAACGTTTCCAAGTCATAATTTTTAATATCATCAAAAGCTACTAATTTGTAACTATCAACATGAGAGATGTTTGCACAAATTTTTGAAGTCCAGAAAACATTCAAGTCTTATCTGCAACATCAGAGATAGAAAAAGTATTTGAGGAGCAGATTATTGAAGTGACCTTATGTGCTGAGCTATAAAATTGTAATGAAGCCTTAAGTGTTTCATAGAAATATTCAGTTCAATGCGATAAGAAAGTTCATATTTACAAGAGAATGATTATCTTGTTGAACATGACGATTTCATGTTTGTCACATAAAAGATAATGCAGCAATAAATCAAGAATAAAACGATTTGTGTCATGAAATGAAAGTTTTGGATGACAAACAGGGTTTTGATTTGTGATTTGAATTGTTTTCTGTGGCATTCCAAAAGTGTTGTAGTTTTGAATGAATGACGTTTCCAGCCACATTTTCTTAAGTGTCGAAATTTCTTTAACTGAAGCTAAATTTGAATAGAAGGGCATTCGAACAAAAACAATCTCCGTTTATGGCTTCTATCGGTCAATGTAAACAGCCAGCATCTGACTATGTTGTTTTTGCTCTATGATGATTGCTGACTGTAAGCGTGATTGTCGAACTGTGAAATCAAGAAAGTGCTTCCAGTTGATTGCAGCCTTGAGATGTGCTTTTGTGTCTCAACTGCGGAACAGATCATGAATTAAAAGGACCGCTCATCCCCTATGTACGTATATTAGGTGACTGTAAAGCACACTATGGTCTTGACTCTTGATAATAATAATCTTTATTCAATGGTCTACTGAGAGTCGGTAGACGTAGCACATACGAAAATTACAGAAGGTAAATACATAAAAAAACATCAGTCACAACTATGTATAAAAAGTGGTCATGAAGCTATTTGCAAAATCGAATGAATGACTTCTGAAATCTTGAAGTCTTGGCACGCGGTGGGCGGAATTCACAGTTGCTTCTCAGCAGACGGTTCTTGCTTGTGAAAAATTTACGAAGAGGGTGAGAGTCGCTGGACATCACTTTCCCTACAAGAGTGGAGCAAGTCTTCTCAACAACGCTTTTGAGTGGTGGATCCATCTTCACTCCGATGATCTTTGAAGCTCTTCTTTCCACGTTCTCCAATTTGCTCCAAAGACATTGTGGTGCATTTACGAAGACCGGAAAACAGTAAAGAAAAATCGAACGTACGTATGCAAAGTATGCCTTACGGAGAGTCTCTGTTGAGCACCCGGATCTTCGGAGGTTATAGAGGATATACAGCCTATCTATATACAGAGGATATATAGATTGATATCCAGATGTCTCTTGATATATCTAGATGTGCTCTTTACATCTTGCATTAAACAAGCGCTACCGCTGTTTTTCGTGTGTAAAATTCTCCGCACTGTCTACACATATATTGATATACAACGAACCGATCACGGCAGGAGATTATTTAAATCTTAACAAATATTGCAAAATAATTCTTTCATTTGGTTTCATTAGTAATGCACGTAGCCGATTGAGAGCTGCACTGGTTAATAAAACCAACATGGAAATCCTATTTTTTGATGCAAGTTTATTTCACAATGGCAGCTAAATCATCAGCACACAACGACAATTGTCTGCTATTTTCCTAAGCTCTGCTTTTTGTTTTCGCATTTAGTAGTTGTAGCACGCTCTTTTCCATTATAACTATTTTGTCGAACACAGTGTCTCACCACAGGAAAGCAAAAATCACGATGAAATAATGGAAAGTCTTTCACACGTAATTGGCCTATTAGAGCATTGATCACAGTGATATTACAACTGAATGAATCAGAAAAATACCTGATGCACTTTGTGAAAGGCTTCAAGTTTCAACTGAATGCCACACTGACAAATCAAACATAGTGTGTGATCATTTCATGATGATAAAAAACGAAGCAGACACGGTAGGCAGTATATTAATGACAATGATGTGCGTTCAAGTGGAACGGTTACTTTAAATCATATTTTCATGAAGTGTTCAGGTTTACTGACAACTATTCTACCTAATAATAATGATTGATTTTAAGCAGTATTTTTCTTGTATTTGACAACGTAGGAGATATAAGCCGAGCTGCTGAATGATGTTCATTAATTAGTTCCTGTTCTATAAAAAATGCAATTTTTCAGCGTGAGACGGTCTTCTCAACCGAGATATTGCATAAAAATCATATTTGGCAGATACATCTTCTCATCAGGCTAATGCCCTGATTATAACAGTCTATAAACTGTTCAAATAAAATATCGGCAAATATTGCAAATACTATCTTCTGCTTCAGTTTCCCAACAGAACAAAAATTAGAATTGCCTGAAGGCCTTTCCAAAATATAAACATAAGTCTTCTACATATCGTCATCATAGTTTATAA
Organism: Prostheceraeus crozeri; assembly: GCA_907163375.1. Taxonomy (NCBI): domain Eukaryota; kingdom Metazoa; phylum Platyhelminthes; order Polycladida; family Euryleptidae; genus Prostheceraeus; species Prostheceraeus crozeri. The sequence continues at coordinate 630,871 of CAJQUW010011843.1, read as the reverse complement.
TCCATATTTTTCATGCATATCTGATAAAATCCACTTTATGTAATATTTCGCTTGATATGGCCGTCTTACCGTGAAAAATTGCGCATTGTATAAAGGGGGAGCTAATCGATGAACATCCTTCAGCAGCTTGGCTTGTATCTCTTAAGTTATCAAACTTTTCTACCATCAGCTTAACTCTATTTAAGGAAATATCAACAGCTATGACTTCGCTCATTTCTGAGTTTAATTCGAGTTAGCATTTTCAATTGATGAATCTATCACTAACTGCGATGCGTTGAAAATGGAAATCTGTAATCTAAATGGAAATCTACGTTGCAAAATATTGGCAATCTACTAATTCCCCCACCATTTTTATCGACTTGATCGCCAGCTGCATCCATCATCTTGACTACTCTGCAATATTTTCATGATATCGCTTCAACGTCGATGAATAATCAAATTTTTTCAACACATTCCTCAGACGAGCTTGCTTTTCTCGTCTCGAAGGAATTCAAATGTTCAATTACTAAATTTTCAAAATACCGATATGTTACATTCAGATATGTTGCATACACTATTCTCCTTGTGAAAGAGATCATCATCTATATTTAATGAATGAGCAGAAGCAATTTTTGCGTACTTCGTACTCGATTTTTAATCAATTTGGTGCTATTCTCTCTCCCCCTGGCGATTGCTGACGCTGTGAACGCGCTTCATCCCAAAACCCAATAAGCACAGGTAATTGGCGTATTCGCCACTCAAAATTTTTCCTTTCGAAGGTCCTATATATTACACATGTCTAAAAACACTTAATTCGCGACATGTGATAACGCGGAAATAGTCGCTGAAAATAATCCGCTTAAGAACAAAAATCAGATAATTCGTCGCTTTTTAAATCTCTAAAAATTTCTAATATGTCATTCTACAGAAAGTGCTATGTCTATGACAGTCTTGACAGAAATTGGCGAATTACGTTTCAATATATCAAACTCGAAGTAATAGTTGAAAATAGGTTTAGGGAAAAAGTCAAGTTATTTATTGTTATATAAAGCGTACAAAAGCTTAATTAATCTATATCTGCTATTTCTTGTCATGCGGTCTTTTTACACGCTTTATATAACAATTAATAATTTGACTTAGTTCCAACATTATTTTCAATTGAGAACAACAGTCAAGGCATATTTCCGCAAAACAATAGGCCTAGGGAAATTCATTTTGCCGAACTCTAAGTTGGGGCAACCGAAGCGCTGTTCACCCTGAGTTAGAGGACATATTACAATCGCGAGAACAATGGCTCAGGTAAGTTTAATGTGTGCTAATCGTACCGATTTACGGATTTCCGACGACGCTTAAGTGGCTCAATCATGAGAAAGGTATGGCCCAAACATTATATCAATTTTGGGTACTAATTTTTGTTGATATACCTGTCCATGTGCAATGTGTTGTGCACAATGTGTTTTAACTAACGGGTACTTACTACATCACAATATATCGTTACTTATGCTTGACCATTGTCAGTGAGACTTGATGATAGTTAATTTCATCATACCGAAGACTATGCATGTATTAGCATTTAGTGCTGATAGTGCTCGTAAGAAATCAGTCACTTAGTTGTAAAGCAATTAAACATTGACCTTGATTTCCACGGTTCTCATTTTTGGGGCTAGCTCATTCAATAAAGGTTACTTATTATTATTATGCATGTAGTTGTACAATGTACTTATATAACAATTGACTGTAACAGTAATCAAAAGTTTTATTGTCGTCATTGGATAACTATTCACACGTTGCGAATCCTACGGGACGACGTAACAGACTATTAGTGTACATCAATTTCACAAATGCTTGAAAATTGAATTGAAAATGAAGGCTTTATTCGTTTTCTTATCATGATTCAAAGTTAACAGCACTTAACATCGTATTAGTTGAAAAATATTGTATCTCGACCAGTAGCACGGAGTATTACATATCAATGGGTGGATTGTGCAACACCAGTGCAGAAATTTACGAAATTTTACTGCACCTTGCTAAGCGAAAATTGAGATATAAACATTTGTAAATCTTCAAATGCTTGAAAAAAGCTTCCTACGTCTAAAAAGCTGTGATTTCGATGATTCAGAGTTTGACAACTTAATAGACCAACCTGTCGTTAAAACTGTTTGAACAGCTGATTGAATAAATTGATGAATTCAATGATATTCAACGATGGCAACGAAGATAAATCTTTTGTAGGTGCTTCCTGGTGAGCGAAACAATTACATTTTCAAGATAGGTCATCATGCCTGACTGGATGTGAAAATAAAAGGACGCTCGAACAAGAAACGATTCACAGCTCTCGCCATTCACTTGCTTAAGACTCCATTTACTGAAAGTTGCTGCATGTTTGCTAAATAATTATCTTTCATCCGAGAGATGAATTTGTAAAGATTGCGCGAGAGATACGAGAGTAGAACATAATAATTATCCATTAATTTAGGTCAAAAGAATTAATAGAATTGAACGTCATTGATGTGTAAGAAATTTACCAATCATTTTACCAAGGAAATTGAACAAAAAGCAATGCATCTGTCATTGAACGACAGTTAACATATTTCTGTATGCAGTCAAATCATCTGTGATGTAATGTGAAAGATAAATAGAAATCTCTCAACAAACCATGCATTTTACATTGTTTCTTACGCTATATCAGTTCAATATGATAAGAAAGAAACGACTGCTGACTAAATTCAAACATGATTTTGAAATAAACGTCCGCTACCGCAAAACAGATCTGTCACTGAGTACATGTTATGGAAGGATAAAATACAAACATTGTTGCATGTATTTAATGAACCACTACGAGGTTATTATTATACTAAATACCAATTTTCGAACAGTACTTTCAAGGGGCATCCCGTAAACTAAACATCATGTTTAAATGTAAGCATGCAACAACATATCAGTCTCTAATGACATGTGAAAATTCGTGGGTGACAACTGACCACAATGAATGAACAAAAGAATGAAACATCCTCTATAGCAGTGTTTCTCAACCTTTACTTATCGCGGACTAAGCACCCCATTCGAACTACGTGAACTAAGACCTACTTAGATAAATACGGATCTACATGCATCGTACACAGCGGCGTCTTTTTAATCGCGCTGAAATGCAATTTTGCATTCTCGTCTCAAATTCAGTTTCTACAGATGTCTTGTGTAAAGAATGATTGCGAGTCAGATGCTGCTAGTAATTACGAAATTTCTAGAAAAGCAAAAAATATTATTTATGTGGCCTATATAATAACAGCACGCTATTCAATAGCGCGTCAACTGAGCAAGCCAATTAGAATAACGTATTCTTCAGGCAACCGTGAAAGATCGATAAACATAGTGAGTCATCCTAGAGATGGATAGCTGATGCTGACTTAATCGTAATTTGTAATAAAGGAACGGCATCATTAACACGCCATCATTAGCTGTGTCAGCGTAGCCTCATAGGAAGACACATGATCTGTACATGCCTTCTATGCTAATCATATTGAAGAAATACTTCTTCGACTCTGAGACAGTGTCATCCCATTAATAAACCACATCAAAGACAGTGGAACACGTCTTTGAACTAAATCCGCTATTGATTAAGCGCTTTACACCAAAAGCGACTTTTTTCACATTAATTCGCGGACTAAACTGACCTATTCCGCAGACTAATTTTAGTACGTGGACCGGGGTTTGAGAAACACTGATCTATACTCCAAAACGATTATCTCAGGTTGTAATGACATTGGCTGCAATAGGACAATAGAGACCGTCCTCATGGAAAAATTCCACTTGACATCCAATCAGCAAATCAGTGTAGCCCGATGTTAATGTCTTCACAAAATCAGATAATCGCCTCTAACCCTGCTATAACAGGGTGATTTTGAAATTTGAAAACCCGGACTCTGATTTTGTTGTTACAATGACTCAATCGTCCATGAAAGTGCTTGATCAAACAATTGGAGCATACTCTTTCCAATGAAATCCGTTTTTGCTGTCTTGTTTGAATTCGTGTTACTTTAAATAGTAATTCAAAATCTGAATTCCACTTTTTTTCAAATAATTAAATTATTAGCGCACTTGATCGAAATAGATGGTAGATGACGTTGAACAGCACGTTTGATCGACTATCACATAAAAACGGCTTAAGACAATGTTGGGAGCATGTTTGATTACAATGGGATAGTTAAATGACACTGGATACAACTGAAATAGAGAATAAACATTTTTTGAATAAACATGCAAATTATGAATAGTCTACTACCATCTTAGCACTATTATTATTCGTATCGCGCAGAAAATGCAGCAACTGATCATCCAAATGAATAAAAGCAATTGCAGCATAAAACTGACAGTTCTTCTTATTAAGCTATTATGAGCAGTGATTGCAGGCTACTGTAATTTTTATATGATAATTGCAAAGATGCACTTGTGGATGAATGAAACAATTAAATATAACTTCATGTACTTTTTCAATGATCTACAGGTATTTGAACTGATTAAGATGCTTAATTTTGCAAAAAGTACTTTTAAATAAAGGTCAAATTTTAATTTCACATGTTGCGAACATCTAGCAGCCTCTCACGTACATGTTGCCAATGGAAAGGCGGGTTCAGTAGCAAAAGAGGCAAAGACGAAGAAGACCTTGAAACAAGAAACTCTCAAGGATTCATACGACTTCAGGGGAGTTTCGATTAGGACCAGGTACCACCCTTCTTGTTCGACAGATCGGAAGCAAGTCAGGTGACCCTCTAACAACGGACCACCTGACTCAACGATTGAGTCTTGCCGTGCAGCGTGGTAGCCCTACCTCAGTCAGAGGAAGCCTCAATCGAACTTAATCATCTATCTCAATTTTTGTTGCTTAGAAGTGTACTGGCTGAATGGCCATATTTTGTATTTTAATTGAATGATTTTATATTTATATTAAATAAAGTTAAGTGCATACAAAAAAATAAAGATCAGATTTCTTATATTCCCATGGGCCAAATTTGACATAATTCGAATAGGTCTTAAGAAACACGTAGAAACTAAAAGTCACTATAAATTGGAGTCCTAGTCTGTAAAGACCCCTCCCCGACCCCGTGAAAAGGTTGAAGCAGTGATCAAACATATGTTGTGCAACCTTCAAGTCAAGAGGAATATTTTTTTGATTATCAATAAATGTGTGAAAATGTGGAATTCTATGAAGCGACATACTTCAGAATAGTTTGCTCTAAATGATCATCTTTGTAATACAGTATTAATGAAAATAGTGACTTTCAGTCTGTTATACACTTCAGCCAATATAAATTAGTGTATAATTTAAGGTTGTAGAATTATATTTCGGGTCTATGAGGTCAATATTTAGTGCATCAGTTTTTCTTTCGGCTGTTTTAAAACTTACTGTCTTTCAGCTGTGAATAGCTAGTGCTCAAGCTCATCTTTTTACATTCAATTTCAATGAACGTTTGTGAATACATTCCCTCGAAGATAAGAGAAACAAAAAAGGTCTTACCTTTGATAGAGATTGTTCAGTAATCGCCGTGCTGCTGGATTTTGTGAACACGACACAAGAACTCTTCAATGGGGCCTCGTTCCCCAATGTAACAAATACTTTAGGCTTCAAAGTTCGTCCGCCTTTTCCTCCAGGTCCCACTCGAATCTGATCTCCTATAAATAAACAATGTGCTGATGACCTTTGCATGCAATGGACATGCGTGAACATGCAATGTCATGCACTATGAAATATTGTCAATGTTTACCTGTTTCTTTTTCCATCTCTGGTTCTTGATAATGAAAGAATAGTCGGCAAACACCATCGGCCGAAAAAAACTTATCCATCATTTCAATCTGAAGATTTAAAAACTTTATTAAATTAGGAATAGTGAATCAAAAACTGAATTTATGTTTTCTAAAACTTCCTTGTTGCGATGCTATACTTTTGATGATTGAGAGTACCAAGGATATTGGTTTTGCTCCTATACTTTTATTTCGCGACATATTTCAATCTATAGTTCATTTAACATGGAAGTGATCCAGAGAGCTTTTTTCCACGTATCCGGTAGTAATGATTAAAAAAGCGAGATATTCAGCGGATACCAAATATTTATTATATAAATTGCCAAAATTTCGCCTTACGGCTTTATCAAGGCACAATAGAAACAGAGAGAATGGCGAGGTATTTATAGAATAAAAAAATAATATAGTATAAAAAATATCTATAAATACCTCGCCATTCTCTCTGTTTCTATTGTGCCTTGATAAAGCCGTAAGGCGAAATTTTGGCAATTTATATAATAAATATTTGGTATCCGCTGAATATCTCGCTTTTTTAAACATGGAAGTGAATCATGGAATTGTCGGAAGTGGTCACTGTAAAAATGTCAAAACATGCTCGAAGATCGATACCGCTGAAGCTGAATACAATACTAGAACATTTTGTCATCAATGTTCATCAATGAAATATGGAAAGAATGTCCTCTTCTTTTACCTGAGTTCCATCTAATATCGCATCTTCTACTTCATTTCTCTCAATGCCATAAAAATCAGAAACTTGTTGAAGGAGATGATTATGTCGCGCATCAAGATGTGCCCTCTTAGCTTCGCGCTCCTCTTTGAGTTTTTGCTGTAAGATAAAAATACCTCGTAATCGAAGAGATTGGTATGAAGATGGATGGCATGAAAGGTCACACTTACAATCGAAGGCATCTACCTCTGAGATTCAAGAAATTTCATGTACAAATATGAAAAATTTAACTTTCACCGCGAAAATAAAATTTAAGCAGTGAACTCAAAATTCAAAATGGTCTCAGGTGACTTTTGTATATTAGTAATCGACATCATCTGGCTTTACTACTGCTTATTCTACTGCTTTAATACTTTCAATTACTGACTTACTTGTTTTTGAAATCATTGAAATATAAACGACTCAGATCATGAGGAAAATTCGAAGAAAGTTTCACAAAAGGTAGATAAGACATCTAATCTACCTTATCTTGTCCTATCTTACCTTATCTTATCTAATTCACAAAAGGTAGATAAGACATCACTGGCTGCAAAACAACGCTAATGTGTAGCCTCAACTATGGAGTAAGTATAAGTATGGCCTCAACGATATAAATAGATGTTCACAACTTTAATACTACTAATAATTGAAGCAGTTCATAAACTGCAGCACTGTGAAAGGATGGCTGAATACCCCTATTTATTGGTCATCGAATTTCATTTAAATCCCAGCACACTTTGCTGCCATCTGGCACTATTGCAGTAATAAGCAATGTATAGATCATCATCCAGCGAGTTGTCGCCATTAACAGCTTTCAATGAAGGCATTCCATTAGCTGTGGGTGTTGGAAAGCCTCGAAGCACCTGTCGCTTCAGTTGTAGTCGTGATCAAGAAGGATCTCGAGCCTTTGCGGTATTGGTTTGAGGATTTTTGCTGGAGATAGGAGGAAAGGAGGCATGGAGCTTTTCCATATACATGCTTGAAAACGAATCAAACTAAGAAAAACAACGAATTGCTATGCAGAAGGAGATCCGCTCTCAAACTGTCAGCCACTGTATGAATGAAGTCACGTGATCACGAGATTGGGCGTTGAGGATGTCGACGCAGAATTGGAGTTTTGGTAAGGTAGATCAAGGCAGACCATACCAGAGACTAGTGCAGCATTTCAGGCGGGACTTAATGAATGAAACCGGGAGAAAATTTAGGCGTATTTGAAGAAATATACGTAGAAGAATGGAACGAAAATATCATAACACAATGAAACACATGGAGACAAGATGTTGCATAGCGAGACAGGTGTACAGCAGCACCACTAGGTTTTAGTTTTATTGACCGTGTAATTCATAACAATGACAATAGAAGATCATGGAGCAAAGTGATGAGAGCATTTGGTGAGCGACATGATTGTCACTGAAAGCTAAATGGTATCAGTCTTAGCGGTGCTCAGTAAGACGTTTTACAACCTGAACTTGGATAGTTCACTATCAAGTACCCATACTGGAATTTTAACATGGTTGGCATAACTTGTCTGGCAAAAGTGAACAATATAATGCGCCATCGCGCTCTTGGTTTAATGGTCACTGTGAACTGTCTCGCTTTCGCTGTGCATCTGCTATTAGCCGACGAGATCATTGTTACTCCGTTGGGCACCTGTCGACGTCATGCAGCGAGTTGTTGCGAATGTGTGGAAATCGGTGACGGGTTACAGTTTAGATAAAGTTGTATTTTGCAAACAATTTTATCATCAATTGCCATTAACTGTGCTAATAAAGATCATTAACAATGTCTCCGACCTTTGTTTGTTGATGTAGGATACTTCATAGTGTGCTGTTTGCAGGAGTGTGTGCAGATCTCATGCAGTTTGATATCATGCATGTGACTTCTTCACTTCTGAAGTCTATTTATGCCTCCAAGCTCCTGCATATATTGCTTTTCCTTATTCAAACGAAAATTAATTCTACCTCAGAATCGCTCACAAAAAATACGTTCGCTTTCATGTTTGCCAGTTGAATTAATTCTGCGATCCAAATTTCCCGACTTCCACATAATTATCATGTCATCCAGCTATACGCTACGCTACTTAATTCATTAGCAGCTCACACTAATAAATTCTATAACTTCGAAGGAATTCTTGACTATCGACTTTTCTAGCAGACTCAGTGACAGGTTTTACAGATCTATGTATCGATTGTATTGTAAAGCAACACACTTTCTCACTGAAGGTGTTCCTTATGTTGAACTCGACGCTTTCAGTTGAAGCTTCTCAAGGTGGAGTGGTTTCCGTAGGCTTTACTACACGTGAAACAAAGTGTAAATATTCCCACGGCAAGGTACATTGGCACATTCGAAAAAATTGTGGAACAAAACACCCAGGTGTAAACATAATACTTATTGCACATGAATTTTTGAATTTCACATTTTCTAAACATATACTTCCCCCATCACTGCATAAATATTGAAAGTATTAGTCTGACCAATTCAATCAAGTGCGTCAATGATATTGCTCTTACCTGTTTTTCCTTAATATTTTCGCCAGACGTCAACACTGAAACTCTTGACTTTCCTTTTCCATGCGCACTCTGGCCTCTTTTGGCCGAACTGTCCATTTTGCCTCCTTCTTGAACTTTTCTTATTAAAAGTCAAAAATTCAGAAAGTCAAGGAAAAATTGCAAAATGCAGAAACATCTATTTGAACACATGTCAACATTTGTCACTATGACAAACAATTTACTTTGAAGCGTTATAACAACTACGTTTTTAGTAGGTTTATCATTAAACTTTTCCATGTTTTTGTTCATTATTCAAGCAATTAGTCAAATTTGTAAGTTTTTCATTAGAAAATAAACCATGTGTTGATAATTTTTTGAATCAGCTGTAATATGCTTTCTATTATATTTCTAGATTTCCTATTGACGTGGAATACAAAACGGCTAATCCGGGGGTAGTTGTGTCATGACTAGCGGAAAATTACAGCAAATTCTCAAAATCGAGCCAGAGAATGAGCTCGTCTTTCACGGTAAGATGTCAGAAGTAAAGAATCCATTGGCTTTTGATGTTTATACAAGATAAAGCACGCTATTAATGTTAGGCATCACTCCCATTAACCACGCTACATTCATGAAGCTCAGCGAAATTATCATTTCCCTAATAACTAACATTGTCATGGTTTTGCAGACTACGTGAGTTCAACTTGTTATCTGATAGATACGTGTAGTAAACATCGCGCCGCTGTCGATCAGGTTTCATCAAAATAGTATGCTTCAAAAATATGCATTTGAGGCAACGATCATCAACAACTATTTTGCAGCATAAAAGGGATTACAACAATGGTGTCCCAGAAAATCCTCATGGTATTGTAGTATACACACAATCTTATTTGCAATTGCGCTTTGAGCCTACTCTTGTTATCTGTGTTATTCATTAGGCTTAACAAACAAATGTTTTCGTTCTGATAAAGGTCTAAAATGTGTTGACCAAAACATTTTCTTGATGTGTTCGTATCATGGTTGTTTGTTGACAGAACTGAGATATGTGTTGTAGTCTAAATCACTGTAGATTACTCCAAAGATGGAGTAGCAGGCCCTTTAATCAAAATGTGCTTCTGCTTTATTGGCATTTGTGAGGTTTGAATATTCCGCTCCGAAACACGCCCTTTTGACAGACGTTGCGTTGAAGACTTCTTGTAGAAATCATTGTAGCCATCATGCCGATTTCAGGAACTTCTTCCACACTTGCTTTTATTTGGAATTTTAGGCTTACATACAAGCCTACCATGAAATCAACATGACATTGCAGGTAACAACATGTCCATGTAAACAGATATTAGCTCGGACTTAAGAATCTTGATTTTAAGGCCCCTCCCATCTTGAATATGGTGGTGGTGGAGACCCCCGATCACAACCCTTCCAGATCGTCGCTTCTCAATCGTGCTTGATATCTTTGATGTTGTCATTGCAAGTTAACTTGTTCTTTCATTTTCTCCACGTTCGTAATTATTTTGATTTTGTGGACTTTATCGTCAATATTGACCCTGCCTCTGGTCTCTTATGCGGTAAAGGCATCAGCTGCTTCGTCGTTAAATTCGGTTTTTGGATCTAGCACATGTGGGCAGACTTTATCGACTTTGGCACATGCAACTTACATAAAATCCCGATTTTAGGCCAACCTTCCTTGGATGTATGGTTGGCAACGACTTGTCATCGAAATTCTGTCTCTGTTGTGCCATTTTCCACGAAAAACTGTCTTCGTATGAACATGAAGTAATGTTGCCATCTGTGGATCTGTGTCCACAAGCGCATTGTAACTTTCTTGAACCAGTAGAAATATGTGTCAAGAATCTTATGCACAGCTGGTAAATTTCCCTCTTCCCGTCCTATCGAGTACCTGTATCCCAACACAAATTCTGTTACTTTTCCAATATTAGCAAAATAGATTCCATAAATTAAACAATCAAACTTGCCTATGGTAATGATCGGTCTCAAGTTAAACATCGTTGAACTAGTTGTGTAGCAGTCTTTCAATGTTTTAAATTTTTCGTCTTTTTTCTATCAGTATTTGTGAGCCCTGATTGTGGGCTGAAGCATTGCTAACGAAATCCAGTCGTCCTCTGTCCATCAGACGGGATGTAATGTAATTAAATATCTTTTGCAGATGTTATTTTGCCGCAGGAAGCTCATTATCGCACCCCTGCCTAAAACCCCAGAAGCATGTGCCGGGTTAGTGTACTCGCATACCGCTTAAAAGATGTCATTTTCTTTTTTCCTATACAGAGATTTTGGAGAATTATTTTCATATTTTATTGAATATCACACCTCCCCAATGAAAGATCAATTGTCTAAGGATGTAAAGAATAGCCGGCTGCGGCCGGGTATCCGTCGCATTTTTCATTACACAACATCTGGTCCGATGTTAGGCTATCCATATTTTATATCAATGATTACTCACGCAATGGATATAATTGAAAAATATGAAATTTTTAGCATAATATCTTGTGATGAGAATGCTGTTTACACTCAGGAATATATGCCCATTTTTTATTTCAATTTAATGTTGGACCATGTGATAAGAAAGGCTTGCGTATAGCCCATTCGAGAAGCAGTAATCAATGAAATGCAATAGTGAATTGGATAATTTTATCACCAGCATGTATATCCGTCAACTCGATTCTACATGAGCTGAATATAATAACTTTCCAAATCACTAAGTATCGTCTAGCTCTAGGGCGTTATTCTAAGATGAGGAGGCATGGAAAGACATTATTGACCAATTCTGTTTCTACGATCTCTCGCAAGATCGTCACATGCATAGTAATTTTCAATTCATTTGGCCGATGCGTCTGATGCGCGTTCCTTGTTCTCTGATTTGGAGCGATCCAGATTGTTGAAGAAGGAAACATTGAGGATCTTAGTAGAAAGGAATAAATTAGTTAGCCCGCTTAGAGGTCCTTGTGATTGGGGTGCACGGAAAATGGAAAAAAGCACAATCGCCTCCTAAAGTTATAGGTGTGGTTCGAAGGTTTGGCAAACCCATGGGTAAAATGGGTTTTTTCAAAATTTTGAATTTTACGATAACTCAAGCAGTACTATGCTTAAGCAAGGAATTTTTGATACTCTCTTTATCGAAATTACTGTTAGTGATTTTCGAATGTGATACACATAATTATAGATTTGTGTTTTATAGATTTCACATAAATAAAAAGTGCTTCTATTCTATTCCTTGAAAGTTAGACTACTCTTCAATATCTGCTCCATTGCTAATAGTTTACCCACAATCAGATAAAACAAAGTTTCTTCATAAAAGAATCTATTTCTTGGGATAACGTGAAACGTCAGGTAACAATAGACATACGTGTAAAAGTAAAAATTCGGATGGAAAACAAAAACCACTTTAACAGATCTTGTATAGCAAGTTTGTATAATTACGACTACAAATTCTGAAATAACAGCTTGCAAATTGCAATACAGAATACTCATCATCTTCGTCATACGTCATCGCATGGAATAGGTAGGATTCTCCAAAATACAATTTAAACTTAATGAAAAACAATTAAGACATTCCACCAGAAAACAAACAGCTTGAAATCTTATTGATCGGAGCAGCGAGTGATTATAATAACAACTTGCCTACAATTCAAACGAAATTGCAGACCTGCCGCCTACCGGGAGATAGCGACGAGATGTGCTAGGAACGAATAGAACATGGAACTTTCACACATCATGGTAGGCCTCTTGCAGTGCCCATTGTGCGTCTGCCGGGTTGGATGATTTGGTTTTCAGAATTGAGATTAAGTACTAATTAAGTACTCCAAAGAAAATGAGAGTACGGTATATTGTGACATAGTTTTGCCAACGGAAATAAATGTACATGGGTTATTTTGGACCCTTCTATTTCTGAAACCCAGATCATCCAACCCGGCAGACACGCATTGTCATAGTGGGTAAAACAAGAAGCTTACTATGATATGTGAAAGTTTCATGTATCCTACTACGTCGTTCCCTACACAACTCGTCGCTAACTCACGGACTATGCAAAGCGAATACTAGCTATCAACAATCGTAACCAAATATCACATCAACATTAGCAGTTTTCAAAGGACTCCTCCAGGCCAGCTTCCTCCGTCACTCCTCCATCTAGAGACAGAAGGCGGGAAACAGTGACAAGGCGCCCAACCTTCTCAATTGTTAGTCGGTTCCTGAGAGGTGACTGGACAAAGCCTGTAGTCGAAAATATCCTCTCGATGCCACCCGATGACGGTGGAAGGGAGAAAACGTTTGTCATCATATCCGTGAATGCTCTAGGGCCACAAGCTGAGGTAGGCTAACTTTAGCCACATATGTCCAGTACTTCACAGGCGGAAGCATTTTGACTGTTGAGAAACTACATACCTTCTCCCGTAGCATGGTCTTCTCGTAATTGTAGCAGCAGAAACGCGTGCAGTGCTTCCGCGATATGATCGTATCGCAGTGAGGCGATAGATAATGATTGAACCCATGAGTTAAATTCTCATCATTCGAGAGCAGGATGAGCTACAATATTTACTAAATTTACAAAAAAATATAATTGGGGTTTCTCTACCGCCTGATTCTGCCCTTCTACAGTGTGTGCCCACCCCATTAGAATAAGGCTCAAAATAGATGCTATGATGTCACGTTAAAAAAATTCATTTTTTTGAAAAACCCCGTTTTACCCATGGGATGGGTTTTTCCAACCCTGGTGGTTCGGACAATTTTATAAACGATTTTTATCTCTGAACATAAGAGTGTTCAACCAGTGTGACAATTTCGTGTAACTTTCCAACTTATCTGCTCGTTAGCATGCCTGCAAATTTATATCAAATATTGATGACGTCACGGCTACCAATTCACTCTTAATGAGAAGCAGAACGTCGCACATGAGACTGGAAACTCGCTGTGATAGGTTGATATAGGAATTCTGTAGTTTGCAAGCAATCAAATCTCTAAAATGTAAATGGGCCAAAGGTGACTAAATTTTTCTTGAATAAAATGTATCGAATGATCATAGAATGAAATGCATGTGATTGATCACGGTGCAACACACTGACGCCTGCGAACGGGAAAATGCAAAAATTAATGCTATGTGAGCAACTGTACTATGGGAAATCAGTTCGCTGTTTATTAGCTGTCAGCAGATTCCAAAATGTACATTTGCCATTGCGTGTACTACATTAACTAAAAGTATCAGAAACATGATTGCAAGAAATAACCCGGTAGTGCAATTGAAAAAAGTGATTAATAATTTGAAATCAAGCGTTTACGAAATAGAGTCGCTAGGCTCTCCTCACTTTTTCAAGAGACATGCATGATATAGAAGACATCAATTAAAAATCAGCATTTCAGGTTCGGCTCGAGAATTAATAGGCATTTCCATTCTGTCTCAAATTTACACTGACTTTTAGTTTTTCTATAGCATTCGTCTTTTTTAGAAAGAAAACTTGACCAATTTGTGTCACATTTTCAAGCATGGTACAAACACAGCCTCCTTACTTAAGCGGAATAAAGATATTCAGATATGAGACATTCGCATTCTAGCGCTGGTGAGAGATGGTCGTCGTCTCTCTCCCGCGCTCATCGCGAACTGCTTTTTCATCGATCTATCTCTCCCTGCTGCTCTATTCACACTATTTCTTACACCATTCGAATTGCCGTCATCTGTGCTTCGCCGTCATCGTACTCTCGCCCCATCATCTTGCTCGGTCTGAGTCGCTTGAGCTCAACAACACTTTTCTTGCTCCATGCACAAGTCCATTCATTCCTTCTGCGCTATCTCGCTCGCCGTTCTTCCCTATTCTCACCTCTTCGCGCCTATGCTACATGCACATAACCCTCAGTGCCGATGCCTCCTTTGTGTTACTCACCTGGAGACCTCCTACGCTTGCGACCGCGTTCCAATGAGTTTCCCCTATCCCGACAAGTCAAGCGAAAGCTGTGGTTCCTCCGCCTGCTAAGAAGAGATGCAACTCCATCGGCTTCGCTTGATGGCGTGCAGCCCATTCCCGTGCGCATCACTCATCGTCAAGGCAACAGGATTTCCCGTGTCAGTGAGCGGAAATCCAACGATGGAAGAAGAAAATCAGCGTATGACTCAACTCGGTCTTCTCTTTTACGTGTCACAGCCATCATAGCCCCTGCTCAACGGAAACTCAGAAGGAAGAGAGTATCAATTTCCCGCTATCCTTCCATTTTTCTTGCCAACTGTCGTTCTGTCACCAACAAATTCGACGAACTTCAACTGAGAACTGGGCAAGTCAATCCTGATGTTGTCGTTATTACAGAATCGTGGCTGGACGATGACACTCCTGATACTTCTATCGCAATCGATAACTACAGAATCTCCCGGAAAGATCGTAACCGCAATGGAGGCGGAATCTTATGTTACGTGAAATCCGAACTCAATTGTAATGTCATCACTGCGCTCGATGCTCCAGCTCTACAGAATTTTGCTACCGAAATTTTTCCCATCTTTATTGACAGCATTTCTACACTTCTAATATGTGTCGATCATCCCTTCTTCAATAACCCAACAAAGGACGAAGACGCTATCGTGACGATTGTTGGACTCATTGACGATTTTCTGATCTCATCTTCATGCAAGTCTGAAGATATACGTATCGTGCTGTGCGGTGACTTCAATGACATCCGCAAACAGAGCGACAGATTGTGCTCGGCTACACGCCTTACTCCTTGCGTCGGAGATCCAACACGTGGTTCCCATCTTCTGGACCAGATATTTGTTAACACGAAGCAGCCTACCAGAGCCGTGAAACCCGCCCCTTGGACGTTCCGATCACTGTGCCGTTTTGTGGAAACCATCTCCTTCTCCTCCAGTTACGACGACTGAAACTCAAGTACGTAAGCTTACGAATTCAAACCTTGCTTCCTTCTCACATGCTGCCGCCCTGATCGACTGGACTTCAATGGTGAGCGGTTCCGACTCCTTAGATCAATGTGCTCTTCCGCTTCACTACTCCATTCAACGTTTAGTGGATCTCTACTTCCCGAAGAGGATTATCAGAGTACGCTCCAACGAGCCTCCGTGGATGAAGCCTTCACTCAAACTTCTCATATCTCGCCGCGACCGAGCTTTTGCTCAAAGAGAAAATAAATGGCTGAAATACCTTCGTCTGCGTGAAGAAGTCATATCACACGAGAAATTCCTCAGAAGTCTCCACTTGCAGCAAGCCGCCGCGTCTAAGAATAACAAAGACTTCTGGCAATCTGTCAATTGTGTCGGCAGGCGACCTAAGAAGAATACAGCTCTCCAAGCCGACATTTCTGTTGACGAGTTCGCAGCTTACTTCAAGTCAGTTTTTCAGCAGCCACCGACTGATATGGCGCCATTGCCATCCACAGAGGATTTACCTAGACACCCCGTAGTTCTATCTCCTTATGAAGTCGAGACGCAGCTTCGTTGTATCAAGCCGAAAAGTTCTGGACCTGATGGGATCCCGTGCTGGGTCCTCCGCTGTCTTGCGCATCTCCTTGCTCCTCCAATAACCATCTTATTCAACCGCAGTCTGGCCGAAGGCCGCGTCCCCAGTTCCTTCAAGATCGCCGCCATCCAACCTATTCCCAAGGTAACCCACGCGAAAACTGTGTCCCAATTCCGCCCCATTTCTCTCCTTCCTCTTCTGTCCAAGACTCTCGAAAGGATAGTCGTGAAGAAGTGGGTCGCACCCTATCTACAAAACATTGACGATACTCAGTTCGCCTACCTACCCCAACCTGGTTCGGGGTCAACATGTGCCACTACCGTTACATACATAAGCATTCTCCGTCATCTCGATCAGTCATCCGGTGCCGTGCGTGTCCTCTCCATTGATTTTGCCAAGGCCTTCGACAAACTGCCCCATCATCCTATCCACCATCATCGACTTAAAACTACCTTTTGAGGCTGTTTCTTGGATAACTGACTTCTTATCCCACCGACTCCAGCGTGTCGTGCTCAACAACGCTACCTCCGAATGATGCTCCGCACCCAGCGGAGTTCCTCAGGGAAGCGTGCTCGGACCGTACCTCTTCTGTGCTGTCATCGCATCGCTACGTCCTGTGTGTTCTAACACTCGTTATCTTAAATACGCTGACGACGTAACTGTACTCCACTTTATGCGAGATGCACACGAAGACAACCTCCAACGCGAATTCGAACACATTTGCCAGTGGTCGGCTAGAGCGGGGCTTCCTCTAAACACTTCCAAATCCGCGGTGATGGACATCGCCACCAGAACTGGTATTCGACTCGAAGAAATTGCGGACGTTGCAGGAACTGTCATTCCAAGCGTGACCTCTATGAAAATCCTCGGTGTCCATTTCGCAAAGGATCTTCGCTGGGATATTCACTGCAAGGAGATCTTCAAGAAGGTCTCTAAACGCATTTTTGTCCTCAGAAACCTGAAGAGAGCAGGTTGTAACGCTCAGATTTTATGGAGAGTCTACCGACAAACTATCCAATCCCTTCTCACCTACTGCCATCCGTGCGGCTGCAATATGTCCCAAAAAGGTTACAAGTTCCTTGTCAAAGTAGAGAGACGAGCCTCTAGAATAATTTTCGGTACTTCCCATGGACCAGACTCAATAACTACTACTACATTGGCACGCACCAACCAAAGGTCTGGGACCCGCTATTCCACAGTGTTATGACAACTATCAACCACCCTTTGCGTCAATTTTTCGACGAAAGGTTCCCAACTCACAGGAATTCTTCCACCCTCAAAAAAACCCAGATGCCGTACTGTCCGCTTCTCCGACTCTTTCATCAAGTACGGCTCTACGTATTCATAATTTCCTCTCTCTATGCTGGTTATCATGCTTCATTCATTCATTGTCTCTTTTGTATCATGAACTCTGCATTGGTTGTAACTGTTTCATGCATCTGTACTGCGCGCACCGCAGATGTGTGCCAATAAAGTTATTATTATTATTATTATTCGGATTTCATGCTCGTCCTTTAACATGATGTGAATGTGTTAGATTTTTTGCTCTTTCTCTTCATCTTTCTCTTTGAAATGTTGAGAGCATATAACACTGTCTCGCTGGTTAAAAAATACTCGTCCAATGCTATTCCACCATAATTTTTTGTCTTTTATTCATAAAGTTGTAGAAGGCATTATCTTCAAAGTAGCCTATTTTATTTGTGTATATGTATACGCAGCATTGTACCGCTTTGGTGATTTATCATTTGTTCACAGCATATAAACAGGTGACTTCCTGTCAATTACTTCAAATAGCATATTACTTCCTGTTCATTCTCTCCCTGTGAGCTGATCCTCGTACGCATGTCGGATTCGTCAAGAAACATGCTAGCAGTGGCGTATCAGATATCAGGCAGAAAAGACGCAATTACGTGACGCCATCACGTCATCACGCAGCAAAAGTGCGTTTAAGTTAGCAATATTGACTATCCATGTAATTAAGTAGCCATTAAGACTAGTTTGAGAATTCGACAGAACTACACCTTTAAACAGGGTTAATTGCCTGAGCTTGACACCATGATAGATGTCATCATTCTTCCAGTAGCACTAGATATCGTGCTTAGTCGAGTAGGCCTACTTGCAGGTGGTGAGTCAAAGCTACTACGGTAATTATATTGATCCCAATTGGCAAATGTAATTCACTGTCATCAAATGTTGATGCACTCGAGACCACTCTCTCGTATCCGGCTGGATGTTAAAATCCACAAACGGTGTATCCCTACAAATGTCATCCCATGACTGATTGTATTTAAAATATATCGTCTCGGTATTGATCCATTCTAACCACGCATAAAGAAAGGCATACCAAAACCAGAAGGCATAAAGTAGTCCAGCATGCAATTATAAAAACGTTCCTCCGAAAGTTCGATAAAAATATCGACAGGACATGCATCAATTGTACTAGACTGTCTTCACAATTGTGTCATCGATTTGTCTGAGAAATGCACAGCAGTATATTCTCCCCAAATGTATGTTTGCTGTTAATGTTAAAAAATATGTTCGCGTGCGAACTTTCGCGAACCGACTCGCATTGTCAAGGTTTGGCAGGCGTGCAAAACAAGCTGGAGATGCTGTTGAACGCAAATTGCATGTTTACAACAATGTATTAGAAACACTGAAAGATTTGAGCACTACCTATTTCAGTCATGGGTTATAGACAGGAGAATATGATAGCTCAGCATTGCGGTATATTGTAGGCCCCACCGGTACCACAAACCAAGAACAACAGACTTAACAAAAATGCATACAATAAATCTGTACATAAAAGGTAATCAAACATGTCTACAAGACCGTGAATGACATAGATATAACATTCACGACTGCCAAAGGTTGCATTTTCCGGTGCTAAATCTGAGGAAACTAATTTGAAGAATGCGCTAGGTTTAAGGTACATGCGAAAGTGTGATGGTGTTTTTATGGACCCTGACCTAGCTCCATCCCAACAGCAATCACAACAGGAGTTGCGGGCTGAGCTTAGAGGCGTAATGTGGGAGTTGTTTAGTTTGTTCGTGGAAAAGTCAGACATCAGTTTTTTCAGTGAAGCTTTTATCTGAGCATCAAACAGCCCTGCCCTCTATCTGACTTTTCATTGCTCTATCAGTTATGTCTCGAATTGACGAAGCTCGTTCCACTTTCATGAAGAACTTTGATATTTTTGCCTGTTGTGAAGCATGGCATCGATGATGAATCAATTAATGTTCCATGTTTCACTTGCTCTCGGCAAAATCGAATCAGTGGAGGAGTTGCTCTTAGGGTTGATAGTCTAATATCATGCATTGTAATTTATGTACTACTAACATTAGAAATTGAGCATGATGTCGCTGTGTACTGATAAGAAACCAGCTCGTCGTTCTTTATATCCTATTGATGCTAGCCACTGGTGATTAGCTGTATTTGTGACTCTGAATTCTTTCATGAAAATTTATTTTATACTGGGAATCGATGTTTATTGTGAGGTGATTATCTGTGGTAAAACCGCTTTGAGCTAGCAATATTTGTCAGTAACTTTGTTTAGTTAATTGCAAAAATCTTGCGACATGCGGCAAGGCTGAACCTGATTACGTGCTCTTCCTTCATTTTCTATCCCCTCGATATTTCTAGGACAGCTCATACAACTCTTATAGCATAGCCGTCAAATATGAATAAATGATGCTTCATCGGTCGTAAAGTGTATGATTTGCAAAGCTCCGATTTCAACCATTATAGTTATTCCTTGGGTAGAGCTGACTAGTATTTCATTTACGATGACTCAATTTCGCTTGATTTCAAGTGCCAAGAGTTTTAAAACACCTAAATTGAGATTGCTGACAAAATCGTACCAGCATCGTATGTAGGAGTCACCAGCGTTTGCAAAAACCCAGGGTAGCTAACAAAAGCCCACTGGGTTTTTGTTAGAAATCTATCCCATGCATACCATTCCACTGACATTTGTACATTCGCCTGTCTTTTGATCAATTACTGATCAAAATCGCTCTTTCAATCGCATATCATTATCATATACACATACCTAGAATAATGAATTGGGAACTAATATTTTAAAAGGAAAATATATAGTACATATTTTACATGCAAAAAATACGAACAAAAGAATGAAAATCTGCTCCTCTGTAATGATGCGCTATGTCTATGTACAATTTCGTACAATTAAATATATTGAAATCTATTTTAATCTATAAATCTATAAACTAAACAAGTGATGCATATGATACACTGCGCAAGGAAAAAATGGTCATGATATTATTTGGGATTATAAGAATTTCAGAAAAAATGAATAGATTTATTACATTTACTTTATAAACTCTAAATGTCAAAAATAATTATACTGGTAAAATCATTCATCTATGATGAGTTCAATGTCTTCATCAGGCGATCAATTTTGGCAGCCTCCATCAATTTCGGCATCTGATTTTATCTGTTCGTACAACCGTAGGCAGCGCAAATTTTTCCCATGACTGATGCTCTGAAGAATGTTGACCTTGATTATTTCTCAGGGACCGAGGGGGGCGCGTGTTACTGTTGATTCTCATGTGTACACCTGAAAACACAAGCACGCTATTGACGAATTAGCGAACGTTTCCCTGAAATCAAGCGGCATCACGAATTTACAAAGTTTCGAATTCCCCCTCCTACTATATCTTGATTGCAGCACGGACTGTGATCCAACGCCACTGACCTATACCATGCGTTGGTAAATTGTGCACTCCCCTAACCTGTAGGAGCTTTCACAACAAATTTAGGAAGAGAGCGCCATCAACAATACACCCCCTATTATCCACAAATCCTTAAGAGAAGGTAGCTATTTCACTCACTACATCTAACCGCGATACATCTTTAGCTCTCTTCACACAACCATACTTTGAACGTAAGAAAATTAAACTCATTTTTGAACTTAAAACCAGTAGGACATGAGCCGTTAACAAATGACAAAACAATTTAATTTGTAAATATAAGACCTGATATTCGTGATTCATGTATTCTGGTATCATTTCATACCATATTTCTTCAATTTATGATGAAAAATAACAAAAGCCCAAAAACCCACGAATTTTTCGCTAACAAAAACCCAAAATCACAGGTGGGTTTTTGGGTGGCACCAACCCTGGGAGTCACCCAGAGAAAGGCTATGGATAGTTCTTTCGTGAAGTCTCTATCTAATCAACGTCGGGACGCCTTCCGTTCTGTGAACTTTGCTGTGCATGATCATCTCATGGAATAGGTGGGCTACGATCCGAAATATTAAGGCGAGGTCATAATGGACTCGAAGTATGGCAGCCAAAGATTTGTGGAATGCCATTAGCGACTGTTGGAATACTTATCAGAGGTCTTTCAGAGACTGTTGAAGACATCAACCAGCATTTAGCCTCTCATTTTGAGAAGAGCTAGCCTCTTTTGACTACACCTGTCCGCAATGCGTCGCAGTAATGTGATTTTGATGAAATAAACGTATGATCTTTTGTGTAAATTGAAGCAAAATAATCATCCTATGACATTTCAATATTCTTTACAAGCAATCCGCTCCATTAATTACTGAAGTGTTAACTCACTTATTTCAATTGTTCTTCGAAAATCGAAATGTCACTGGTATGGAAAACACTGGTATGGAAAACGTGGGCTGCATCCCCGATTCCGAAATGTGTAATCTTGATGGTCTTAGACCTATAAGCACTTTGCCTAGCGCGGCAAAGCTCCTAGAAACATGCATTTTGAAAACGACAAAACTGCATCTTATTGATAATTTCGGTCATCTCAGCTTGACTTTAAGCCGGGTTCTTCTACCTTGTGTGCTCAGCCAGCCAAGGAATTCAGGATTGAATCACGAAATTTCTTGACAATTGGATAAACTTGAGTCCCTGGTGTTTATGTTATGATATCGCATGATTTTACGAAAGCATTTGATAAGCCTCCACACGATATTACACTATAAAGGCTGATCGATTGTCATTTCCTTATCGGCCTCATCAGATGGACTCAGCCGCATCTGACGGATGGGCAACAGTTTGTGCGAGCTGACACTCAGTTAAGCTCTTGTTCCTGGGATCCTCTGGTGTTCCATATGGGTCTGTAATTGGTTCCTTTTCATTTGTAATTTCTATAACGTTCATTTACGTGGACTCCTCCACCGTTGAGTTTGAAAGTAAGCGGATGATGCTGCATTGATCTTCCCACTTCTTGGTAATCCCTTTCAATCAATGAAAAATATCTTTTCATCACAATTATATGGTAAAGTGGTCTGAATCTATTCGAATTCTTCTAAATGATATCAAGTGTAACTCAATGCGATCAAAAGAAGAACAATACCTAATTCGTAGGATTGCGTCGGACTCAGGTTGGACCTGCAGTGACCATTTTGATAGCTTTATGGGTGTGAAGCAATCGGATTTCTCTAAACATCGTATTAAGACTTTTATTCTCCCTTGTTTTCCAGTATTGAGTACTATGCTCCGTTGATTTTAACTAGGCTATGTCTTCATGCAACTCCGCCAGACTTAATATATTTCAGAAACGTGTTCATCGTGTCATCTGTGGTGCTGAAAGTCGGAAGGGCTGCTTATATCCCTTAAATCAACGGCGACAGAAGCTGTCCCAAAGGTCCCTAGAATTGACAGCATCGGAAAATCATATTCTCAATGACCTGCTATCTCCGATGTCATCTTCCAGTCGATTCCTCTTCCTTTTGCCTTATCGTCTCAGGAAGCGACGTGGCGATTCGTTTTCATTTCAGAGTCGTAAAATTTACAATTTTGAAAGTTCAAAGCCAAAACATTAATTTCGACGCCTAAATGATTGCATTGCTTCGCAATCACATTGTATTTCACAATTATGACTTCCAATTATTTATACTCGCTGCTTGACGTAATGTAATGTGTCGATTTTCATACGGCAAAAATATAGTGCATCCATCCATGCAAGGACAGACATGTGCGATTCTATGAATATACGCAGGAGTTTCCATGTGTGATGAGCGGTAATATTATTTATGAATAATAAATCCACATCTTATACTACTTCATTAGGTGTATTGCTTCCATGAATTAACAAGCCGATTGAATTATTAGGAGAATGTAAGTGACTTTGCAACCAACTTGTATCGCATACATAATGACATTCATACTAAGCTGAGAATTTCTAGCTATTGCACATTTTGTAAATCTGTCATTTAATTTTTCAGGACCTTTCACACAAATTATTACCGTACATCTTAAGCTTACCAATCCAACGGACAAGAAAGTATGTTTCAAGGTGAAAACAACCGCTCCAAAACGGTACTGTGTTCGACCAAACAGTGGAATAATTGAACCGCAAAAATACGCAGATGTTGCTGTTATGCTGCAACCTTTCGAGTATGACCCAGCAGAGAAAAATCGTCATAAATTCATGGTCCAATGCATTTTACCTCCCGATGATGTCAGTGATAATTTTGATCAATTGGTGAGTGGTTTCATATAATGATTGATATTTGTAGTTATTTGAATGCTCAAATTGTTGTGCTCGTTCTCATTATGAGTGATCAATGGCACTAGGCTGCCATCGTATTTGATAGATCCTCAATGTTCAAATATGAATGTCTGTCATGCAGTTTCCTGCTTCGCGGTTTTTACAGTGGATTTCATCACATTTTTGTTTTCAGGATGTTTTTCTCCTGACTATTTATTGATCTGTATTGATCATTCAGATATGAATTTGTTATTATCTGAATAATGTATCGCAAACTGTGGGCCTCTACATATTGCTCCGATGTTTTTAATCTGCCTCGGATATATTTGAAGAAGTGACTATGAAGCATGATATTGTCTGTTTGAAATAAATAGCTTCACTTTCCGAGCCTGTTTTGAGAATTTTATGTGAATCGTAACTACCGCAAATCGTACTTTTCTTGAAAACTACCGTATGAATCGATAGCGAGGCAATTTCACAGGTCATATGGTGTAAAGTATGAAGGAAATAGACGAGAAATATTCGAATGAGATTTGATTAGTTCAATACGTCAACAGAGAGCACAGAGTGGAGGTCATTCTCGTGCAAGACCCAAAAACATGCGAAGCTTGATCAGTGACATCAACAAAAATTACACTTGAAGACGACAAAAGACCGAGTAACAAATTGGGTCAGAGAAAATGGATATCAAAAGCGAAAGATAACCATTTAAGTCTGAATTACTGGTAGCTATGCCGGTTGAGAATACTGTGAAAGCATATTTAAATGTTGAAATGAATTCTAGCGACATCAATATCTTGCTGAAATTTAGGTAGGACGACAAATCATCAGTTTAATTTTGTCATCGGTAGTTCAGGAAATCGATGGCGATATGAAGAACTTGAGACTGACTTCGCTTATTCTCTGAAGTGATCTAAGTCAAGCTAAAATGTATCAGCATTTTATCTTGGTGTGGTTCTTCATTTCAGAGAACAAGCGAGGCCATGAACCAGCAAACAGCGTTTTTGATTTGCAAATTCTTAGTGTTCAAGATGTCAAAATTTGTGCCGAGAAATAGCATCATGTTTTACGTTGCTGTGACATTTCGGCTAAGTTTCGTACATTAATGAATAAGCTAACTCCGAAGATGCTAAAATCCATCGCAAACCTTCTGCAGGAAGCCACTAACTTGCGGTTGATTACTGAAGAAAGTCTAATACGGTGAATATTCGAAATCCAACGATAGAAGTTTTGGAGACTGTCGTCTCCTTCTCGACTTGAAATATTTTCATTGAGACCGAGCGCACCCACATTTTTAAATGCGTTTTGTACGAGTTGAACATTTATGCCATCTATGTGTTCCGATATTTTTGGAATTAAAGGTTTGTTGACTTATCAACAGAACTTTTTGTGACTGGTAATAGGAATAATTAAATCACACAAATTAAGAATCGTGAAACGAAACCATTTAGTGAAGAATACAAGATTGAAGCACAACCAGTATTGCACAACATCACTACCTGCATATAACGTTGCGTGCAAGGAATGAATAATCCGGTGTCATGATAGGCAGATGTGAATGAAAAAGCAGTCATTTTCTAGTCAAAACATGGACAGCACGAATGAAGATCACTTTTTTCATTTGCACATCATCATGTGTTCATATTAACTTGATCGTGTACTATGAAGGCATAAGCCTAATCAGTAAGCACAGGGTGGCGGCCGAGCCCGGGAATCGCCCTTAAATTTTAGCGAAATAGTCAATTACTCCTTCAATACCCCGGGAATGCCATCTTGTAATTGTTGCTACTAAGCTGAATCAGCATAATTTGTTGATTTCAACTGCTTAAACATGACTGTTATGAAGCCCACTATTTCTGTTAACTTTCTTCGAATCTTGATTGAAATAGCCAAGTAAATGCATGTATACTATCTGGTTGCACAACATCTTGATGAAATATTCATGATTTCATAAATTTGTTTCGTTTCCATATCACTATGTCAATCATATCTGTGAGGTGGTGGTATTGTGTCGCTCACGCGTCGCTTATAGACAGTGAAAGGGCTAATGATGAAGTTTTGCAAATAAGTGGCGCTGCATTTTATAAAAACAATTTCTGGTTATTCACATCGAATCGAATACACATCACTGGGTTGACTATATATATATATAATATAAAAATTACGACACCCAGATGTTAGAAGAAAAACTACCTTGTCAGAAATCCTGACCGGTTTCTGCCTGTTGCAGGCTTCTCAAGGGCATAAAATGATATATTGACATAAATAATGTAACTTAGATACACACATAAAATGATCAACAACGAAATCAATAGAGATGTCAATTTATCAATATATATTATATATATATGATTTATGTCAATATATCATTGTATGCCCTTGAGAAGCCTGCAACAGGCAGAAACCGGTCGGGCTTTCTGACAAGCTAGTTTTTCTTCTAACATCTGGGTGTCGTAATTTTTATATTATTTCGTGCAATTTTTGGATTTAATAATTTTTCCTTACCCACGCAGAAGGCAAAAAGAAAAAGCACAATTTTGTATCCCAAACCGGTTTCACCTGTGTTCCAGGCTTCTCACGGGCAACTGAATTATATTACAAAAATTCGAACTGAAGCACGCAAATGATCAACATAACATAGTAGATATATGACACTAATCATATGTACTGAAATGGAAAAGGAAATCATAGATTTTTCGTTCTAGAATGAGGGTGCATAGACAGCAGGTTAGAGAAAATAAATATGCCATTTCACACGCCAGCAAGCACATATCTGCATGTGCAAAAAATGAAGATCCCCCATTCTGGATTATGCCAATATATAAATTACCGAATGGAAGTGACAGAGGCATGAGAGAACTAAAAGAAAAAATGTGTATAAATGTCTTAAAACCAAAATTAAATGTAAATCATTAAGTGAGTAACATGCACCAGTACCATAGAATCTCACTGCGCTCATCCCGAAAAATCTATGATTTCCTTTTCCATTTCAGTACATATGATTAGTGTCATATATCTATTATGTTATGTTGATCATTTGCATGCTTCAGTTCGAATTTTTGTAATATAATTTAGTTGCCCGTGAGAAGCCTGAAACACAGGTGAAACCGGTTTGGGCTACAAAATTGTGCTTTTTCTTTTTTGCCTTCTGCCTGGGTTACTATCTGTCGTATTAATTTCCATTTTTTGATTTCACTATTTTGTATATATATATATATATATATATATATATATATATATATATATATATATATATATATATATAACTTTTGACTAGTATAAAATCGCAATCAATCTACAGGTGTCTTCAAAAAAAACCGTTTTTTGTTTTTCTCAACATGTATACTTGAAATTTTGTAACACTCAATTAACTGACAAATTATGAAACCTCTAATGACATGTAATTAAAATTGATAGTCATACACAAAAAAGCTTTATCTAAATGTTCGTATCTCTTCACGTTATTTATTCATAAGTTGTAAGATGCTGCATGTGCACAACTTTCTGATGAGTTATAATAAAAATGTGCATTTTCATGAATACTGTACTTTTGAGCTAGAATCGTACAATTTAACATTGTAGGTTGCCTATGCGTCTGCTTCCACACCAAAGTGAGGGAAAGTATCAGTCCAGAATCATACCAGCAAAATTCTGTCAACGCTGCAACTGACAAAAAGCGTGATCAGAGTTTTCGTTGGTATCGAGTAAAAATCAATGGCTCGGGTCACGACTACACCACAGACGCGAAATATATATCAGTGAAGCCATTCTAAGTAACTGAACAAGAAAATTCTGTTAGCCTATACCACAGCAATGGAAAAGTTAATTTTCCGTGCTTTCTAGTGACCACTTAATATCTCATTTTTATCAACTGATTCATATAATCAAAACTGTTCATGTTTATTTTTTGTTTTTAGTAAATTTTTCAGTCTTCAACTTCGAAACATGCAAGGTTTAAGTTGCAAATTGTTTTTTGAGCCATGATACTTAATAACGTTTCAAAGACGTTTTATTTCAATAAACACAAACTACAAGAAACTGAAGAAAAGGCAATATTTGCCAGATTGTGCCACGAGACATTATTTATCCAGTATTGGTTCTTCATTATAATTTTGACTCGTCTACAAGCTGTAGGAAGTAATAAAACCGAATTGTGGTGTAATGATCTTATTTAATTTTTATAACAAAAATTTTTCGGCTCACACGCCCTTATCAATGTTATAACACATCTGGATTGAATATATACAGATGAATACAAATTTCAAAAGTTATAGGTAGGTCTATTACTCTACCGTAGTATGATTCCATAGGAATCTGAGTGGCGGCACTGCACTATGAAACATAGCACAGTGAGGCCAAAGGACCCTAATCAAATGCTGTGTATCTATAACTGATTGTTAGATATCATGTATATTGATACATGAGGAGGAATCAATTTGGGAGAAGGTGGAAATTAATCATTGTTGCTCTTCTTCTGTCTTGATTTATTTTGATGGCCAAACTCTACTTTCCGGTTCAGTTGCGGCTTTTCTAAGTCAATGATGGTCGCTTCACTTGCCTGACGTAGTGTGGCATCCTTTGGGCATCGTGCTCGCACTTCAATATTCCAATGTGTATCAATATACATGATATCTAACAATCAGTTATAGATACACAGCATTTGATTAGGGTCCTTTGGCCTCACTGTGCTATGTTTCATAGTGCAGTGCCGCCACTCAGATTCCTATGGAATCATACTACGGTAGAGTAATAGACCTACCTATAACTTTTGAAATTTGTATTCATCTGTATATATTTATATCCAGATGTGTTATAACATTGATAAGGGCGTGTGAGCCGAAAAATTTTTGTTATAAAAATTAAATAAGATCATTACATCACAATTCGGTTTTATTACTTCCTACAGCTTGTAGACGAGTCAAAGTTATAATGAAGAACCAATACTGGAGAAACTGAAGGAATTAGTTATACAATACGAAGTTGAATAATTTGATCAGGGGAAATGCAAAGTCAGTTTCAGTCAAATTAAGCCAGATAGAGAAATGTCTGCAATGGTTTCCTCCAGTGGTAATGTCCGCAATGCAGAGGTAGCATTATTGCGAAGCACCGCCATCGCTTTCCTTTGAATCAAGAAAGATCGAGACCTTGTTTCGCCAGTATTATACCAGATTTCGCTAGAAATATCAGACACAAATTTCATGGCTGACGGTTGCCATGTGCCTATTGTTTCTACGCAAATTGAAAAAGTCTGACCCGCTAGACTTTTTTTAGCGTTAGCGATCTTCATACAGTGGGAGAGCTTTCCTTGGTTTTCTTCTCGTTATTGCTCGATTTGTGCCATCGTATTAATATGTGCATTTTGATGATAATCTATCATGGCATGAATACATAGCAGCTGCTGTTCAAGATTATGCGTTCTAAAAAATCCAATTTTTTGCTTCTATTTTGATTGTTTGAAAATTGAAATCTGAAAAATCGATTGACTGCAACGTTCTAGAATTATATGAATCAGTTGAAGAGAAAATATTTTTGATCGTTGGAAAGTTTAGGAAATGAACTTTTCTATCGATACAAAATCTCATTTAGATCCTATAAGTGGTTCACTGGCTGCAGGCCATTGAAGAAAGGTATATGTTTATAGTCTTTCGGAACCACCGCTCATAGAATTCAAAATTTTTGAAAACTGAATGCAGTTGATTCAAGTATTGGTCATTATCTAGCATGTCATTTTTTTGGTGACAAGATTCAAATGGGAATTAATAATAAATAAATGAACATTGTTTATACTCGAAAGCACATTAGGCACGGAGCCTTTCTTCCATGCGTACCGAGTTGCTATTCATCCCACTCTCATTCTTTTTGTGCTGAGTGTTTAACAAGAATGCAGAATGCACTTATTTTAAAAATCTTAGGTTTGACCCGACCATGGTCTGAACAAAGGTCTCCTGGATGCAAAGCGAACACTCTACCATAAGGCCACTGCGCCGGTTCCATAAAATATCTCAAATTTTATTATAAATTAGTTCAAAGAAGTGTCCGGATAACTTTTTGAATATTGTAATTGGAATAACGTATCTGGTTGATCTTAAAAAATAGCGTGGAAATTCGATGAAACAGCCCGGGAATCGCCCCGGAATTTGAAGCTTGAAATGTGGCCGCCACCCTGTAAGCAGAAATAAATTCTTGACGGATGAAATACGACCGCTTGTTCCATGGAATGAAAATGAGCAACAATAAGCAGAAATTGTCATGAGTGATCACATGCCAGTCACCTCGTTGAGTGAGCCTTTCTCTTCGCAGTCACATTCAAAATACAGACGGCATGTGTTGTCTCTTGAGTCTTTCCTCATACACATGGTCCATCTTTTGTGACTTTTCTGTACGTCAAGTACTGGCGTGGATCTTCGGTATCAGCATTCAAATTGTCCTCATCCTATGAGGAAATTGAGCCTCTTAGGGACATATTTAAGAATCAGAGAATCTCTATCTTTTAAGTGTTACCATTTTGTATAGTTCTTAGAGCAATATCTTAATCGGCGGAATATTCGTATCTAACGCGACTATACTTTGACGGCTTGAAATTTTTGATTCCAATCTACTTAGTGAATTTTATTTTAAAGCCCTTTGAAGGAAAGGAAAAATGACATTCTCAAGCTTAGATTTATTGGCAGAATTTCGGCGATTACACACTCATCACTTCGCCATCACTGAACCTGATGTAATGTCATTGTTACTGATGAAGATGTAACCTCGGGACACGAGGCAATCTCGTGCTTGACTCTACTTGCATCGGACACACATCAGTTCTGCAGCCAGCGCTGTATATTGGCTGCCTTCCCCTATTCTCACCGTGTCCCAGCTGGCGTCATCTCCGAGATTCGTTCGACGCGTAGCGAGAGAACCACGCCTCGAGTTGCAAATCGACAGAGCTAAATCAACATATCTGATACTTAGTCATTGACACGGAC